>CAWUFW010007876.1:600000-954289 GCA_963921515.1 Calotriton arnoldi
TTGACCCAGTGCCTCATGGGAACAGTCCAGCCCGAACTGCCAAACCAGGTATTTCCTAAACCACACAGGACCCACGTCTGGGCATACCCTTCCCTCTTAGGGCAACATATGCAAAAGAAACAATTGATGGACGAAATGCTGGACAATGCAAACATTCACTCCCAGTCACAAGGATCTGGGTTAAATCCATAATTCTTTTGCTCACCACACCACCCCAGTTTTGACCCAGCCATATGCAAATCAGTCTTGACCCTGTTCCTTATGGGAACAGTCCAGCCCGAACTGCCAAGCCAGGTCTTACCTGAACCTGAAACAAGCATCCTTGGACCAGTTTCTGGGTAGCACCCTTCATCAGCCAGGCTAGCTTGAATCCGGTGGCAAAGTGAGCAAGGTACTGAGGCATGAATAGGTAATACCACAAACGTTCTAAGGCTAAAGCATCTGCTTTACATAACTAAGTAATAAAAAGCAAGCATCCCAGCATATAGTTAGAAGCTATTTGCCTTTTCTATGGTAAGAGACCTTATCTTGATAGTGAATGGGGCTTAAACAGTATGAACAGCTTTAGTAGAAGTATTATAAATGCGTGCAGCTAGGTGAAGTTAACAAAAAAAAAGTTCCACACAAAAGTGAATGAACACAGTAATTCGAGCTTGGGAACTGATAAGAGCCCGCTTTCAAGATAGATTAAATACTAGAGATTTCACAAGCACAGCACAAACGTTGAGCAGGCTAAACCTAAAGCTTACTGTGTAAGTTTACTCTTATTTGGTGGGGACATTGCAGTTTGCTATGGCATGGCGGGAGCTCTCAAGCGAGCAGGAGATGCATGTCAACAGCTCCCTGGGTCCGAAAAGAAATGCAGGCTCCCGCAGGAGGCGAGGAGCTGGCAGGGACCGCGGAGGCCTTCAGGTTCCCACTGCGGTCCCATTGATGCGTGGGTGTCCTAGAGGCACCTACTTTAAATGGATAGGCCCCAGGGGATGCGGTCCCCAGGACCGAAAATGGCCCAGGAAGGGTGCTGCGCTGCCACCCTCCCTTTAAAAAAAAAAAACAATTAACAATGCATCATTGGATGGGGTCCCATGGCCCAAAATGGTCCAGGGAAGGGGGGCCAAGTGGCTCTCCTTCCACAAAAGTAGAAATATAATTTGTTTTTAAAAACAGCCGCCAACTCGCCGAAGGCCCGCATCCCATTTCTCTACCACTCTGCAAACGTGCCTCCTGGCGCGCTGCTGATTGGGGGATGAAGTCCCCTTGGCTGCTGACAGTCCTTAGGGGCCAACAAGTCCACCTGTTACCTCTAGTAATCCCCACACAGCGGGATTGCTGAGAGGTGGTCGGAGGCCACGCCCCCTTTCTCCACCATTCTGAAAACACGCCTCTCAGTGCACTGCTGATGGGGGGATGAGGTCCCCTTGCCTCCTGAGGGCCTCAGGACTAAAGTGGACTTCATCCCCCAAGCAGCAGTGCACCAGGAGGAGCGTTTGCAGAGTGGTGAAGAAAGGGGGCGTGGCCTCCGATGACCTCTTAGCAAATCCAGCTGTGTGGGTCTTACTGGAAGTAACAGGAGGGCTAGTTGGCCCCCAAGGACCCTCAAGAGCCAAGGGTACTTCATCCCCCAACTAGTAGTGCACCAGGAGGAGCATTTGTCGAGTGGTGGAGAAAGCCTTACAGCAAACCCACTGCGTGGGACTTGCTGGAGGTAACAGGAGGGGTAGTTGGCCCTCAAAGACACTCAATAGCTAAGGGCACTCCACCCCCCTGCTAGTAGTGCACCAGGAGGTGCGTTTGCAGAGTGGTAGAGAAAGAGGGCGTGGCCTCCTACCAGGTCTCAGCAATCCTGCTGTGTGGGACTAACTGGAGGTAACAGGAGGGGTAGTTGGCCCCCAAGGACATCCTTGGGGGCCAACTACCCCTTCTGTTATCTCCAATAAGTTCTACACAGCGGGATTGCTAAGGGGTCTTCGGAGGCCTCGCCCCCTTTCTCCACCACTCTGCAAATGCGGCTCATGGTACATTACTGGTTGGGGCATGAAGTCCACTTTACTCCTGAGGGACCTTGGGGGCAAAGAAGCTCTCCTGGTACCGCCTGTAAGTCCTACACAGAGGGATTCCTGAGAGTTGGTTGGAAGCCCAGCCCCCATTCTCCACCACTCTGCAAACGTGATTACTAATTAAAATACCATAGAAATTCACTGAAAAAAACAAAGGTTACAGGGTTGTTATAGTTCGCAAATAGAGTTAAAAAACCTTCGAAATTCACTGAAAAACCAAATGTTACAGGGACGTTATAGTTAGCAAATAGAATAAAAAAAACTTTGGCAATTCACTGAAAAGAACAAAGGTTACAGGAACGTTATAGTTAGGGTCAGATTTCACTTTTACAAAACCAGTGAAATTCAGCAGTTATAGTTACCTGAGCTAACTATAACATACGCCCCCACAATGCACTGCTTATGACCTCACATATTACATCACTCATGACAAGGTCAGTGACATCACTAATGACATCACTGATGACATCTCAAATGACATCACTGATGACATCACTGATGACACGATCCAGTGAGTGTAAGTATTTTGTAAGAGTTTATGATTGTTAAACATATATACTTAGGGGCTCATTACGATGGCGGGCGGAAGCACAACCGCCGTGCTGGCGGATGCAAAAACCACCAGTTACCGCCGGCACGCAGCAGTCCACACGCCCATCCAATTACGATGCGTAAAGTAGGCCAAACACCGCCGGCAAGCCAGCAACACCGTCCGCCATCAAAGTGCGCCCGTACACGTAGCGGCGCAGCACAACTGACACACACCGTCCGACGAAACACGTCCCGCCCGGCGTATAAATTACGATGCCGCAAACAAACGGCTCCCACGGCTAAGAGACACCGCACGTGAAAGAGAGGCGGTAACACGGACGCAGAGCACGGAAAACGAAGAAGCGGCATCCCGAGCATGAATCCAGCACTGCAGGCCCTCCCCATGCTTCTGCTGATGCACCACCAAGGACGCAACGCACCGCGGAGACGCAGGTAGGCACACACACAACAAGTGCACGCAAACAGCGCACACAGTGCAAGGGCGGAAAAAGCGGACAACAGCGCGTGTACACTACACATCCACCATTGCATCCACATATGACACACAGGCCAAATCGTAACTTCGCGGAACACATGTGTACACACCACCTGGGACCAGGAACCAACCACCCCGTCACGGCCCCAAAGCGCCGATGACGCCGCCACACATGCGCACAACGCAGAGGCCAACCGCAGCGCCATGCATGCGTCGCCCACAGACACAGGGACACAACCAAGCAGCACACACATCAGCCCCACCCCGAACGCACATGACACGTGACAGGCCGGCCACAGACATGTCCCCAACGCCAAATTCACGGACAACACCCAACGCCACACAACCGACGCACACATGTCAGTGAAGTCACGCAACAGCAGGACACACCCCAGTGTAACAAACATGGCGTAGCACACAGCGGCGGCAACACCAACTAGGAGAAGCAGGGCCCCTTCGGGAAGAGGAACGCCAGTACCACACTCAAAAACCCATACCACCCTGCACATATGAACAAGACATATAAAACGGAACACCAAAGAGCACGGGGACCGACAACAGGTGGCCCAAGAATAACATTCACACACAAGGCCCAACGCAGAGCGGAAAGGCAGCCTGCCGCCCACACAAGGGAGAGCAGACAGCACTGAATGACCTTCCATTCCAACACCGAAACCACAGCCCCACGACAGAAGCCGGTGAATACAGCCATTGTCCAAGAATAGACCAACACAGGCATGCCGAGGAGACCGACCACAGGGCAGATAGCGCATATCACAGAAGCACACAACGGACGGGGAAGAAACAAGAAAACACTCCCCCATGTCGGCCACATGCAAGTTAATTGGAAGGAGTCACACAGCACCGACCTTGAACTGTCTGAGAAGCATGTGGGAAGAGGGCCCGTGTCCTCCAAACAAGCCAACAGAACACAAGTCCTGTCTCCCCACGACTACACAGAGCTCACAGCAACCCCGGAGCGTGCACATTGCAGACTGCACACACAGCCGGAGCACGCCACCTCTACGAACCGCTGCGAAATGGCAACCGCAACACACCTACCCAACTACGCCGAACAGCTCAAGCTGTACCAAACCAACACGATACATACATTGGGATGCGATCTCCTGTCCCTGCTGAACGTAAGTTACCGACTGACTTACCGCATCACATTGTTCAGCTGCGTCATGCCCGTCTTCTACTGTCGGAGGTGTCCCTACCAGCATCCCGTCGAGATATGCCTCTCCAACCCGGCATGTCTGAAGGCGGACCTGCTACCACTACTCCTCCCTCTGGACGCACACGACAGGGCCTGCTCTGCCTATGGGGGCATGGCGTATGTGGCCAACATCGCACGCGCACTGAAATGGAACCACTGTGCCTCCACACGACGGATCATCGAGAACAGCTACATCGAATGTCACCCAGCATGCCCCATCATGGTCCTCCAAGGGACAACCTACGAACAACACCTTGACAGCCACCATCCGCTTCATTGGCTGGCAAACATGTACACCACCAATGACATGGAAGCCCTGCTGGACGGCATCGCATACCTGACAACCTGTAAATACGTCGGACCACAACGCAGGTTCCCCGAGTGACCTATGAAGTCCAACCCCGCACCCATGCTCAGCTTCCGCACGGACTGGCCAGTCACCACCACAACAGCCATACCAAACGACCGGCAACTGTAACCACACCATCAACGACATCGCCATGACATCGGATATGACCGGGACATGCACACTGTTCCCCATCACATCCAGGAACACCGCATGCATCGTGGGAGGCAGTGGCATGGGCTCTGTGCATCGCACCCACATGGACGGAACTGCACGAACAACCAGGACACGACATGGATCCAGCGCACATGGACACACACACCGCTCAGTGGACATGAATAGGTCGCCTGGAGTCTGTGGGTGCTGCACCCCTCCCACCCCCGCCCCGGGAATCCCATACCAGGACCTTTGCATGGACGACAAGTGCATACAACAACAACACGACCCCAGTGACTGTGACATGTCCAGTAACCACCACAGTGCAACAACAAGTGGCACGCCGCTGCATGCACGCAAGCACATGCCCTGATGTCATCTCACATGCACGCGTGCATGAGGAACAACCGCAGCAAACCTGTCACATGGAACTGAGATGGACTGTGCCCATGATGCCGAGCGGTCTGGTAGGCTACATATATACCGTCTGTGTCAAAGTCCGCAGCTCCGCAGCTATACGTAAATGTACATTAGCACAGCCTTGGCCAAGCAGATGTAACCCCACACCCTATCCCATTTGTAATCATGCTCAGTATATCCTCAACATGTATTCCGCTGCCAGTAGTGTCCACTATACTGCATCACAGAGGACAGAAGACTCAATATAATGTTTGAAACCAAAACTGTCTCCGCTGACTCATTTCACAAGTACGAATGAGAGAGGATGAGAGTATGTGAAGTACACGGCAGTCGTGACATGACCATGTAGTCCACTGGTATTGGATGTCAACGCAAATGAGTAGCACTACTGTGGAAGACACACATGTGTCGTGTGAAGTCGTATGGACGCAGTGCTCAGGTGGGTGGGTGCGACGGGTAGATGCGCACATGCCAAGTTGGAGCACGCCGTGTTGGGAGGGGTCATGAACAGTACACCACCGCTTCCCTGGGCATTGTGAGAGGACACCTGTCGGGGGGAGTGAACACGTGTGTGCACAGCAGCCGGGCACACGTACAAAGCGGTACCAGGCGCACCTCAGCCCACCCTCTGTGGACAAGCTGGATCCTGTTGTGCGCCCGCCATGCCCCTTGACAAGGCACACACAGCCCCAGTCGACCAGGTGTAACCCCAACATAGTCAATCCGCACAGGCGATACAGGGCACGGGATGGCAGTGGAGCATGGTGTGTGAGAGGTCTCCTCGCGCTCCTCCTGGTCATATCACGCAGGCAATAGAACCTCAACGTCTAGCATGGCACAAGTCACATGGAAGTGTAGGGGGGACGCACCACAGCACGAGCAGCACTGACGTCACGGGAGGTGGCTCGCACCATCCCATCCATTGCCCATCATACCAACCACGCCACATGCCATTGCGACTAAGTGCAAGCGCGTGCGCCACCACCCCCGAGCCCTCCCCAGAGAGGCCAAAGAGTGAATGTGTGGGCCATCAGCCACAGACGGACGCGGCCTGGCGGCAAGGGCAGCCACAGCCACTGGGTGTCGCAGGTGGCGGATCCGGAAGGCGAAGACTGTGATGCATAGTCCATGCAGGCCGGGTCTCCATTTGGGGCACCACGCAGGTGGACGGCGTCCCGCCACACATCATACCCTGGACCCACACATACACTCCTTGCCCTCTCTGGTGCGAGCTTGGGGCTGCCTGTGCAAGCGCTAGCCTCGCAGGTGAGCATGCATATTGGGGGAGCGAGGGGAGGACATGAGGGCTGGGGCGAAGATGACTGTATCACAGTCAGTTAGTACAAGGGATGACCCAGATGTGGAAAGGAGGAGACGTGTCCCGTGTGTACTGCAACTAGTCGCCAATCCGACTACCCCCCATGTCCGGAATGTAAGCCCGCACCTAGGCCCGCCCATCCGCCACATCGAACATACCACCAGCACGACAACCTTCCCATTCGAAACACTGACTGGGGGTGGCGACCAGTGAACAATCATGTGTAGCCTACCCACGCGTACATGTGGGCCCTCCATGATCCATGTCACCTGCGGCAAAGACATGACATGCGCAATGAGGGAAGTGAGGAGAGCTGTCCGCCCCACGCGCAGAAGGTGCATCAGCTCCACAGACCCAGCAGCGAGTCCAGCATGGGTCAAATGTGCAGGGGCAGCTGTGCCTGGTGTGAAGGCACATGCATATAGACAGCACATCGACCAATGTGTAGTCTGCCCACATCCACAGTCCATCATCATGCGGACATAGGAATTGAACACAGGGCAACACATCTTAGTTGGTGCACCCACCGTGACCAACAATGCGCAATCATCGACGTACCCGCCCTGTGCATGGCCCCCCACCCAACGGAGGCACATCCAGTGCCACCATCCCACACACACAAGCCTTCCACGGAACATGCTGTGTCCAATGCTCAGTACAGAGTCAGCGCCCATCTGGTGGATCCTGAACAGGAGACACATGCACACACATGCCAGCTCCCACTATGTACGTCTGCCACCTGGCACGTGCAATGTAACCTCTCACCTGTGACGTGTAACTGCAAGCACACAGCCGTCTTGGCATGGGGCTGTCAATGTGGACACCAGTCAATGTTTCGGGAGCTGTGATCCGTACAGTGCTGTACATAGGGTGCAGTGCTGACACCTACTACTGTCTCATATCCCCTCGTGCCACAGGTCCCACTTGTATTGGCCGCTCAGCCCGTGCCCACATCGTCGTCGTCGTGTGCCATACTCATCCAGCCTCGGAAGCAGTTCCATGCTCAGCAGACACTCATGTTGCCGTGGCGTTGCCGCTTGACGAATATGCAGTCAGTCCCCATCAGCACGCCCCGCAAGTCATTGGGGCCTAGATCCCCATGTGCATGCACATGGCAGTGGTATGTCTCACTTGCCATTGCCATTGTTGGGAGACCTGTGTAAGTGTATTGTGGCCGTGCCGTCCCAGCTTGACAGCTGGGCTGTGGCTCATGTGCTTGCTCAGTCATGTCAGTGATGTGTATGCGAAATTGCTATGTGTCGTGTTGCTTTGACATGTGTCCTCTGCCATTTTCCCCAGGCGGAGACCGAACATTGACCGCCCATACCAATTGCTGGCGGACATGGACGATACAGAGGTGATCAGGAAGTTTCGGCTGGACAGGCCAACCCTGCATCGACTGTGTGCCATGTTAGAGCCCCATCTCCGTCCCCGCAGGGTGTATCCGACTGCTGTCACCCCCACGGCTAAGGTGATGGCCGCCATGCATTTCTTCGCCACTGGGTCATTCCAGCACACAGTGGGCAGTGGAGGAGGGATGTCCCAGCCCATGTTCAGCAAGGTGCTGAGGGATGTACTGGCAGCCATGATGCTGTACTGGAACAGGTACATCCGCTTCCCCAGGGCTCGTGAATTGGCGGCAGTGAAGGGTGCATTCTATGCCCTTGGCAGAATCCCACACGTCGTGGGAGCCATTGACTGCACACATGTTGGCCTTGTTCCACCACAGGCCACTGAGCACCTGTACCGCAACAGGAAGCACACGCACTCCCTGAATGTGCAAGTGGTGTGCCTTGCGGACATGGTGATCACCCACGTGTGTGCCAAGTTTCCAGGCTCGGCACATGACGCACACATAATGCGCAACAGCATCTTGCCACGACTGATGTCCAATCTGCAACAGGATCGTGGCTGTATTGTCGGTGAGTATGTGGAGTGGTGTAGCGTGCTGGTTGTGCGATGCTGTCCCCTGTCCAGTTGGAATAGCAACGGTTCTCTGTGTCCCTCACACCCAGGTGACTCTGCGTATCCGAATGGGGCATGGCTGCTCAGTCCATTGAGGAATATTCGCACCCCAGCAGACGATCGCTACAATGAGGCACATGGGAGGACCAGACGTGTGGTCGAGCGTACCTTTGGCCTCCTCAAGTCCAGGTTCAGGTGCCTGGACCGCACCGGGGGTGCACTGGCGTACTCCCCACAGAAGGTGTGCCAGATAGTGGTGGCGTGCTGCATGCTGCACAATCTGGCCATTCGGAAGCAGATCCCCCTCATTGTGGATGACGGAGATCAACCAGGGCCCCAGCCCGCAGACCAGGACAGCTCGAGTGAGGTGGACAGCGGAGAGGAGGAAGCTGGGAATGTGCGCCAGCAGCTCATCGCCCGCTACTTCACTTGACGGTGAGTGTCCATGTACGACGGATGATGTGTCTGTATCTGTGCAGGTGTGTGTGTGCTGTGTCAGGGTGGCCGTATGTTCACTGCGTGCAGTGTGTCAACGCTCCATGGCCAGGGTAGTATGCCACTGTTGGTGACTGTGGCATTCTGCCCTATTGCTCTGTGCGATGTGTGTACATTGCTTGTAGTTGTTGACATGTACTGTGTGATGGGTGTGTGACACACTCATTGAATGTGCTCCTGTTCTGTCTCCCACCCCTAGGTCCCTACCGGCCCTCCGGATTCCATTGCCATGCCACGCATCAGGTGCCTTTCCGCCCAAGGTGGCCGTTGTATTCCGTACAAATAAAACACAGGGCACAAACAGCAGTTAGTGAAAAAGGTGCATTTATTACAAACTGTGACATGTGATTGTGTGTAAGGTGATGACAAAAGTGGTGCGTGCAGTGACAATGAGCTGTCGGTCATGGCTGCGTGATGATCAGGGTGTACCCACTGGTTCTATGTCCATAGTCCAACACACACATGCCATCCAACTGGCTGTGTGGAGTGGGATCGTAGAGCAAGTCAATGCAGTGGCTGGTCAAGGCAGGCTGGCGGAAGGCTGGCTGGCTGCCTCACTTGCGACTGGTGCGTGCGAAGTCCTCCCGGGAGACCTGTTTCCTCTTCGGACGGCCCCTTCCACGTTTGGGAGGGGGGTGTGTGGTGGCGACCTGCTGGTGGTGGGTGAGGTGTGCTCACTGGCTGTGGTCGCAGGGGATGTGGACACTGCTGGCCGACCCTGCGCCCTAGCAGGTGGTGGCGGAGGTGGTGTTGCTGGCTTTGCCTGTGACCCCACCGCCACCACCAGCTGGCCCATGAGGTCCACGAGTTGGTCCATACGGGACACGATTTGGCCCATATGGGCGTCCATGGACCTCAGCACCCCCAGCACCTCCCGCGTGTCTGTGGCAGACCTGACCCATTGTTCTTGGGCCTCCTCATAGGCCCCAAGGACTCTGGCCATTTGAGGCAGGGCATGGCTCCCAGGGGAGGATGGCGTTTCCCTGACCCTGCTCCTCCTACCAGTCCTGCTGCCACCGACCCGCCCACTAGCCACATTGCTCACCACGGTCCTCGCTGTGGCTCCCAGGGTGGATCCAGTCGGCCGGGCCACCACCTGCGCTGGGGCTGGTGCCAGCGAAGACGTGGTGGTGGTCGGTGCGGCGATGGTGGCGGTTGCGGCAGTGGTAGTGGCCGCAATGACCGTGGGTGTGGCCGCAATGACCGTGGGAGTGGCCGCAACGACAGTGGCAGCAGGGGACTGGGACTGTTCAGCATCCCTGGATGATGGGTTGGTGGGTAGGAGGGGTCCTGGGGAGCGGCTGGGCCCTGCCACGCCAGATGGGCCAGCTTGGTGGTCCGTGTCCGAAGAGGTGGACAGATCCTCCAGATCCGTGTGTCCTCGTTGGGGGCTTGTAGGCTGGCTGTGCTGGCTGCTGTCTCCATCCCCAGCGTCCAGCAGTTCGTCACCTGTGGAGAGAATGAGATTTGTTATTGTGTTGCACCTGGCGAAGTATGTATTAGTCGTCTGACATTGGCAGTTCGTGCAATCTCGTACATGGGTTTCCCGGAGGCGAGTGTGTGGCTGTGGCATCTGTAGTTGTGTGTGCTAGGCAATGGGACTGTGTGCTGTGCACATGTGGCATGGGACGGATTGGCCATGCCGATGGGTGTGTTGCTTTGCCCCTACTCATTGTGACTCTGGTGTATGCGGGCTCCTGGCCCATCCTGGGTCTGGTTTTTACTTTGCTTTTGGAGTTCATATGGAACGCTTAGGAACGCATATGGCAACATGGGGGCCATGCCCCAGATTCGCATTTGGGAGGGGATATGCTTTAGGGGTACATGCTGTGAGCCATGGGTGCCGAACGTGACATGTGTTGTGGCAGCATGACAGTGCATGGTCTGAGGTGTGTGCATGCCTGACATGCCCTGCATATTTGCTGTCTGTTGTGGTTACTGGACATGGCATTGGACGCATCGTTATGAGTGAGTGATAGTTGTGTGCCAGCCAACGTATTGCAGTTGTCCCATCTCCTTGGTGTGCGTGCTGCCCTGTGCCATGTGCATCACTGCAGTGCTCGGGGGGGTGTGGCCCATGTTGTGTGTTGTTGCTCACAGTGTGGCGTGCGCTTAATTGACTTCTGGCACATGGTTGGTCATGGGCATGTGTCTTAGCGTGACTGCTGTATGTGTGGCAGCTGTGCGGATGACATGCCTTTCATGAGACTGGGGCTGACGGATGGGATGGATGGTATGTTGTATGTGCATGGTGTGTCTGTGAGTTTGATGGGTTCAGTGGTGTTCGTGTGCATTTCTGTTGTTCCGCTCTGTTGCGTCTAGTGTTGTTTGTCTTACATAGGCGTAGTTGTGGGGTGTGGGGTTGACAGGCAGTGGGGGCTACATGGACAGGACTTCAATGGTGTTTCGGTTGTGTGTGATGGGTTGCACAGTGGCTGCCGTGTGGTACTATGTTCAGTGTGGCTTGTGCATGCAGACGTGGCTCCTTGGGTGTTGCTGTGTTTGTGATGGGTCATGTGGGGTGTGACTCTGTGGTTCATATCCGTGTGCACATTGTTCACTTGTTCGTGACGGTGGGCGGTGCTGCGTGTTCGTCTGCTACGTGACATGTCCCATGTGTTGGTCGTGTTCCGGTCCTCATGCCTCCAGTAATCCAGCCCTGTCCAGTTTCCCACCTGCAAGTTGTTCGTGCGTGCACTGTACTGGATGCCACATGGCTCTAAGCGGGGGTGCTCCATGTTGCAGGTCTGTGGGGGTGGGGGGTGTTGTGGGTCGTAGTGGTGGCTGGACACCCACTGACACCGATTGCTGTGGACCGTGATGTCTACCTTTCGGCTGTCGTTGTGCACTGCGGTGGCTGACACGTGGCTGTGGGGTGTGGGGGATGCTCCTCCTTGCTGTACTGTGGGACTAGGGGCCTGGTGTGTTTTGTACTTGGGCTGTCCACCCTCCCACCCACTGCACTTTGTGTTCCTGCCACTTAACTGTTACTTGTCGGTTAGTGCAGCTATGGCGGTCACATGGGTGTGGTGGGTGCTCGTTGTGGCGCTTCTGGCATATTTGTGGACCTGTTGGTGGTTACGTGGCTGGCTGAGTGTACACATGTCCCCACGCATCTTACAGTTGTTCGGTTTGGGCTGTGTGTGGTGGTGTCTGTTGTATGTGTGTGTGATGTGTTGTGTATTGTGTGCTGGACATGGGGGTGTTTGTCCCTGGGAGCTGTGGCATGGTGGTAGTGCATGTGAGTACATAGCGGTGTGCTGGTATACATTAGTTTGTACTTACCAGCCTCCACTCCCCCTGCTAATCCGGCGAGGATCTCGGGATGTATGATGACTCGCACCTTCTCCTCCCACGCTTTGAAGGTCTTGAAGAGCGCGGGATTCCCTCCGCCAGTGACTGCAGCCAGCTCTCTGTTTTTGCCCTCCTTCTTCTTGACCAGGCTCTTGACGTCATTCCACCGTTTGTTTATTTCGACTCTGTTCCTGGGCAGGGTCCCGACTGCATTGACCTGGTCTACGATCCGGTTCCACATTCTGTTTCTGGTGGCTAGTGGTGTGTGCTGGACCATGTTCCCATAGATTTGTGGGTGCACCTTGATGATCTCGTCGACCATGACCGTCAGCTCCATGGGCGTGAACTTGGGCATTCTTTGTGGTGCCATGGTGTTTGTGGTGCTGGTGCGGTGTGTGTTGTGTAATGTGCAGGGGGTTTGTGGTGCCGGTGTTTGGTGATGGTGGTGGTTGTGATGTGTGCGTTTCTGTGGTGTGCTGCTGTTCTTGCTGTGTCACTGTGTCCTCTCCTCCTCTCTGGTTTGCAATGTTGCAAGGGGTTGTGGTCTGTGGGAGTTCTGCTTTTGTACTTACCTATGTGGGTGTGTCCTCATGGTCTGTTGTTTTCAGGTGTGTTGTGTCTGGTGTTCTGGCCTTTGTATTTTTTGTTTGTCCGGGGGTGTTTTCGGGATGTGTACTGTGCTTGTGTATTTGTGCGTGCCTTGCTGTGTGGACTTATTGGCCATGTTGTGTGCTATTGGTTTTGTGAGCGGATGGTTTCTGTGCAGGGACGTGGGCGCCATGGTTTCTGCCGTGTCGATTGGCATCGGCGTTGTTTGCGCTGGCGGGCGGTATATTTGTGGTTTTCCCGCGCTCATGGCGGTGCGATCGTAATTTCACGTGCGGTGTGTCGGCCGTGAGGGCGGGCGGTTTTGTGTTGTCGGGCGTGTTTCCGTCCGTGGCGGGCGGTTTGACTCCGACTCGGACGATGGCGGGCGGTATTTTGTGTGATTTTTCCGCCGATGGCGGTTTTCGGTTTGTGTTATCGTAATGGCGTGGTCGGTGTTCAGACGGTGTATGCGGGCGGTATTTTGCCGATTCCATGCCTGGCGGATATTTTTACGCCGGGTATCGTAATGGGCCCCTTAGGTACTACAAAACTTAAAGTATTGTACTAGGTGTACTACTAATGAGTGATACTACTTTTAATATATATCATGTGAGTGGCTGTGTGAATGTATCCTTGTGCGTATAGGTGTGTGAGTGTCTGTATGGGTGTATAAGTGGTTGTGTAAGTAGCTGTGTGGGTGTGTGAGATGCTGTGTGAGTGGCTATATTGGTGAGTGAATGAGTGTGTCAGTGGATGTATGGGTGGGCGAGTGATGGTGTAATTGGTTCTATCTATAAATAATTATTAATAAATTATAAATAATTAATTATTACCTAATTAACTTTCTACCCTATCCCCTACAAATGTAGCAACCCACACCTTTAATATGAGTATAATAAATCAATATTGCATAATATACATAATGAATATCAATCACATACCTACTTAAAAGTATTAATTAATTAATTTATAATTAATATTACTAAAATACCTTCCCACCCTATCCCCATACACACCCAACAAACTGTTAGGACTAAATATTAATCATGCAAACAATACTAACACAAAAAATGTGTATATACACAGTAAAACACATTAAATTAATTAAAAAACTATTATCTACAGCTATATAATTGAAAACTATAATTACAACAATAATATTGTTGACAAGGATATTTCTGCAAAAACAACAGTTGATGGACAGAATGCAGAACAATGTCATACATTCACCCCAGTACAGAGATCTGGGCCTAAATCCATCGTTTTTGCTCACCATGCCATTCCAGTTTAAACCCAGCCATATGCAAATCAGTCTTGACCCTGTGCCTCATGGGAACAGTCCAGCCCGAACTGCCAAGCCAGGTCCTCCCTGGACTGGAAACAAGCATCCTAGGACCGGTTTCGGGTTTCACCCCTCTTCAGCCAGGATAGCTTGATTCCAGTGGCATGGAGAGAACGGGACCCACGTCTGGGCATACCCGTCCCACTCGGGGTGACAAATGCAAAAACAACAGTTGATGGACAGAATGCAGAACAATGTCATACATTCACCCCAGTACAGAGATCTGGGCCTAAATCCATCTTTTTTGCTCACCATGCCATTCCAGTTTAAACCCAGCCATATGCAAATCAGTCTTGACCCTGTGCCTCATGGGAACAGTCCAGCCCGAACTGCCAAGCCAGGTCCTCCCTGGACTGGAAACAAGCATCCTAGGACCGGTTTCGGGGTTTCACCCTCTTCAGCCAGGATAGCTTGATTCCAGTGGCATGGAGAGCACGGGACCCACGTCTGGGCATACCCGTCCCACTCAGGGTGACAAATGCAAAAACAACAGTTGATGGACAGAATGCAGAACAATGTCATACATTCACCCCAGTACAGAGATCTGGGCCTAAATCCATCGTTTTTTTGCTCACCATGCCATTCCAGTTTAAACCCAGCCATATACAAATCAGTCTTGACCCTGTGCCTCATGGGAACAGTCCAGCCCGAACTGCCAAGCCAGGTCCTCCCTGGACTGGAAACAAGCATCCTAGGACCGGTTTCGGGGTTTCACCCCTCTTCAGCCAGGATAGCTTGAAACCAGTGGCATGGAGAGCACGGGACCCACGGATATTTCTGCATCACAATATTTTTGCATCACAATATGTTTTTTCCATATTTCTGTCTCCCGGTATTTACAACTCGATATTTCTTCCAAATGCCTAACTGTCATCTCACTGCTTGCTTCATTCATGTTTAACAATTTGTTTTACTTTTCTTACAATGCTTTGTTCCCTTTTCACTTTTTTAACTTCTTTTGTGTATAACACCGGTGCGATGGCTACATCTGATTCTTTTTGTTCAAATTAAATAATTCTTTATGTTACAACTAAACTGGATCTGTGCCCCCTTGCTGCCCTGATTGTGCTCGTTTTTTTCCTTTCTGTGCCCCCTTGCTGCCCTGATTGTGCTCGTTTTTCCCTTTCTGTGCCCCCTTGCTGCCCTGATTGTGCTCGCTTTTTCCTTTCTGTGCCCCCTTGCTGCCCTGATTGTGCTCGTTTTTCCTTTCTGTGCCCCCTTGCTGCCCTGATTGTGCTCGCTTTTTCCTTTCTGTGCCCCCTTGCTGCCCTGATTGTGCTCGCTTTATCCTTTCTGTGCCCCCTTGCTGCCCTGATTGTGCTCGCTTTTTCCTTTCTGTGCCCCCTTGCTGCCCTGATTGTGCTAGTTTTTTTCCTTTCTGTGCCTGTTTCCCGCCGCTGCGCCCTGCGGCCCCGCCCTCACTGCCCATTCGCTGCCCCATTCCCTGCTCCTCCCTCCCACCTCCCTATTTATGGCGGCCGCTGGGCGGCCGCGCAGCGGGCGCGCCTAAGGCAAGCCCGTCTGCGCCCGTCCGCGCCGGGACCGCGCCCAGCGCCAGAACCCCTGGTCCGGGCATCCCCCGCGCCCGCCACATCAACAGACGCCGATACGACGCCAGCACCCTCCTCGCACTCAACCCCGGAAAAGATCACGCCTGCTACCTGGCCACCCCGAAGCGCACCCAAGGGCCCTTCACCTGCCGGAACTGCAGCTTCGCCAGCACCCGCCCCGCCAAACCACCGCCCAGGAAAGAACCCAACTACCTCAGATGCATCCTCCTCAACACCCGCTCCGCCCGCAAACACGCCATCGAACTCCTGGACCTTCTCGACTCAACCTCCCCAGACGTCGCATTCCTGACGGAGACCTGGCTGAATCCCGCTTCAGCCCCCGACATCGCCATTGCCATCACGGACGGCTACAAGATCACCCGCCGGGACCGCACCAACGGAGTCGGAGGAGGCATCGCCATCGTCCACAGGAACACCCTCAGAGTCTCAACCAACACCGACGACACCCTCAGCACCGCCGAACACATGCACTTCCAGATCCACACCGATCCCAACACCACCCTCAGAGGAACCCTCATCTACAGACCCCCCGGACCCCGACCACAGTTCAGCGATTCTATCGCTGACTTCGTCAGCACACACGCCATTGCCTCCACGGACTACATCCTCCTCGGGGACCTGAACTTCCACCTCGAGAACAACAAGGACACCAACTCCACCACCCTGATCGACAACCTCGCCACCCTCGGACTCAGACAGCTCGTGACTACACCCACCCACGCCGCCGGCCACACGCTAGACTCCATCTTTTCCGCAAGCCCACACGTCTCCTTCAACCACACCTCCGAACCCCACTGGACTGACCACCACTGCATCCACTTCACCTACAGGAAGCCCACCACGCACCTCCGCACCGAACAAATGCCTCGCCGCTGCTGGAGCAGAGTCACCGAAGACCAGCTAACCACAACCCTCGCCCTGAGCCCACCCGCCGAACCCTCCGACCCTGACACCGCCGCCCGCAACCTCAGACAGTGGATCGACGACTGCGCCAACACCCTCGCCCCGCTCAAGAATCCGCCCAACAGCCACACCAGCAAGAAAGCCACCTGGTTCACCGAAGACCTCCAGGCCTCCAAACGAACATGCCGAAAACTGGAGAAGATCTGGCTCCACGAACGGACAGCGGACAGCTACGCCGCCCACAAGAGCGCCACCCGCAGTCACCATCACCTCATCAGATCCGCCAAAAGGGCCTCACTCAAAGACCGCCTAGACAACAACGCACACAACAGCAAAGAGCTCTTCAACATCGTGAAGGAACTCTCCAACCCCAGCTCCAACACCAACGACATCCCGCCGTCGCGAGACCTGTGCGACTCACTGGCCACCTTCTTCCACCGCAAAATCGCCGACATCCACGACAGCTTCAACACCACGACCGCCCCGGCAACCACCGAGACCACTGCCCCCACAACCACCAACCGCCTGCTCTCCTGGACCAACATCAACGACGAGGACACCAGCGAGATCATGAACACCATCCACTCCGGCTCACCGCTAGACCCGTGCCCTCACCACGTCTTCAACAAAGCCAGTACAGCCATCGCGCCCCATCTCCGGAAAATAATCAACATCTCCTTCGAGACAGCAACCTTCCCGGAAAGCTGGAAGCACGCCGAGATCACCGCCTTACTCAAGAAACCCAAGGCAGACCCCAAGGACCTCAAGAACTTCCGACCCATCTCTCTGCTCCCGTTCCCCGCGAAGGTCACTGAGAAAATCGTCAACAAACAACTGACCCGCTACCTCGAGGAGAACAACATCCTGGACCCTTCCCAGTCCGGCTTCCGCAGCAACCACAGCACCGAAACCGCCCTCATCGCCGCCACCGATGACATCAGGACCCTGCTAGACAACAGAGAAACAGCAGCCCTCATCCTCCTGGACCTATCAGCCGCCTTCGACACGGTCTGCCACCACACACTACGAACATGCCTTCACGACGCCGGGATCCAAGAGAAGGCCCTGGACTGGACCACATCCTTCCTCTCCGGCAGAACACAAAGCGTCCGCCTCGCCCCTTCCGATCCAAAGCCACCAAGATCATCTGCGGCGTACCCCAAGGCTCCTCCCTCAGCCCAACGCTGTTCAACATCTACATGGCACCCCTCGCCCACGTCGCCCGACAGCACAACCTCAACATCATCTCCTACGCCGACGACACCCAGCTGATCCTCTCCCTCACCAAAGACCCTCACACCGCCAAAGCCCACCTCCACGAAGGAATGAAGGCCGTCGCCGAATGGATGAGTACCAGCCGCCTGAAGCTGAACTCGGACAAGACGGAGGTCCTCATCCTTGGTTCCAACCCTTCAGCATGGGACGACTCCTGGTGGCCAACATCACTGGGAACAGCCCCGACACCCACCGACCACGCACGCAACCTAGGGGTCATCCTCGACCCCAACCTCTCCATGACTAAGCAGGTCAACGCCGTTTCCTCATCCTGCTTCAACACCCTCCGAATGCTCCGCAGGATCTTCAAGTGGATCCCCACCGAAACAAGAAAAACAGTCACCCAGGCCTCGTCACCAGCAGGCTGGACTACGGAAACGCCCTCTACGCAGGAACGACGGCTAAGCTCCTGAGACGGCTGCAACGCATCCAGAACGCCTCTGCACATCTTATCCTCGACATCCCCCGACGCAGCCACATCACACCCCACCTGAGAGACCTGCACTGGCTCCCTGTCAACAAGAGGATAACCTTCAAGCTCCTCACCCACGCACACAAAGCACTCCACAACTCCGGACCAGCCTACCTCAACAGACGACTCAGCTTCTACACCCCCACCCGCCAGCTCCGCTCCACCAGCCTCGCCTCGCCACAGTCCCCCGCATCCGGAAAACGACAGCCGGCGGCAGATCCTTCTCCCACCTCGCCGCCAAGACCTGGAACACCCTCCCCACCAACCTTCGGCAGACCCAAGACCTACTGGCCTTCAGAAGACTCCTCAAGACCTGGCTCTTCGATCAGTAGCAGCACCACCCCCCTCTTCCCCCAGCGCCTTGAGACCCTCGCGGGTATGTAGTGCGCTTTATAAGTGACATGATTGATTGATTGATTGATTGATTGATCACTGACAAAATATCGAAGGTCAATAAATCGACCTACAAAAATATCGCAACAAAAATATCGATGTCAATAATATCGAAATCCTATCTACAACATGGTAAGTACAAAAATATCGAAAAAACAATATCGATTGTCAAAAATATCGTTATCAAATATATCGGTTTTTTTGTTAAAAATAATATGTAAAATAAACTAAATAATACTTATAATTAAAATAAAATAAACATAGTTAAAAATATTTTATAATTTTTAAAATTAATAAGTAACATATATAATTAAATAAAACATTAATTAAACATATACATATAATATATATACTTACTTTATAATAAGTTTCAATAATTATTTTAATAAATTATAAATTATTAAAAAATATTATAAATTACAAATACATCTATACACATAAAACAATAACATAAATAAAAATTAAATAATTCTAATAACAAATTAAAAATTAAATTTACTTTTAATATTTTGAAAATTAATTATATACTATATTAACTAAAATAATACAAAAAATATTAAATAGCGTAGGGAATAAAACTACTATTACAACCCCCAAAAAACAACAGTAAGAAAAATGTTGGATAGCGTAGGGGTAAAAATTACTATTCCCACTCCAGAGAGTGCAACAGTAGGGAAAGTGTTGGATAGCGTAGGGGTAAAAATTACTATTCCAACTCCAGAGAGTGCAACAGTAGGGAAAGTGTTGGATAGCGTAGGGGTAGAAATTACTATTCCCACTCCAGGGAGTGCAACAGTAGGGAAAGCGTTGGATAGCGTGACGGTAAAAATTACTATTTCCACTCCAGTGAGTGCAACAGTAGGGAAAGTGTTGGATAGCGTAGGGGTAAAATTACTATTCCCACTCCAGAGAGTGCAACAGTAGGGAAAGTGTTGGATAGCGTAGGGGTAAAAATTACTATTCCCACTCCAGAGAGTGCAACAGTAGGGAAAGTGTTGGATAGCATAGGGGTAAAATTACTATTCCCACTCCAGAGAGTGCAACAGTAGGGAAAGTGTTGGATAGCGTAGGGGTAAAAATTACTATTCCCACTCCAGGAGTGCAACAGTAGGGAAAGTGTTGGATAGCGTAGGGGTAAAAATTACTATTCCCACTCCAGAGAGTGCAACAGTAGGGGAAGTGTTGGATAGCGTAGAAGTTACAAATAACATACTTATAAATAAATTAATTTTTCAAAATAATTAATTAATTATTAAATAACTAAACTATTTACCAATACCAATAAATAATTATTAAAAACATAATTACCAATAGGAAATTTATTAACAATAAATTAATAATAAATACCAATAAATAATAATTAATAAATATTAATTACTAAATAATAAATATTGAACAATAAAATATTTTTAATAACAAAAAACATATAAATTATTCAAACTTAATTACCAATTAACTAATATTAAACAATTAAATGCTTTTTATACCAATAATAATAATAATTAAACATTAATTATCAATTAATAAATAATTCTTAATATATTAATTAAATGTATCAATAAATAATATTTAATAATATTTAATTACCAATTAATAATAAAACAACAATAAATTAATTTTTAGAACCCAAAAATTGTAATTTAAAAAATTACCTATTAATAATTAATATCCAATAAATTAATTATCAATACCCAAAAATAAATTTAATAATTACTTAATTAGATTTCAATTACTTCCAAAAGTATTCCCTATAAACGCACTAACACACTCCAATGATAAAATAATACACTTAACATAATGATTAATTAATCAATTAATAAAAATTATTAACTAATTAATAATAATTAATTACCAATTAATAATAATTGATTACCAATTATCAATAGTATAATTATCAATACCAATTAATTAAAATAAATTATAAGTTAATTACATTTAAATTACATGATGATCAATTAATGAATTAATAAAAATTAATCACCAATTAATAAAAATTAATTACCAATTATTAATTAATTAACAATTATATAATTATCAATAACAATTAATTAAAATAAATTATAACTTAATTACAATTAAATTACTTCCCACCCTATTCCCCTATAAACCCACAACCCGCTACAGAACTTAAACGCAAAAATAATTAAAATTAATTTATAATTCCTAAAAATTAATAATTAATTTAGTATAATTAAATTACTTCCCACCCTATTCCCTATAAACCCACAACACGCTACAGTACAACAACAAAAATGTACTTAAAATTTTTTTTTAACATATAAAAATTGTATACATATATTTTTAAACAAGTAGAACACTTAACAAAAACACATATAACACATACATATTAAAAACATAACAAAATGCATAACAATAATACAAATTTCGATATTAGTAACATCGATATTAAAAAATTTGCTATTACTTACCTTAGGGTCGATATTCTGTCCATCGATATTCTGTCCCTTCGATATTCTGTCCCTCCGATATTTTAACTTCGATATTTTTGTATATCGATATATTATTTTCGATATTTTGTCTGCTCACCAACTAAACTAAGGGTCGACCACTGCCTCCACACATTTGCTTCCCTCTTCAATCTGCTCCCTAGTGCACACATTATAAATTAACCTTACAGTTTGTCAATTTATGATTTATCACCATATACTGCCAAGTACTTTGACTGACTGGACCTTCTTTTGACCGCAGCAGCAGCCAGCACAGTACCAGGGAGCCCGTGGAGCCCGTGTGCTCGGGCACATACCGCCACGGCCAACGCGGATGCCACCGTTGCCGGGGAGGCAGCAGACTACAGCCCCCAGCGCGCCTTGCGGCAGGGACGCCGCGGGCGCATTCTGTTCGCGCCAGGAGGCACTACAAAACCGGTCAGGGCTTCCTGCAGCGCGGGGCGCGCCCGGGCAAAGCCAGGGCCACGTGCGGGCCCGTCTGCGCCCGTCCGCAGCCAGTTGAGGCCGGGCAGGGCCACCCCCCTTGGCTTAGGCTTAGGGGTGGAGGTATCGAACACTGGTCTACCCAACGGAATCACGGCAGAAACTAAGCTGGATAAGACTCCCAAATCTTGAGCTAAATTGAACAGAATATGCAAGGCGGTGAGACTTTCAGTATATATAACTCTTTCACTTTACTTTTATGTGTCTGAACCTTTAAATCCTGCTGAACCTCCCACATTACTTGGCAGCAGAAAGGACTTGCAAGTGGCGGGAGGCAACAGTAAGACATTATATTTTTAGGATTTAATGGTCTTTTTAACGATTCAGCCAAATAGTGCTTTATTTTAATATTGTACCCAACACCTTAACTTAACTGTCGTGTAAACACAGAGTGATAAATAGTGCTGTTTTTATACCTGTTATTTTTTATTTAATTTCTTTAAAATTCTAAATCTCGGAGGATTTTTATAAAGCTCGTATCTTTTAGTGTATCCTAGCCCTCTGTATTTGCACTTGGCACTTTGACCCTAAACCCATAGCCTTAAGTCATTGCACTTGACATTTTGCACTTGCACTTGCACTTTGCATTTGCACTTTTTTGGTTTTCTGCACTTTCAGCACTTAGCACTTTTTTCCACCAATGGGGGCTGCACTTTATAGCTGAACGAGGGGACGGCATTTGGCAAAAGGAGTAATAGAAATGGCCAAGCGCAAAATGCAAAAAGTAGTGGTTAATCCCCCATGTACTACCATTGACTCCTATCTAGTGCGCGCAGTCAGTGCAATTAATGTAGAAATCGATAGGGCGTAACGCCGCCTATCTTTAGGATCAGGTACGGTGATAGAAGGGATGGATAGTGAGGTTAGTGGTGTAGCCCAGCAGGAGAATGCTCAATTAAGGGAATCCCCTCACAACAAGCAATCTTGCACCCCAAGGACATCAGAAAGTATTGTTAACCTTGACACCGAACCACATTTACAGACTAATACATTACGATTACATTTGCCTAATGGTTCCCCTACTCCAAAAAGAAAAAGAGGCTGCAAAAAGAGCCAGGTAAAGGTAGGGAGTAATACAAACAATAAAGGACCATTACAGAATATAATAGTCCAGGCCTGTGATGTCCCTCCCGAGCAAGAGTCTTCAATGAATACACATGCCACACAAATTGTAGCACTTGGAGCACTAAAAATAGAAGAATTGTTAAAACCCCTTCATAATAAACTAGATAACCTGAATGGAGAAATAGCTAAGATTAATGGTATACTAAGTAATCTAGATAATAGTGCACAGGAAAGGACGAGTGGTGTAACGGGGGTCCTTATTAAACAGCCCTCCCAGGGAATAGCTGCCACCACTAAGGTAACAAGCATGCCAATTGGCAGTAATTTAGGTCACGTATCCCAAGAAAGAGTGACTTCGGGGAGTAAAGATGGCCCTAATGAGCCAGTAACTCACCCCCAATCGAGGCAACCCCAGTTTAATCGACCATGCCCTACTAGAGGGGATAGGTATGAGCTGAATCGACCAACTATTAATTGTACTAAGTCAGGAGGTAAGGAGGTTACTGAGAGTAGAGTGGGTGTCTCTATAAACTTACCTCCCGAATGCTGCCCGTATGTGGCAGTAATGGTTAACGTGCCCCAGTTACAACCGGATCAAAGGGAATCAGACCATACCCTGAAAAATAAAGTGGTACACTGGCTAGATAAGAATTGTGGTTACCTAGTGGGATGCGCAAGCCAGATTCTTCTAACAAGAAGAGTAAGTTGAATTGGCCCCTTAGCCAAGTGCTTTAAAGGAGACTGCATTATCATTAATTTTAGAAATCCCAGTTGGGCGAGGAACTCCCTGGAAAGAGCAGTTGTACCACCACAATATGATCACAATGTGTCCCTCTTACCTCTTGGTTTTTTCTATAGACACTTAAGACCTATAACCAATAGGGGAGTTGATCGGGGGCCCCCTAGTTTGAATCCTGCAGGGCCAATTTATCCCCAATATGCACTACCAGTGTCTAACAGATACCAAGCCCTAAGTACACTGGAAGAAACCGATTGACATAATGTCGCCTGTCCACCTAATATGGAGTCTGGCCACAATGGAGAAGGGCTAACGGCTGTTGGAGTTGTAAATGTTGATAACCCATTAGTGACTATGCCTACTATCCCGCTAGATGTAACAAGTCCGCATGAAGAGACGTCACAAACAAGGAGGGATGACGATATTATTTGTGAACACCTGGATGATAACACAGGGAGTTTACCAGTATATGGATACACGATAGTCACGTGGAATATAGCTGGCCTATTAAGCAAGAAAGACTCACTAGATGGTAGACTTCATTAATAGACACGATATAGTCTGTTTACAGGAAACCTTGTGCACTGACCAAGTGCATATTGAAGGGTTTACTTCATATGATTTATTGGCACTACCGTCCCCTGCAGGTAGAGCCAAAGGTGGACTCCTAATCCTTATGTCGAATAAACTCCCAGTCCTTGTCAAAAGAGTGATCAAAATAGGAGTACACTCACAGATTTTGTGGCTGTATTGTAATGATGGGAGGGATGTGCTCCTGGTCAACTTCTATAATAACATTTTTGATTCTACTCGTAGTAATGCAGTACTTGAACTGGAAAAGGGGCGTGATAATGTGATAGGTGCAATGAACATTAATTTTGCAATCATATGGGTTGGGGATTTTAATACGCAAATATGTCCATTATCCATGAGTAAAGCCTGTGGGTACAAGAGTGATGAAGGGGACGATTGTATACATTTCCCACACAATGACTATGGAGGAGCATTAAATATAATGATGGCGAAATACGACCTTGACTTGTTGCAATGTGCACGAGATTCTAATGGGGATGTGATACCAACCTTTACTGGCAGGAATGCAAATTCAGTGATTGATCATGTGCTAATTTCTACAAGTATTGCACAAATGTGCCCCACACCTAGGATTGCACAGTTGCTACTTAGTGACCATAACTGCATTATAATGTCAATATTGGTGTGGGGTAACAAATGTGCATCTCTACACACTGTTATTGGTAACATTGCCCCGTTTAGACCAAATGGAACCCGAATAAAGTGGGAAGGGATAGACCCGAATAAAGTAATATACGATAGTGTAAAAAAATGTGGTATAGAGATTACATATTGCCTTAATGCAGATGCCCCCACCATGTTGTTAACCAATTTTAGTAAAATTAACAGCACCATTGAAGAGATATTGACAGCCCCCCATAGGGACAAAACTATACAAAACAAGGGATGGTTTAATCATACTTGTACCCAAGCTTCCAAACAATTGAAACAGGCTCTCAGTATTAGACCTAGAAATTCAGAGCTAATCAAAAACTTAAGATTTAACTATAGATTAGCGCTCACAAAGAGGAAAAAAGAGCTCCAAGAGCAAGCATGGGACAAATTGTCCGTGGCAGCGGATACATCTAATAATAAGTTTTTCTGGGAAACTGTTAATTCACCTTTCTTGAAAAATGATTCTTTCCCGGAATTATTGTCTCACGCCAGCTGTGAAGAATGGGTATTACATTTCTCTGGTATTTTTAACCCACCTATTTGTGATGCTTTTAGTCCCCATAGTCCACTACATTGTAAGTGGCCAATAATATCCTTATACAAGACTAAGAGGAACCCCTTGCCGTCCAAAGGAATAGGGTTTTATACACAAGTATCACAAACTTTTTCCTTTGGAGAAAAGTAAATCCTATGACTACTATATATTAAATCTATTCCATTCTTTCCCAATCACTGCCAATCGTACATATCCTCTACAAGCATTGGAAGTGAGACCATATAATCCACAAAGATAATTGTAGTGACACCAATTTTAAAAAAGTACAAATCCATGTATTACTTTGAAAAGTACACAATCCACCAAGCGGCTATGGTCAAAGAGTATTTTATGAATTGAACAATACCAGGCACTAGCCCCGACAAGTTTTTCTCTACGGATGTGTACGCTGTTAATGACAAAGTGGCTTTTGTCTTGTGATATGTACTCTCTTTTTTATTTAGAATGTTGAATTTTTTACTAGGAGTTGCTTATATGTTTTGGTCAGTATTGAATGTAAGACATTGATGACATTATGTAAAATTGTTATATATATGGTTTTAAAATTGTGTATTTGATGATTTTTTTTAAAGTAATAAATCGATTTGTACTTTTTTAAAATTGGTGTCACTTCAATTATCTTTGTGTATTATATGGCCTCTCTTCCAATGTTTGTAGAGGATGTGTACGATTGGCAGTGATTGGGAAAGAATGGAATAGATTTAATATACAATAATATCCTTAAACATTACTCTTGATGAGGTTAGGCTGGGATTAATTGGCAGTAATGGAGGAAAAGCCCCAGGCCCCGACGGGGTCCGTATAGATGTTTATAAAACATTTCCAGATGTAGAGTTTTTAACTTAGCAGTGACTGAGGGCATACCACCCACATGGGGTCAATCCGTTATTGTTCCTATTTACAAAAAAGGGAACAAATCGGAAGCTAAAAATTACCGCCCCATTTCACTTCTAGACTCCTCGGTAAAAGTGATGAGTAGAGTCTTATTGGTGAGATTAGAGGAGTGGGTCACTGAGAATGAGATTTTATCACCAGTACAATATGGTTTTAGAAGAGGGCTAGGTACGACAGAACAATGTATTAATTTAGAGCTTTTAATAGGCAAATATAAGTGCGCAAAACAAGGGAGCCTGTATTTATGTTTTGCCGACCTTAGTAGTGCTTCCGATCTCGTCGACCATTCTATTCTTTGGCCAGTTTTGCTTAATCTGGGAGCCCCAGAACCTATTATCTTTTTCTGGCAAGACTGTATGAGAGACTAACATCTCAAGTTAGGTATGATCGGCGTGGTGAGTGCACCCCAAATTTCGAGGTCAAACGCGGCATCCGCCAAGGCTGTGTTCTAGCTCCATTGCTTTTTACTTTATTTATAAATGAGGTTGACACAGTACTTAAATCAGTGCAGGCGGATGCACCCCAAGTTGCAGGTCAAGCTATACCGGTTCTGCTTTACGCAGACGATGTGGTGCTCCTATCTAGAACCCCGGTCGGCTTACAGCGACTAATAGATACGTTTAGAGCTTTTATTATTAGTAGAAAGTTGTTAATTAACAAAGCAAAAACATTCACTATGGTATGTGGCTTAAAACCTAAGAAATTAAAAACCTTTTTTATAGACAGCACCAGGGTGGAAACAGTTAACAATTTCTGCTACCTGGGAATAACTTTTTCAAGCAAGGGTGACTGGTCACAAGAATTAATTAATGTCCGTACTAGAATGTTAAAGAGCACACAAGGAATTTTTCATTTTGCATCCAAACTGGGAGACCGCCGTATCAAGGATATGATGGATATTTATAAGGCTAGAAGTGCTTCCATTGCATTATATGGTGTTGGGGTATGGGGCCACATTACAAACACTACAAGTTTTGCATTACAACTGGAGGAAAATTCCTTCTTAAAACACTTGTTATGTTTGCCCCAGTCGGCATCTACAGAGATAATACATCAAGAAGTGGGAATTAGATATTTATCAGACATGATCGCTATGCGACCGCTAATGCTCTGGAGATCCATTTGGGCCAAGGATGAGACAAAATTCACCCAAAAAATTCTCCAGGATTGTTTACAACTAGACAATAGTCTATCTATCCCCTGGATCAAATATGTTACGGATCTATATAACGAGTTATTTAAGACTAAGATCCATGTAAATCCAGCACATGCAATAGGTTTGTCTAAACAGGAAACAAAGGGTATATTCTTGGCCCATAAAAATGAGACCCGTATGAGAACAGTGGGGGAAGCAAACTACATTTCTGTTTTACAAAACAATTGTAGACAGTGGCGGTTTTCAAGGCTATCTGACTCTAGTCACCAAGGGCCATATGTAGGTAAAACTCAATTTGCGAGTTCTTAATAGCGATATTTACCGAATCGCTATTAACAACTCGCAAAGTCCGATGTAGGTAATAATTCGTTAGAAAATAGCGAATCGGTAAAATGAAATACCGATTCCGATTTACCGATTAGCAAATAGCGATTATGTATTACCGAATCGGTATTAACGAATCGGTATATTGAGAAATCGCTAACTATTTAAACTGCCATTCCGGTGCATTCTGATGACATCACAAGCAGGAAGTGGCCTGACAACTGCTGCTACACTGTGGCTGAAGCTGTGGGAGAGGCAGGGAGCAGACCTTACAAAACAGGAGCTGCTTTGCAAACATCTTGCAGAAACACCAAACCAAAAATGGACAACCAGGAGAAGGAAAAGGAGGCAGGAGAGCGAAAAAGAAAGCACAAATTCAGCGAGAGGGAGCTGGAGGTGCTGATAGAGGAGGTGGCAAAGGACCACGACAAGCTCTTCGGCAAACATTCCCTGCACGTCCCAGAATCCCAAAAGAGGAAAATATGGCTGGTGATCCAGGAGAGGATAAATGCAATTGGCGTAACACAGCGCTCAATAGATGAACTAAAGAAGCGCTGGTATGACCTCAGAAAACGTGCCAAAGAGAGGGTGGCTGAAAGGCTCAAGCAAGCCACGCTGACAGGTGGTGGGACATCTATAGCGCCTGTACCAACTGCCCTGGAACTATTGGTGGAGTCCACCCTCCAGCCGGAGAGCGTGAGTGGGATTGGAGACGCAGACAGCTCAGCCAGAGCTGGCAACAGGCAAGGTAAGATGCATGCACAGCATGCTGTGCCCCCCACTCCCCAACCCCAATCCACAATCCCCAATGAGCCAGTATGATTCCCACTCCAGTACATGTTTTCCAAAAACCAGCAATGCATTATGGGAGATGTAGTCAGAAGTAACACATATCATAACAGTCAGTCCACTGAACCCAAAGGCATGTGACACACATCAGTAATTAGCAAGCGGAGGACAGTCAGTTTGATTGGCAGTCATGAAATTTATTATTACGCCAATGCTGCCAGACAAGTGAGTAAATGTACATTCTGTCTCCACAGGCGAGGCAGCGCGCAAGTCTGCTGAAGGGGACACAGGAAAGGCATCCAGGAGAGCCAACACACAGGATGAGGAGGTCTTGTCGCCTGCTGAGCACACACCACCACCACCGTCACCACCATCACCAACACCACCATCACCAACACCACCATCACCACCGCCACCACCACCGAGAGCCAGGAGGCATACAGTGGCTAGCCTCCAGGAGATGGAGGGGTCAGAGGAGGATAGCATGGGAGGCCAACATTCCACGCTGGTAGAGGATGAGAACAGTGCAGGGACACAGACCCCCACCGAGCGCGCCCACACAGGTGTCAGATGCCGCAGATCGAGGGTAGCCAGTCCTGTTGCACAGGGCGAGGAGTCCAGCGTATTCGAGGGTCTGGAGGGGAATATGCTGAAGGTACAGCGCCTGCAAGGCAAAGCCATCAAATCAGTTCAACGCCAGATGGTGTACATGAACAGACACATGCTTGAAATTAAGGAGGGCATAAACAGCATGAACAACACTGTGGCTGAGGGCATGCGGGACATGTCAGAGGCTGTGAGGCTGCTGTGCAGCAAACTGGATGAAGATCGTGTGGCGAGGCGCAGGGACCGACAGAAATTGGACGGCTACACTAAGGCGGTGAACCGCCTCTCCACTGCCACCTCTGTTCTCAGCAGGGGCTCGGTGGCCATGCAGGAAGAGATGGCCCACTGCAGCCGTGACGTTGCAAGGGGGCTGGTCACAGTTACCAGTGCCCTGGAAGTGCTCCAGACCACCCAAATAGCCACAACAGGTGCAGGGGATGGGGGGGACAGTGAGGAGGCAACTAGCCGCAGCAGCATCACTCTGCCGATAACTGAGTCCAGGAGGCGCAGTGAAAGGCACGGAGCTGCCACAGGACAGACCGCCAGGGAGGACAGTGTGCCCAGGGAACGCGGCAGTGATGCGCGTGGGCGCAGAACATAATGACAGCCATCACCTGGCATTGTGAGATGGGTGATGTAACCCATTTCACCTTTTGAATGTTTAGTGAATATTGCCATGGCATGTTGAGGCCTTCATGGTGCGGCGGTGTGCTGTGCTATTGCCTGAGTTAAGGTTAATAAAACACCGTCACGCAATTACAGTTACTGGCTTTCTCTCATTACTTACTCAGAAATAGTTGCGTGTGATCTCAGCCCGTCTGTGTCTCCCATCTGGTGCTGCTGCCACACCTGCTGTGCTGTGCTCTGGCTGTGGACAATCCTCACCCTCATCCTCTGAGTCAGTTAGTTCCACTGCTGTTCCTTTCTTTGTGGCAAGGTTATGCAGCATGGCACATGTTGCTATTATTTTACAGCAGATGATAGGGCGGTACTGCCGTACACCACCACTTTTGTGGAGGCAGCGGAACCTGCTTTTTAGGAGCCCAAATGTGCGCTCCACAACATTGCGCGTAGATCTATGTGCCACATTGAATCTCCTCTCACTTGGGGAAGATGGGTTGAGATATGGAGTCAGGATAAATGCCCGCACGGCATATGCACTATCACCTTAGTGAGAAAGGAAGAGTCATTAATAACAGTCACCAACACATTCATCCAAGGTATACATCAGGGTGTGTCACATTGATTTACCTAGCAGGTATCCTTCCCCAAATTCGCCACCAGCCAGACGTGTGTAGATCCCACTGTTCCTGAATATGTAGGAGTCATGGGTGCTCCCTGGAAATTTGGATACGATGTCGGTGATGATGTGGTCCGCATCACAAATTACCTGCACGTTGATAGAATGTGTAGATTTGCGGTTCCGATATATGTACTCTGTAGCTGCAGGTGGGCAGATTGGTATGTGTGTCCCATCAATGCACCCTATTACATGTGGGAGCTCTGCCTTTTGATAAAAATCCATCTTGGTTTTATGCAGTTCCGCCTGTGTGCTGGGGAACCGTATGTAGTGGTGCATTCTTTGTATCATGGCATCCAGGAAAGTGTTGAAAAACGGGACAGGCAACTCTGTGACACACCACCTGCCACAGCTATCACCCCCTGGTAACTACCTGATGCAAGTAGGTGCAGGCTACAAAGCACCATGACATGTGGTGGTATAGCGTGCGCCCTTGGTGTCTGATGCTCCAGGAGTGGGTGCAGGTCCCGTATCAGGTCTAGGATGGTTTGGGGGTGAAGCCTGTACCTCTCATGGATTTCAGCCTCAGTCAGTTGGAATAATGTAATGTGCAGTCTGTACACGCGTTCCTCCCGTCTCCAGATCCTCAGTCTTGCTGCTTGCATCCGAAGCCGCCTTGCAATGACATAGAGGGCCGCCATTGTGTTCACACTGTTGCATTTTGGGGCTGTTTAAATGCAGTGCACCTGATTACCACCTGCTTTGAGTCAGTGGTAATTTGTGACTCCTAAATAACGAATATTTGAGAAATCGGTAATAGCGATTTTTGGTACATCGATTTGCGATTTATTTTAAGGATTTCTTATTTAGCGATTCACTATTTAGGGATTCGGTGTGTGCTAATCGCAAATTAAGGAATCGCTAACTGGTTTCCCTTATTTTTAGCGATTCCTTATTTTGCGATAGCGTTTGGCATTACCTACATTGTACATGGCTATTTACCGGTCGCAAACGCTGAAATTCTGCTAATTTCAGCGTTAGCGCTCGGTATTTGGCCACCTACATCTGGCCCCAAACCTTCGCACCACTTTCTATTAATAAGGTTGAGATTAGGAATCGTCCATCATTTAGTTGCCTTTCCCGAAATGAAAAATCGACCTGTAAGCCTATGCCCATGCGATGAGTATTCCAAACAGAGCACTATGCACTTTCTACTTTTTTGTGATTTTTATCGGAATTTCAGAAGTTTCTACTTAAAGCCATTGTTCAAGAAACACAATGTAAGAACAACTAATGCTGCTATGAACCTATTAATTGCACTAAATGATACGGAGATATGTTTTTATGTTGCGTCATTCATTTTAAAATCAATTTATGTGAGAAAAAGCATTTTAATTCCCAACTGATTTTATTGTGATAATTAATTGGATTGTCTTCTGTGTAGCTATACATGCTTTTTAGTAATAAGATTTAATTGTCTGTATATACATGTTTTGTTGCTTTTATGGTTGTATATACCGAATAAAGCTTGCTGAACCGACTAACTGGACATCTTGTTTGCATGGAACTAACACTGGTGTCCCATCTGCTTTCCATTGCATAGCAATGTGCATTTGACCAGTATAATAAGGCTAGGTCTATACACCTATTACTAACTCTGTGTACTTTAGACTTTAGAAAATAGCTGTCTGCCACGTTAGAAGAGGGAATTATAAAATTCTGTCATGCATCACGATATGTATGTGCATCCATCGTGCCTGCAAGCATGGGTGAATGCATGCGTCTGAATGTAAATAAACAAGCATTGGCAAACTCAATAGCACAGTCATTTAACGCAGGGACCTATTGGTTATGCCAATGGTTGTTTCCAACTGAGTGCATGGAAGTTATCAATAGACAAAGTTATGGGATGGGTTCCTACGCATGTAGGGTGGTGATGAGTGAAGATGGGGAAGTGAATGATGGTTGCAGTGTTTATGGGATGGTAGTTGTTTTCTATGTTCGCAGGGATTGTCTACATTCCCTGCTATATAACACTTGGCCTACAATCGGAAGAGTGTCAGGTTGTGCAGAGTAAGCAGGTTTGTTGGTGGAATGGTTGTGAACACTGTAAAAGTTGCACATTGCCACCCCCTGTCCCCATTTATTGGATCTCTCACCTCATACAGGACTGCTCCTTTCAGAAGGCAGCTCTTGCTCATGTCAACCGCCGAAAGTATGGCCGACTGGTTCTCCTCCACATTGAGGGTTGACAGCTGAGAGGGTGCAGTGTGGAGATTGTTTTATGGGAGAGAACTGTGCCTCTTCTGTGGCCTCTTCTCCTTGAGAAGACAAAGAGAAGAAGGGAGTTGCAGTTGAGTAGATGGGTCTAATAGTGGAGGCAGCTGGGGTACCTGTAAGCTGGGAGGTAGTTGGAGGAAAGTCCTACGAGCATCCATGACCTTTGTTCTTGTACCTGGGGATCTGAAATCTGAAAGACTACCTAACAGCAGTGAAATGTCATCCTACATGAGCCAGCAATCTCTTCTTTCTGTGCAGTGTTCTAGGAGGTAAATGACACAAAAATATTGATGGAAAATTTTCTGTTGCCTGAATATTGTGTCAAAAATATTGTTACGGCAAAAATATTGTGTAACAGAATATTGTAGTCAAGGATATCATTTTTGGGGTATAAAATCGCTTTTAATATCCTGATGTGCTGCGGACAGCTCCATGCTGTCCGTGCAACCGAGGCAGGCAATCCCTATGGTGCGAGCACCAGAGGGATTTCCATTTATTTATTTTAGCCTCTCTTCCCCAGCATCCCGAGGCATTTTTTTTCAATGTAATGACGATGGACACGCATGGCGCGCTGACGTGATTACATTGAATGTGAAAGTGAAATGAACCAAGAGGCTCATTTCATTTTCACTGTATTGGTGCCCGGAGGCATATCTCAGCCCCTGAGCACTGATTCAGAAGGAGGAGGTGTCATTGGAAAGGAGAGAATCTCCCCTTTCCACTGGTACCATTCCCCAGTGGATCCCTGCTTGAGGATTGCCGCAGGAGGGCTATCCCCAAGCAGGAAGCCACCCACTAGACCCCTAGGGACAATTTATAAGGGGGAACCGCCCCCTTAGCACTGGGCAAATGCCCACCCCCTCCACCCAGCCCCCACAGTCTTTCTCCACCCCTCCCCCCGGACAAGTGGGAGAACGATGGGTGGTAGCAATTTTGTGGATTCCTACTGATTCCTGAAGTTTACGTCACAGAAATTCAAGGTAAATGTGCAACTTTAGGCAAAGGTTCATGATTGCAGGGCATTGTGGGTGAGAAATCTTTGTGGCATCCACGCAAGGCATACCACCCTGTGCTCCCCTGGGTGTCTAGTTTTCAGAAATGTCGGGGTTTGGAAGGTTTTCCTGGGTGGCCATTGATCCCTAGCCAAACAAACTACCCCCATTGCCAAATAAGATTATTTTTGTGACAGGGAATGTTGATGTCTCCACATTGTATTTTGGGGCCTTTCCTGTTGCGGGCACTAGGCCTACCCACACATGTGAGGTACCATTTTTATCAGAAAACAATTTGGTGAGAGCCACGCAAGTCACCCCATCCTGGGTTTCCCTAGGTGTGTAGTTTTCAAGAATGTGCAGGTTTGCTAGGTTTCCCTAGGTGATGGCTGAGCTAGGGCCCAAAATCTACAGCTACCCACTTTGCAAAAAAACGGGTCAGTTTTGAGTGGAAACATGTAATGTATCCATGTTGTCTTTAGGCTGTTTCCTGCGGCAGGCACTAGGCCTACCCACACAAGTGAGGAACAATTCTTATTAGAAGACTTGGGGGAATGCTGGGTGGAAGGAAGTTTGTGGCGCCCTGCATATTCCAGAATTTTCCATCACAGAAATGTGTGGAAAATGTGTTTTTAGTAAAAGTTTGAGGTTTAAAAGGATTCTGGTTAGAACAACTTGGTTAGAGGCACGCGAGTCACCCCATCCTGCATTCCCCTAAGTGTTTAGTTTGAAAAAATACACAGGTTTGCTAGGTTTCCCTAGGTGCCGTTTGAGCTAGGGCCCAAAATCCACAGCTACCCACTTCGCAAAAAACGGGTCAGTTTTGAGTGGAAAAATGTGATGAATCCATGTTGAGTTTTAGGCTGTTTCCAATTGCAGGCACCAGGACTACCCACACAAGTGAGGTACCCTTTTTATCAGAAGTCGTAGGGGAATGCAGGGTGGAAGGACGTTTGTGGCTTCCTGCAGATTCCAGAACTTTCCATCACAGGAATTTGAGGAAAATGTGTTTTCTTTGTCAAAGTTTGAGGTTTGCATGGGATTCTGGGTAAAACAACCTGGTGAGAGCCACACAAGTCACCTTCTCCTTGATTTCCTCAGGTATCCAGTTTTCAAAAAGGTACAGGTTAGCTAGCTTTCCCTAGGTGCCGTCTGAGCTACAGACCAAAACCCACAGCTACCCACTTTGCAAAAAATGGGTCATTTTTGAGTGGAAAAATGTAATAAATCCAGGTTGTGTTTTAGCCCTTTCCTTTCACAGCCAGTAGGCCTGCCCGCACAAGTGAGGTACCATTTTTATCAGAAGACATTTGGGAGCATAGAATAGTAGGATATTTATTATTACCGAGTGGATTTCTCTGCATTTGTGCCTTCCAAATGAAAGCCAGTGTGTAAGAAAGAAGATATTTTGAAAAATACCCTCTTAATCATATGCTCATTTGGGCATGCACAAATTCAAAGATGTACAAATAACTACTGCTCCTAAACTCTATATCTTATTCCTATTTCAGAAATACATAGGTTACCTTGATACCTATTTTTCACTCTACATATGTCACCGTATGAATTGGTTTATACTCAGTATGCAATGAAAAACCATTGTAGGGTGCAGCTCAGTTGTTGGCTCTGGGTACCTCTGATTCTTGGAAAACCTACAAACCCTATATATCCCCACAACCAAAATGGTCTAGTGAATGTAATCGTAGATTGCTTTTGTAAATTTTCCATTGTGACAAATAGTTACAGATGAAAACATTGTCACAAATTGCTGTTTTTTCCTACTCATTTTCAATATTTCTTTATTTTAACAGTTAGGGCCTGATTATGAAGTCAGGCGGAAAGCCATCCGACAGCTCTTTGGAGGCTTTCAGCCTGTCATCAAAGGTTTCAGTCCGACCGCTGTATTACGAAACTGGCGGTCAGAGGGAAACCCGCGGGGGAATTCCGCTCCGCTTCCGACGGGCTCAAGGAGTTCGTCAGAGCGTCAGAAGGACAGATAATCCCCAAATGGCAGCGGTCCCAGCTCAGGCACTACCGTCGGGATTATGATGTCCATTTCCCACAGCCTTTCCATGTTGGCCTTTCTGACATGGAAAGCGACTTTGGGGGCCTCTAGTAGGTGCCCTTCTAAACATCCCTGCACTGTGTGGCAGACACCACATGGTGCCTGCCACACAGTGCAGGGATGTTATAAAAGTGTATATTGTCTATTGAAGCTGGTGCTGCAACCTGCAGCACAAGCCTCAATAGAAAATTCCGACCACCATGAAGGCGGTCGCATAATAATTGTGGAAGCTGGACCGCTGACTCCTTGTTGGGTGGTCCGTTTCTTCTACGATGTCGGTCGGACACTCATCCGACTGACATCCTAATTAGGACCTTCGTTTTTTGGAAAAACCTTGAGGGATCTGCGCATATAATCCCTTGCTGAATTCAGACTTTTGTCTACTCTTCAGAAATATATAACTTTCCTGGATCACCCATAGGCTTCACACTGGTTTTCCCGCAAACTAGAATTAGGTTGAAAGCACAAAAAATAGGAAATATGGGCTACCACTTTGAAAAATATCAAAACTGGGGTAGAAAATGAGTTTTTGTTTGATTCAACTCTGCATGTTCCTGAAAGTTGGGAAGATGGTGACTTCAGGACATCAAACCGTTCATTAATGCCAATTTTATGAGAAAAAAACGAAACTTTTATCTAGAGCACTTTTCACTATTTTTTCCAAAGAACTCAAAATGTAGCTATATTATGGCTATTTTCTCAGTCCCTCCAGAGAATCCGCAAACCCTGGTTACCTTTAGAATCCCCAGGATGTTTGAAAAAAAAGGACACAAAGTTGGCGTGGATAGCATATTTGGACAAAAAGTTATGGAGGGCTAAGCACAAACTACCCCAAATAGCCAAAAAAGGCTTGGCAGTAAAAGGGTTAATCATAAAATGCTGTTTATTATGGTATTAATTCTTTTCATTTTTTGGTACTGCAGTACTTTTGAGAAAGGTCAAAGTTCATTATCAGCAACCTTCTGCATGATCATTTTGCTTTCACTTGCACTTCCTCGAAAGTCCCACTGTACTGCGGTAATTTATTTAAATAATATTTACACCAAAGAATTTTTTTTATTATTAAACATATATAAAGTTCACTGCCACAGGTTTGCTTCTGGGGAAACGAATGGTGGCTATGAGATGGGGTAGTAACCTTTCCCCGAGGTTTCAAAATTGGCTGAAAGATATGTCTTTGTGTGAGGAGTGGGCGGGGACATATACTGAAACTTTGCCACGTCGTCTCGCCCACAAGACTTTTGGGATCCATTGAGAGTTTATCTGGAGAAATTAAACCTGGATTAGAACGGGTGTGTTCCTCCAGCAATAAAATTATGACTCCTCAGATGTAACACATTTTTTGCTTGATTTGTACTGGGTAAATTATATAAGACTGCTTTGAGGGAGTGATGTGCTTTTACTATATGTAGGAATTATTGGTGGCCTCTATAACCCAGGCATGCTTTTCGACAATTACTCTGTTCTGTGATCTGGTGATTATTTGATTATGGAACAAGCAGGCCATACAGCAGGTGCATTGTGGTCAGGTTACACCCTCTGAGACCGAGATGTGATTTATTCACGCCACTAGATAGGGGCTTAGCCACCTCTATCCTGGCAAGAATATTCTTCACCTGCCTCATCTCATATTCTTTTATATAATGCCACAGGGATAGCTACACTCCTAATGCATTCGCACTGCACTTACCTTCTGCCAGGGTGGAGTTCAGACAGACTACTCTGTACACTGTACTGAGCCACTACAAAATAAACTACAAGATCTACCCTCTCCTCAGTAAAATTCCTCTTTCTCTTGTGTGGATTGTCTCAACCATAGGGACTGTAGGTGAAGTGTGGCACAGTTTTGTTTTGAAGGTAGAGCCCAGAAAGTGAGCAGTATTCATCTGCTTCAAAATGTTTCTCAGGTGAGTATGATTTTTCTCTGTCAATGGCTATTTCCCACATTTTTATTTTAAGTGAGAGTTCTAAATAGTGTTGGCAGACATCTTAGCATATGGTACGCAGAACTTTACTTGTCCGATGTTTGCATATAATACACTGGTAAAATTACTAGTACACTTCACCTCTGCCTAATGCATTTTTGTACTGCAAGACATACATTTTTACTAAGAGTTTTTGAATTGAAAAGTGTGTGGAAATCTCCGCTCATGGATTTCTCTTTGTGAATAGGCTCAAACACTTCAGTATACAACAGATTCACTTCTAATTTCACAAAATTGCTTTACTTTAAATAGTCAATATGTTTTATGTAACAGTGCTGGATTAAAGATATACTCAGCCAGGCCATGTAAACTACTTTTCTGGTGGTGGTATATAAATTGCCCTGCCTAAATATGGGCAAATGTTGCTGTTGTTATTGTAATATATAGAATTGTTTCATTTTTTTGTGATCCACAATTGACATTGTTGTAAAATATTTAGTCCATGTCTAACACAAATTTAAAAATTCTTAAATCCTGAAAGCGCACAATGCATTCCCTCTGTATCCTGCATCCTTGCTTCAGCTATTATGAATGAGGGTGTGACCTCCTCTGACAAACCAGGAAATGCAGTGAGCCAGTCCCGCTCATTCCTCTCTGGGCACCATTACTTTCAACAGCGATTGTAGACATGGGGCAAAGTGAACATGACACAGGATTACAGCAAAGAGGGAAACTGCAATAGTAGAAACATAGGCAATAGAATGCAGTACAATGAAAGGAAGACACGTATGTATTATTGTTGTGGCAGAATACACCACCTAGCTCTGACAAAGACCTCTCCTCCTTTGAAACAAAAATGCCTTTAATGTGGAACTATAAGCCATTTTGCACATGTGCAGAAGACAAAAAGAAACACAACGTTTCAACTATTGAGGAAATAAACACAACTCAGCCAGGTAGTGGAGAAGAAGATACCAGCAACAACATACTTAATGTAAACCATGATGTAATATTGAATGTAACAGTATATGAACAGATAAGAAAAGTATTTGTGTGCCACATTCAAATTGAAGGTGTGAAGTTGCACATTGTTGCAGGCTCTGGTTCATTATATTGTATTTTAGAAGAATAAACTTATGTAGAAATTAGGGATAAAGTTAGTACCTGCTGAATTCAGTCTAGGTGGTGTACAGTTGATCCCATTGATACAACAGGATATAGACTTGACCAAACCATTTACAAGTATTTTTTTATGTACTCTTACATGCCTTTGTAAATTAGACCTGAAACGTCCAACTTACTATTAATAAAAGTGTTTTGAGAGCATAGAAATTTTTATCAGTAGCAACTGTATATGAATATTCCCATTTTAGATGATTTGGAGCCAATTCAAAAAGGCATGTAAGAGTTGGTACAAAGGTAATACAGCGATATTTCATTTAGTCCCGAATGCCTTTGTAAATAGGCCCCATACTATTTAATTTTAATAACAGGAAGGCATTATGGAAGTTGTGTTACTAAAATGGGTCCCTCCATACTTGGCTGATTAGATCAAAGATCGCTATACATTGTTTTAGAGCCTAATGCTATAGTGCAAGCACTAACATGGGTAATAAGATGTCAATAACATTTCTCTGAGTGTTCAGTGGGATCACTAGATAGTTAAAGGGTTTTACACACAGAATGTGCTTAAGCAAAATGAGATTTTGCACATAAAGTATTGTGCATGCCACTGGCTGCCAAAGTTACTGCAGAACTGAAGAACTTCAAAACACCACAGTTATCAAACCAATTGAATCTTATGATGGAGAAGCACTATTTATGCTGGCATGTCATGGCAATGGTAGCATCAGGTTGTGTGTTAACCTTAGAGGGCTTAACAATAATATACTCCTGGATTTGTTTCCTTGCACAATACTGTTGAAATGATTATATTGACAAAAGCAATAAAATGGTTCCCCAGCCTTGAAATTTCCTCCCTTTACCACCAGGTTCTCCTACACCCAGAAAGTAGAATCCTCACTAGTTTCATTGCTCATATACTTTAGGAGTTTGCCTTTCTGTCTACCCTCAGCAGCTTTAATGTTCCAAGGAATGGTGAATGACCTGTTAGTTTTTTTTTAAACAGATTTTCATTAGGTTTTATCAACAGTGACCCATGAAATACGGGTTAGCAGCATTATTACAACTCAGGTATTGTACCAGTCAGGTGCCAGTACAATGGTTTACATTTAAACATATTCTCTTTTTAGTGTGGCAGCTCACATATATCCCAGACATGCAAGCAACCTGCTCTACTCTCAGCCCTAATACCAACCTGCTCTTCAACTTACCCCTAGTCCACCCTGTTCTCTGCCTCTTATCCTTGTCAAAAATATCATGTTTCTTGTCCCTCCTGTACAGTACTATATTGATGTCTGTCGTACCCTAGAGTGGGCATGTCTCAGTCCCCTCCACCCTCTTGTATAGATAAGTGGATTCAGGACTACCTATCCAACTGCGACATCGTGAGCTTCCAAGAGACCTGGGCTATAAACACAACACCACTTGCAGGCTATTATGAATTTCATGTTGCAGCCTCCAAACGGAACATATTCGGACGACCTTCTAGAGGTCTTTCGGTTTTTCTAAAACACGATCAAAAGATTGTTGCCACTGCAATAGCTATTAAATCACCTGTTATCCAAGTTTTACTTATTAAAGGCCTGAAGCTTAATTTCCAATCCCTTCGCTTGTTGCTAATTAACTGTTATGTTAACCCCGCTCAGACTCAGAAGAAAGACCCTATGGAATCCCTATCAAGAATGCACGACGACCTATTGATTAAATATGACTCCACCAGGCAATTATAGGTGGGGCTTCAACATTAGGGACCTAAACAAGACATCTGATCTCCCCAGGTGTGTGGGTGTGGCCGGTCCTTTCTATGATTTTCTTCACAACCACCAGCTACGTTCAACCCACTCACTAATGGGAACCCGCTTTCTTTCCTGGCAGCCGAAACCTACTTTTAGGAATACGTCCACAACTGACTACATATTAGTCAGCGACATGATCGCAGCCAGGCTTGAAGATTTTTAAATTGACGACAGGGAAGAAAGAGATCACAGGCCCCTGCGTGCCACCTTGCAATTAGATGCCACAACAGCGAACTCACTTTCAGTGATCGGGGTAACAACAGGGTGAGAGTGGTATGTGGTTCTCCGAAGAATCAAAGGGTCAGCCAAACTAGGAGTCAAACTGTTAGCCTGGGTGGAGAAGCGAAAGTTTGGTTCCAAGCCATCCACTTCAACCTCGGTAATAGGTGATTGGGAGTCGCTTATTGTGGACCTTCAACAGGAGTTGGGGAATGCACAACGCAAAGTACTGCGCAAGAGTCTTGCAGTGACATCATATACTCCCCATCGCTCCAAGGATTTAGTCAAATGCAAATGCGCTCTTTGCAGGGCCCTGGACACCAAGAAAAGAGGTGGTAAATTAACTGACGGCTGTTCAACCCCTGCTCTCAGGTCACTTCACAAAAAGAAATATGGGAGCATAAAAGGAAGCTCATCAAAATGGAGTGGCTTAAAGTCTTTTCTCTATTGAAGGAGAAGAACCACTCCCACCTATGGAGGCACATAAATTGGCTAGACAACCCAGGAATGACAAAGGAGAATGAGGTTGCCAAACAAGTCTGGAGAAGGTATGTCAAACAACTGATTCAACAGATTCCCTGGAGGAGGTGGTTGAATCAACGTGTTGTTCGGAACCAGCCCTTGGCACCTCTCAAGGTGCAGTTGTAGTGACCATTAATAAAATGAGGAAGGATGGGGCACCAGGGCCCAAAGGGATTTTGGCCCCAGTATTTCAATCGGCACAAGATTTTTGGATGTCAATTCTAACTCCTCTTTTTAATCACGCTTTTATCACCGCAACGACGCCGTGCTCTTGGAGAGGTTCAATACTCTTTCCTATCTATAAAAAGGCGATCCCTCCAATCCAGCAAACTACTGGCTTGTGGCCCTGCTTGACCTAGAAGCCAAGGCATACGCCCGATTTCTATTGAAAGAGATGGAGTCATTGGTAAAGGAAAAATATATTCTCCAGTTTTTTCAGTCAGGATTCAGGCAACATTTTTCAACCATGGACAATATTATAGCGTTGGCATATTTATCCAAAAAAGCGGTCATGAGGAAGCATCTGCCCTTGTTTTGCTGCTTTATAGGTTACAGCACCGCTTTTGACAGGGTGGACCACAGAAGATTATGGGGAAAATTGACCGCATGGGTGATCCCTCCCAAGTTCCTCAAGGCGATTACATCCTTATACCAGGGGTCATGGGTTCAGGTCAAAACAAGTCCTACAAAAGTAACCTCTAGAGTTTCCACAAACAATGGGCTCAAACAGGGTTGTGTTTTGGCTCCCCTCTTTTTTAATCTGTATGCTGCAGACTTGGGGGCCGCCCTGCAAGGGCTAGCCTAGTTACTTCAAGGTTGGGCAGAGTGCAACTTTCCATCTTGCAATATGCGGATGACACAGCAATTATGGACCATACCAGAGCTGGCCTACAGAGAGCCCTCAATGCACTTAATTGGGAGAACAATCTACAGGTTAACCAGAGTAAAACCAAGGTAGTAGTGTTTAGAAAATAATAAAGAAAGTTTTTAAAAAAAGGTAGTAGTGTTTGGAAAATACCCACACAAAAGCAATATTGCTGGCAGGTAGGAGATCTGGAAATAGAAACAGCGCCAGCCTACAACTACCTCGGGGATTGGCTCTCTGAGAGGGCCGAACCAGCCACTCACCTAAGACAGCTCAGCTTAAAATCCAACTGAGTAATCCACACTTTGAAGCAATGAAGCAACCCTCTGTTAAGTCCATCTGCAGATACTTTCCCGACAGTATTGAAAGTGATGCAGCGCGTACAATAAAAACTATTCTCCTCCTAGGTCACTTATCGGTCATCCAGGGGCGACTTATATTTTCTCACATCCACATGACGATGGGGCCCATAAACATCGCCTATCACACACGCACACACCTGGATTTCCTTTACACCTTTACGAAATTCTGTACTCCTAGGAGAAGCATGAGAACTAAATGGAAAACACCATTTATGTACCGCTGGAAAGAGCCGGGATACCTTATTACCTTAACCTATCACTTTCTTAGTTATTTATTAAGATATTCCTGCTCATTGTTTTGTCGATGGATCATCTAGTAAGAAATTAATTTATAGTGATTAAGACCAGCTAAATCACAATAATCAATTATTAGTGTCACAATCATTTAGTAAAATAACCACTGAGTCGTTTGATTAAGAATCTTAAATTTTATATAATTTTAAAAGCATGCGAAAGAATTTAGACTTTTTATTCAATTATTCATTCATTATTAATTCAAATATTTATTAAGCAAAATCAATTTCATTGCAGAAAGGAAATTTTGTCATGAAGCAAAACCCAAATTTCCTGCCTATCTTCCCTAATTTAGCCTAAGGATTTCTAACCTAAGTTTATGAATTAAAAAGATCTTGATTCTCATACTCAACTGGAAAAATAAGACAGCAACAGAAACTTCAGCTCGTCAGCATCAGCTACCTGCAACCCGTCTCATCTAACAGTCTTTCAGCATCTCCCGCTCAGTAAATGGATCGATCTGGACCACCAAGCACTGGAAGCCACCAACACCGACTCTGACTGCGACTCTCCAACTCCGACTGTGTACCCTCCCACTAAGAGTAGGCCCTCTTATACCCTAATTCTAACTTTGCTAACTAATTGTTGGAACATTAATAACACGCTTTTCTTTCATTGGTCCATTCATTTCATCTATTCATTCTTAATCAAGTTCTCCCGGATCCAACTTGTCCTTTGGAATGTATATGATCATTTCCTTTCTCACAGTTCAAGACATGTTTCCATCCGCTTCGATCAGTACATTTGTAACTTCTTTCGATACATTCGAGAGCTCTGCAGGCATTGTCCTTTCTCTTAAAACGGTTTCCCACGGTTCCTTGCTGATCACCACGGCACACTATCAGTTCAATTAAGTCACATCAGCCTTGACCATTCTCGCATCCTAGCCTCTCAGCATCATCACGTGGTTAGCTTTTCTCCAACTTTTTCTCCCTTGTCACGCGTTTCCCCGCACATGCGCACTTCATTAACCGGCAGCCATTTTATATCGCCACTCGTTTATACTTAGAAGCACTATTTTGAAATAAACAGAACATAATTAAAATAGAGAAACATAGCCTTTTCGTTTCCCACCCGTCATCTACGTACCCCAATTAGTTATTACCTAGCAGAAAGCAACATTTAAGCTGTTCCTTACTTACCATCACTATTGTTTTTGCAACGACACGTTTATATTCTATGAAGCACAAAACATGCATTTATTATAAATTTAGTACGCAATTATTTTTATGTTATAATTAGACACACAGACATTCGTTAATAGATTATTCAGCCCATATACTTGCGTGTTACCCTTCCCTCACGTACAGTGTTGATTAATACATTTAAACGAACATTTTATTAATTATTTATAAAATTGGTTAGGGGTTAAAACATTTTTATTTTCTCTGCTCCATCAACTCCCCCTTTGGTGATTTTTAAATCACCACATAAAACCCAAGTTATACTTCTTTTTCAAGCAGCATATGTCTTTCATCCTTTTGCTTTTTGTTAGTTACACATCTGTCTCCATTTCATCTTGTCTTCTCGTCTCTTTATACATGCTTTCTTTCATTTTCTCTAACTCAATCTCACCCATTTCTCTCTCTCTCTCTTTCATTATTCTGTTATTTCTTTTTATCTTATTTTGTCTTACTTTTCTTTTTATACACGTTATTACAATTTTCAACACCATGGCTAACAATATTGCTACAGTTGCTATTATTATAACTTTCCCTATCATTAGTCTACTCATTCTTGTTAGCCAATTTGCTACAGAAGAAAACCCTCTACCAAGTTTTCCCAGGACACTTTCAACCTCCAGTGGAACTAGTTCTTTGTGCAAATTTGTAATATTTGTAATATACTTTTGTATAGTTTCACTTTTATCAGGAATGTAAGTGCAACAATGTTGGACTTTCAGCATTCCACAGACTCCACCCTCTTTTGCCAAAAGAATATCAAGGGCAAGCCGAATTTGCATCACCATAGCTCTCATGGCAACCATTTCGGTATTTACCATCAAGAACCCTCCCGCAGTATCTGTAGACAAACGATCTACTACTGTGGATAACTTCCGAATTTTAAATGCATTCAAAGATATTCCCACTGCTGGTATTAATGCTCCAAAAATATCACCTACAATTTCTGAAAAACTTTCTCTCTTTCTACGTGTAAAGCTATTAATCATCTTGTATGTTCCTTTTTCTTCTCTGTCCATATGAAAGATTTTTGGAAAGACCAGGCCTACATAGCAAGTTCCATACCAATGGTCCGGTAACCTGTAATAAGCTCTATTCCCACAAATATAATAGATACCTGGAAATATTGGATCTTTTCCACCTTTGAATCCCCAACCTCCCAAAATTTGATAATTGTCATGGCAGATACTGGAACCTACAAAGTAATTGTCATAGACTGTCTTATTTCTCCTAATACACAACTTTCCTGTTTGCGGCCAATCTAATGTCATTGCTGCATTTATCTTTTCCCTTCATGATTTCCTTCCTCAAACGTCCATAGATGTGTTCCTTCCTCTTTTATTGCTTCTTTTTGAAATTTCATTCTTCTTTCTTCAACCATTTCTAAAAATACCTTTTCTTCTTTCTTTAATTCACAGGTAAGGTTGTATTTAGCTATTTCTTCTAAGGTTAATTTTCTATGTTCTAAAAAGAATTCTCCTAAAACTTTTGCTTGTTTTACTTTGTTAAGTTCTGGTACTACCGGAACGTTTGCAAAAATCTTATCTATATCAGTATAATAAGACTCTAATCTACCTGTTTTATAAAATAAACTTGCTATTACACTACAGGTTATTCCATAAGTTAGAGGTAGGTGATGATAAGTCACACCTTCTGACACTGATGCAGGCAACTGCATACAAACATAACAATCTCTCACATCCATTGTCTCTACATATTCGTACAACAATTTTGTAAAAACATTTTTAGAAAAATCTGTTACTGACTTATCCTTATGTAATTCTGCACTACTTCTTAAAATAACTGGTTCTTTAATATTAGTTTCTTTTTCTGGTTTAGTATCATTCTTTGCTTCTATTACAGCTAGACTAATAGGAATTGTGATTGCTAAAACTATCCATACTGTCATTAATAAACCTGTACAAAAGCAGCACATTTTACACCATCTTTTTACAAACTCACATTTATCTCTTCTATCCCTAGTATTTTCCATTTTGCTTTTATCTTTTTGTTAAGTTTTCCGAAAATTGTGTCACTACACCTCAGAAATGACTTAGATGCCACTCTGCTTTTCAAAAAGTCTTTGCTTGGTACTTTCTTTTAATTCTCTCCAGAATTCTTTCGTTGTCACATCCGGTGATTTGTCATATCCAGTAAAATTGTCACGTCCGGCAGAAGCACTATAAGTCTTCACTTCAGGTTTGTTGCATCTCACCTTTACCCATTCGGTTTCTTAGCCTCGGGTTCTCGTGAGTGTTTCCTTCTTCTTTGTAATCCGTCAGTGCAATGTACAGCCACTCAGGTGACTTGTACTTTGCATTCACTTTCTTCGTTCTTTTAGATTTTTGCAGTCGTTTTCCACTTGGCTTCTCTTGTTCCTTTTGACTTGTTATTTCATTCACTTGTTCAGCACTTTTTTCTCCTGTTCTTATTATTCTATATCTCAATTTTCTTATATAGTTGCTGGGCCAATTATCTCCTTTTCTTGGCCTTTTGGCTTCACCTTTTTTTCTTCTCTTTCTGATTTCCAGTTTCTTTTTCTTGATTCAGTTTTTGTTTTCTCTTCTTCTCCACTTTCTTCAGATTCTGTTTCAACTTTTTCACTATTGTCTCTTATTTTGAAGCTTATGATCTCGTCTTCTCTTACTGGTGGATCTGTTTTCTCCTTCTTGTGTTCCCTTATTACTGTCCCTCCTCGGTGTTCTTCCGAATTGGTATTTTCCTCACTCTCTACTTCTAAATTTCCCTGTTCTTTTGTTTCACTATCTGTCCCTATTGCTCCTCGGGGTTCTTCTCGATTCTCTAACTTTTTATTTACTTCTTTCCCTACTTTGTCTATTAATATTACTTTTGAAGGATTTCCACCATAACTTGTACTTGGTTGCTCATCTAGATAATTTTTTTGTTCATTCTCTTCTCTAATTGGTTTATATCCCCAAGTTCTCCTTCAAAATTCTTCACAGTTTGCAACTGAATCATCAGATCCTGAACTTGTGTCAGATATTTCCAGATGTCGACTTACAGGTCGATCTTCAGGTTCTGGAATTTCTGAAATTCTTCCTTCTTCTTCTTCCTCCTCTTCCTCTCTAGAGGTGCTTGCAGGTGGGGTATCCAGATGTCGACTTTCAGGTCGATCTTCAAGTTCTGGCACCCTTTCTCTTATTCCTGTTGTCCCAGTTGTTAAACTCTTATCCCACACTTCCAGAAGTCGACTCACATGTCGATCAGTAGGTTCTTGAACTCTGATTGTGTGGCTGGCATGGACCCAGTTCTTCACTCCTGCACTCTTGACTGCAGTTGTGGTCACTAGGATTACCTGTCGTGGCTCGTCCCAGCGAGGAACTAGACAGTTTCTTCTCCTGTGGATTTTTATGCGGACCCAGTCTCCTGGATTCAAGTCGTGGGCTGGTTTTCTTTCAAGAGTGGTCGCATCCGGTCCAACCTGATGAAACACAGAACGCACCACATCAGCCAGTCCTTTGCAATAATCCAGTACTAGATCATCAGTTATAGTCAATAACTTGTTGACAGGTACTTGTGCTTGTCTCATTGCTCGTCCCATGATCATCTCATGAGGACTAAGTCCAGTTTTCTTTTCAGGGATGCTTCTGATGGTCATCAGAACAAGGGGCAGTGCATCTGGCCATTTGAGTCCTGTAGCTTGACACATTTTTCCTAATCTGTTCTTAATTGTTCCATTAATTTGCTCTACTACCCCAGAAGCCTCTGGTCTGTATGCACAATGTAGTTTTTGTTTAATACTTAATGCTTCACAAATCAATTGGATCAACTCATTTTGAAAATGTGTTCCTCTATCTGTCTCAACCGTGACTGGAAAACCATACCTTGGAATGAACTCTCGCAGCATAAGTTTTGCTACCGTTGTTCCATCATTCCTTCTAGTGGGGTATGCCTCCACCCAACGAGAAAACAAACAGACGACCACTAGAACATATTTTAGTCTGTTACATGGGGGCATTTCGATGAAGTCTAATTGCATTCTAGTGAACGGACCTCCTTCTCGTCCTATTGTTCCTAGACTCACTATTGTCTTTCTTCCTGGATTAAACTGTTGACAAATAAGACATCTTTGACAAAGACTTTCAGCTATGGCTCTGAATTTTGGGTTATACCAGGTTTGTCTAAAAAGTCTGATCATTGCATCTCTCCCAATATGAGCTTGTCCATGGTACATCCGTGCCATGTCTGCAATCATGCTATCAGGCATAACTGGTCTTTCATCTCTGTATACCCACACACCATTGTTTTCCTGTCTTCTACATCCTGCTTTTATCCAGTAATCTTTTTCCTCATCATTTGCAGCTTCCTGTAACTGTCTCACCTCATCCCATGTCTCGACAGTGTTAGTAAAAAGCAAAGGAGAAGAGATATGCTCCCTTTCTCTATTCTTATTTAGGGATACCATGTTCTCTGCACAATATCTGGCAATCTCGTCCGCGTAGTTATTACCAACAGCTATGTAATCTTCGTTTTTCTTATGTGCCTTGCACTTCACTACAGCTATCTGTTTAGGCAGCTGTATCGCCTCAAGCAGTTTCTTAACAAAATCTCCATTTCTGATAGGTGTTCCTGCAGACGTCAAGAAACCTCTTTGTGACCAAATCTGACCAAAGTCATGCACAATACCGAAACCATACTGGCTATCGGTCACAATCGTAACTCGCACATTTCTTCCCAACTTACATGCTTGAATCAAAGCAATCAGTTCCGCAACTTGTGCAGACCTTATTCCTTTCAGACAAGACGCTTCCATCACAGTTGCCACTGTGCACACTGCGTAAGCTGCGCTTAAAACTCCTTCTTTCGTTCTCAAGCATGAGCCATCCACAAACATGACATAATCCGATTCCTTTAAAGGTTCATCTTTTATGTCAGCTCTTGGTTTTGTGCAATATTCCAGCACATTCAGACAATCATGATCTACTTCGTCTTGTTCAATTATACTCTCTTCATCTGGCAATGATGTTGAAGGATTCACATTCATACATCTGTCTATGGTCACATTTTCAGCACTCAAGATTACTTTTTCGTACTTAGTCAGCAGACTATGTGTCATGTACTGTGTTTTTGTTCTTGTCAAAAGAATTTCTACTGAATGGGGAACATATACTCTCAGTGGATACCCCATCACTATACCTTCACTTTGTTCCAGACTTACACAAGTAGCAGCAACAGCTTTCAGACATCCAGGCAACGCCTTTGCTATAGGATCTAAAACAGCTGAAAAATAAGCAATTGGTCTCTTCATTGTTCCATGTTTTTGTACCAGTACTGAAAACGCACATCCATCTCTTTCACTGCAGTACAATTCAAAATCCTTCTCATAATCAGGCATGCCTAAAGCAGGGGCCTCACACAATTTCTTTTTCAACTCTTTGAAAGATTTCATTTCTTCGTTATTTAACTCAAAAGGGTCTCTTACATCTTTCTTGGTCAGTTTTTGTAATGGTTTAGCAATCAAGGAGAAACCACTTATCCATTGTCGGCAATATCCAACCATTCCCAGAAACATTCTTACCTCTCTTTGCGTCATTGGTGCTCTCATTCCTTGAATCATTCTCACTCTTTCTGTCGCTATCTTTCGCACTCCTTTCTCAATTTTATGCCCTAAATATTGAACTTCTTTTTGGCAAAATTGCAATTTTGAAGGGGACACTTTATGTCCTCTTTTCTCTAGATGGTTCAGTAAAACAATAGTATCACTTACACATGCTTCTTTTGTTTTCGATGCCACCAACAGGTCACCGATATACTGCACCATCACTGACTTTTCTGGCATTTTCAAATCTTCCAAAGACTTCTTTAAAATCTGATTAAAGATTGAAGGGCTTTCTGTATACCCCTGAGGAATTCGGCACCATGCCAAAATACGCTCTCCGAACCGGAACGCAAATAATGGCTGGCTATCTGGATGCAAAGGAATAGAGAAAAATGCGTGACACAAATCTATCACTGTGTACCACTCAGCTTCGTGTGGAATTTGATATAGAATTACTGCAGGGTTTGGCACTATTGGACAACAAGGCACAACTATTTTGTTGATCTTTCTCAAATCCTGTACTATTCTATATGTTCCGTTTGGCTTTTTCAGTCCCATAATAGGTGAATTACATGGACTGCTCATTATTTCTTTTAGAATTCCCTGTTCGATCATTTTATTTATTACAGGAGTTATTCCTTCAATTATTTCTGGAGTTAATTTATACTGTGGCGTATTTGGGTAAGTTGTTCCTTCTTTTACTGTTACTTTTACGGGATCAACTTCTTTCATTAATCCAATATCTTCTCCTGTAAAATCCCACACATTTTCTTTCACTGCAATTTTTAGTTCTTCTGGAAGTTTTTCTGCATCAAATGCAGGAAACAAACCATTCATTTCAGGTTCCTGATTCATCAAAGTTACTTTATACAATACATCTTCATCTGGGGTCTGAAATCCAATTCCATCTGGTGTACAATAAATTGTGCAATTCATTTTGCACAAAAGGTCACGACCTAAAAGATTTACAGGACTACAATCGCACACTACAAATCTATGCATTTTGCTAAAAGAACCAATTTTTACTTACACTAATTCAGTAAGTGGTGTTTTAATCTGCTGATTTGCTACTCCTACTACTTGGATGTATTCACCTGAGAGAGGAAGGTTTGGAATTTCCACTGATCTAACAGTAGAACGGGTAGCTCCAGTATCGACAAGGAATGTTACATTTGCACCATTCACTTCTCCATCCACAAAGGGACCAGACTGATCTACCTCTAGAGTTGCGCCAAGTACGCACTCTTTTCCCTCTCCTAGGCACCGTCATGAGCTTTCATCCCATGTCTCATCCTCACTCTGTCGCAACCAATACTGAGAAATGTTAGCTGCTCGCGGCAACTGTGTTACCTGCTCTCCTCCGTAGAATCCTGTTTCTGTACTGTATCTTTGCTGGTTAACAGTGTTGGGAAGTGGTGGTTGTGGCACCTGACCTTGTTGAACAACTACCTCATTCTGCACCTGTGGAGTTAATGATTGATTTTCCGGATTAGGTTTAGGTGGGAACTTACACTCGTTTCTCCAATGCCCTAATTTTCCGCAATTATGACAGGGCCATTTCTTCTTTGCCTCCTCTAGACTCACTTGACCTTTCCCTTTACCTATGTTAGGTCGCGTTTTATTCTGTCCTGTTTCATTCCCACTATTATTATCCAATTGAGCTTCTTGTTTTTCTGCCACTTTCACCTGTGCCCACATTGCCTTCTCTTTCAATTTACGCTGTCTACTCTCAATATCATCACTGCAATACTTAGCATACCTCAGTACCTCGTCTACTGTGCCATTCTGCCAATTAATCATATGCTGTTTAATCATATCACTAATCTCTGGTTTCAACCCAAACACAAATCTGTATACGAAATGACTCATATCTTTTTCACTTAACTCCTCATATCCACTATACTGTTTGAAAACCAACAACAACCTTTCATAGTATGCATGTACAGACTCTTTACTTTCCTGTGTAGTTCTATCAATTTTCACCCAATCTGTTTCTTTAGGAGGAATCTTATTTTTCAAAAAGGTAATCACCTTATCGTACTTCCTCATCACCTCAGGACCTGGAGCTCCTGTCTTAGGATCTCTTGGATATTCTGTAGTTGGCCAGTCAACTGTAATTTTACACTCTGACCACAAATCAGTTGGTACCACTATGTCAAATAATCCATCTAAATCTATCCACAACACTTTTGAAACCTTTACAAACCTCTCTACTTGTCGGTACCATTCAACTGGTTTCTCTCTCAGCTTCGGAAATTCATTTGTAAATGACAGTATATCCTGCCTAGTCCAGGGAACATGCACATAACTACCACCTGGAGTTTCTCTCATAGGGTATTCTCTGGCAACAGGTTCTTTTTCAGTTATCATAAAAGCCAAAGAAGCTTTGTCTGTAGTTTTCTCATTCTTTTTTGTCCATCTAACTTTCCATCTATCCACATCACCCCATTTTCTTAATAACACAATTAACTCTTTTATCTGTGTCAGCCTTCCTGCCGTGTTCAAGTTTTCAATATCTTTTTCACAAAAGTCTACTCTGTAGGGTTTCTGCAATGTTTTCACTTTCGCAAAATCTATTCCAATTTCACTGGCTACCTCTTCTAGTTTGTCATGTAAATTCTTTGCTCTCCATGTAATACTTTTGCACAGAAACATTATTTCATCATCCTGGTAATTTTTTATCTTTTCTGTACCAATCGTTCCTAGAATTAATTCTTCCATGTCAATTTTTAACCTAATTACATCTAATGGTTTTTCTTCTGGTTCTTTTATTTTAAATGCCTTCATCCACTCATTTAACTCATCAGGTGTCGGACCTATGGGTGTATTATTTAGTTCTATCCAATTACCACTCTTTTCAGGAGTCTCTGTTGCAGATTATGTTACCATATGCATTTTCCTACCATTGCACTCATTCACAGTCAAATTTGTAGGTGGACTTGGTCTGTAAGTACTAGCCAAATTACTTGTACTTGCACTTGGTTCCATCCTTTCTTTTTCTCTCTGAAATTGTGAACTCATGGGAATCACTAAAGATCGTTCATCAATTTTCTGATTCTCAAAAACTGGTATTACTGGACCTATTGTTACAGGTACAGTCACAGCTTCCATGTTTTTCGTTAATTCCCTAATTTTCTCAGTTAGTTCTTTTGTTGTCCTTGCCAATTCGCTTGCATTGTCACTTTCTATTCCTTCATTTTGTGAAGTTCTTATTTGATCTTGTGACCTATTTATTTCAATTCTTTTTACCGGACTTTTATTTCGCACAGTCTCTATTAGCGGCGCATTTGGTGTCACCACTGTAGAACTCTGCTGATACGGAGGTGGATTTCTATTTAAAATATCTTCCAGCAATTCATCATCCGTTTCGCTCTCATGCATATATTTCTCCCTCTCCATATGTTTCTTTTTCTCAGTACGTTTTCTCTTAGTCTCTTCCTCAACTGTAAAAGCCGGAAACAAACCTCCTGTCATGTTAGCACATCTCCATCGTTTTATTCTATCCTCATGATTTATTCCCCACATTCTTCCAGGCATAAACTCATGATCTCTTAAACCTCTGAATCTCTCTCGCTCATACATCTCATCCTCCCATTCCGTCAACGCTTCAAACTGTGTCGGTCTAGGTCTAGGTTCTAGATTTGTCATCTTTTCTCGCAAATTTCGCAAAACCGCTACACTAAATGAACCATTCTCAGGGAAAGCTAATGCACCATCATTCTTCGTATACTTTGCCCAATTTTCCAACCATATGCATGTATGATATCCATATTTCAGCATCATATGTGAAGCTGCTGATTTCGGCGGAGGAATTACTTGTCCCTCTCTAGTCACAACCTTTTTGTCTTTCTTAAAGAAATTCTTTATTTTTGTCGTCCATGACGTTCTCTCCCTTTCATACTCGTAATACGGCATGTTTTTCGATTGGTTTTTCTCTTCAAACCAACACTGTTCCGCGTACAGAACTTTTAACCAATTACAGCGCGACTCACACTAACGCACCAATCAGAACGATTCCCTTCGTCCGCAGACCAACCAATCCTAGCGCGGCACTTTTCTACGTCACTCCTGACTCTGTGTTCACGTGACTAGCGCACTATCCAATCCTAGCGCGGCACTGTCGATGTCACTCCTGCTCTTTTACCCCTCCTTTACAAAAATTATCGGCAATTTTCTTTTCACTGTTTTCTTCGTTAGTTACAACAATTAAAACAATTCCATAGTCTGATTCGCTAAACAAAAGTGACAGCTTTGTCCTTTTACACAAGAATCCTGTATTTCCAGTAGGCAGCGCTTACCTCTACCCTACCACAGAATTATTAACTCTCGCCGATAAAGTAGCACTTCCCTCTACCTTACCCTTCTTTCAAGCAAACAATTAACTCGTTTCTCTGGGGATAAGACACATGTGGAGACTAGGCTCCTGAGAATTAAGGCCAAAGTTTCACAAGAAAACGTGATTTGCTATTTCAGTTACACACCTTTCGTACAGAAAATCCCTAACATAACACAACCTGTGTTATTACCAAAATGAATTCAGACCATGTACCAAATTCCATGTGACTTCTCTTGCCACACGTGTTCCACTTCCTACATCCCAGAAGCGTGAAAACTCACATATAACATAACACGACTCAACATATAGTGTTAGTCATCAAAAATAATCAATAATCACTAAACTAATCTATAGAAACCATAACTCTGCTACCAAGAAATCTGATGCAGCGCGTACAATAAAAACTATTCTCCTCCTAGGTCACTTATCGGTCATCCAGGGGCGACTTATATTTTCTCACATCCACATGACGATGGGGCCCATAAACATCGCCTATCACACACGCACACACCTGGATTTCCTTTACACCTTTACGAAATTCTGTACTCCTAGGAGAAGCATGAGAACTAAATGGAAAACACCATTTATGTACCGCTGGAAAGAGCCAGGATACCTTATTACCTTAACCTATCACTTTCTTAGTTATTTATTAAGATATTCCTGCTCATTGTTTTGTCGATGGATCATCTAGTAAGAAATTAATTTATAGTGATTAAGACCAGCTAAATCACAATAATCAATTATTAGTGTCACAATCATTTAGTAAAATAACCACTGAGTCGTTTGATTAAAGAATCTTAAATTTGATATAATTTTAAAAGCATGAGAAAGAATTTAGACTTTTTATTCAATTATTCATTCATTATTAATTCAAATATTTATTAAGCAAAATCAATTTCATTGCAGAAAGGAAATTTTGTCATGAAGCAAAACCCTAATTTCCTGCCTATCTTCCCTAATTTAGCCTAAGGATTTCTAACCTAAGTTTATGAATTAAAAAGATCTTGATTCTCATACTCAACTGGAAAAATAAGACAGCAACAGAAACTTCAGCTCGTCAGCATCAGCTACCTGCAACCCGTCTCATCTAACAGTCTTTCAGCATCTCCCGCTCAGTAAATGGATCGATCTGGACCACCAAGCACTGGAAGCCACCAACACCAACACCGACTCTGACTGCGACTCTCCAACTCCGACTGTGTACCCTCCCACTAAGAGTAGGCCCTCTTATACCCTAATTCTAACTTTGCTAACTAATTGTTGCAACATTAATAACACGCTTTTCTTTCATTGGTCCATTCATTTCATCTATTCATTCTTAATCAAGTTCTCCCGGATCCAACTTGTCCTTTGGAATGTATATGATCATTTCCTTTCTCACAGTTCAAGACATGTTTCCATCCGCTTCGATCAGTACATTTGTAACTTCTTTCGATACATTCGAGAACTCTGCAGGCATTGTCCTTTCTCTTAAAACGGTTTCCCACGGTTCCTTGCTGATCACCACGGCACACTATCAGTTCAATTAGGTCACATCAGCCTTGACCATTCTCGCATCCTAGCCTCTCAGCATCATCACGTGGTTAGCTTTTCTCCAACTTTTTCTCCCTTGTCACGCGTTTCCCCGCACATGCGCACTTCATTAACCGGCAGCCATTTTATATCGCCACTCGTTTATACTTAGAAGCACTATTTTGAAATAAACAAAACATAATTAAAATAGAGAAACATAGCCTTTTCGTTTCCCACCCGTCATCTACGTACCCCAATTAGTTATTACCTAGCAGAAAGCAACATTTAAGCTGTTCCTTACTTACCATCACTATTGTTTTTGCAACGACACGTTTATATTCTATGAAGCACAAAACATGCATTTATTATAAATTTAGTACGCAATTATTTTTATGTTATAATTAGACACACAGACATTCGTTAATAGATTATTCAGCCCATATACTTGCGTGTTACCCTTCCCTCATGTACAGTGTTGATTAATACATTTAAACGAACATTTTATTAATTATTTATAAAATTGGTTAGGGGTTAAATTTTTTTATTTTCTCTGCTCCATCAAAAGCAAAATTGATTCCCGCTATCAACTATTGACATCTGGCTTTTCCAGGTGCCCTGGACAGGTATCTAAATGCCACACAGATCAAGGCATACAAGTCAGCACTATCAGCTCTGCCGCATGCAAGAAGAGCGAGGCTGAGGTTGGAACTTGGACTCTGGAGGCCTTACTTTGCAAGCCAGGGGGACCTATTAAAGTATTTCATAATGGTCCTAAGAGCCCCACAAGACTCACTCAAATACAAACTGAGGAATATTTGTCAGGAGGTCAGGGCTCCTCCTGGCAAATTGGGCTTGGTCAGGCAATTGGCAGCTTGAAGATCAATGCGGAAAGCCTGTACTCCCATGACATTCTGTTATCAGCCTTGAAAAAATCGGTGAACACATACACACATTTAACCAATCAATGGGACTGCGTGAGGCCCTCTATAAGATGGCATACGACTGGTAAGCACACCCGACGAAACTCAAACTGATCTTCCACACAACCTCTGACTTGTGTTAGAGAGGGTGCGGCTTCCAAGGTGACTTTAAACACATATGGTGGGACTGCCCAACTATAAGGCCATTCTGGTCAGAAATTCTAGCACAAATTAAAGACATCCCAGGCTACCCCATACTGACGGATCCAGGCTCGACATTACTAGGCCTAAGATCAGACATTCTCAAACGACAAACAGTTAGCGACAGAGCCGTCATGTGGCTATGCCTGGGAGCAGCGAAAACAACATTGGCAGTGGCGTGGAAACAAAGAGAGGCACCTTCCATATCTCCGTGGCACTCACGCCTGTGGCAAGCTCTCACAATGGAAAGAAGGGCAACTGTAATATCTGATTCCTTCAAGAACTGAGTACACAAGTGGGACACTGGTAGAGTACCTGTCGCAGGGCCTCCCTTTGTTTGCTTGCCCGACGCGAGTTCGGGCACTCCACCTTTTCCAATTTTAAACTACAGGGGAAAATGAGACCTAGAGACAAAGCGATTACCTGAGCAGGCCACCCCTGCCTGCCACACATCCTGACGACAATCCCCTACGCTACATAGACTGGGATGATAGTACAGTGCACCCTTAAACTTTTGGATGGGAAGGCTAGGGAGGGAGGGGTTTCGGGGATATTATTACATCTTATAATTTACCACTCATATGCTGAGAAAGCAAATTACAAAGCGTTATAATGTTTGTTATTTCATTTACACCTGGTCTTGTGACCCATAAGCTCCCTAAACTGCATTGTCATATAGATGTATTGGACTGGAACACAGGGAAGGGGTCGTAGTGTACTATGTTATGTATTACTTTGCAAAACTCTAATAAAAACAAGATTGATAAAATGAATCGGTGAACAGGCGGACACTAGTAACCTCATTTGAAAAAGACTTTGCAAATTTGTGCCCCAGCTCCATCACAGCACCACTGGATGCATCTTACATATTGTGGAAAGCACAACCTTATTTTGAGGATGCCCTGACAATTCAGGCTCGCAGGAAAATCCTTTACATGAGACTCTCCGCTTTACCAATCTCAGACTTTAACTCAGCCTGGGCCCACAAAGGGGACGCTGTCTCGTGCAGGCTATGCTTGTATCGCAAAGAATCCTGGTTACACCTATTGTGCTGCTGTCCCAAATTGATTGACAAACGATGTCGCCTGCTTCGCCCTTTATTCAGGGCAAAGGAAGTTAGGACTTGCAGGGAGGCCTCGGATTTGTGCTTCAGAGAAAATTTGGCATGTAACCTAGCCAGACTGGGGAAGTTTACAAATTCTACTAGGCTTGCAATTATTGAATCGCCACAGATTAACTCCAGACCTTAATAGGCTAGCACAACATATTTGTAATTTGCATTCAGCACTTTATCCCTACTATGTTATACTATAGTATCTCCCTTTCACGTTTAGAAGGTGTGCATAGTAAGAGCCTCATTTGACTGCCTGTTTTCAACAATTCCGTTTTTAAAGGTTTTTAGCAATTTATTTGTTTTAGGATGCCTCACTTAGTTGCTGACAGCAAGGGCCCTACTTGGCATTTGGTTGCAAACAGCTCTGGAATTTTAAATAATTGCACAGAAGTATACACCGGGGTTAACTAAGGGCAGGCATCTTCATTTGTTGCTTTCTATACCTGTAAGTACAAGACACACCACCTTATGAGCATGCTTGAGGGGCGGAAAGGGGGGCGGATAGTTGTATATATTTTACTGTATTGATTTTAATTACCCGAACGGTTAATAAAACTGACTCAAATAGATAAGAGTAAGTTGGGTTTCCGCTTGGACAGGTTTGGAAAGTAAGGCACTCTCAAGGGAATCAGTTGGAGGGTTTTTCAGGCATTCAACAAGCACATCCCAGGCGCTGGCCAATATTAATTGTACTGCACCCCCTCCTCACCTCTTGAAACAATACAGCACCCTTATAAGTTGCTTGTTGATTAAGGACCTCCCTTAATTTATAGACCTGAGGGCTAGTAGCTGCCTTCCATTTGATTGTGATTTCTCTCTTGGCGAGGATCAAGTTCAGGTTTTTGAATTGGAAAGTTGTCTTAAATTTAGCTGGACGAGGAAATCCTCCCAGTAAGTCCATAGGGGAGCATGGAATCTGTCTCTCAGTGACCTCATTAACGTATGCATTCCACCTCCCCCCCAAATACTTGCACAAACAAGGGCAATTCCTCACCATGTGGAGCATTTCTGCTCCCACTTCCACTTACCTGGGGCACTTCACATCTTGGGCTCCAAATATTCACATGATTTTGCCCGGTGTAAAGTAGACTCTGTGCACAAAGTAAAAGTTTATGAGTTTAAAACTGGCATTGCAGGAGATAGTATACGTATGTGCTAAGATAGATACTCACTGTTCTTTCGGGATTGGGACTGCCACCTCCTCCTCCCACTTAAATCGTAGTTTCTCTAGGGGTGTGTTGATAACCGCCGGCACTGGCTTGTACAGTAGAGTGACCACCCAAACCCTGCCCGTAGTCATGCAGAGGACCCGGCTACTATGATGTCGCTGGGGTTCTGCCAAACCCTGCACCCAATGATTCCGCACTAACAATACCACTGTGCAATAAAGCAGGAATTGTCCGGGTGCTAGCTCAAAAGTCTCCGAGAGGTCTGCGAAGCACAGTAGCTTACCATCCCTACAAAGGTCCCCCAATCTGGTTATGCCATATGATGCCCACTCCATACTGCCCCTGTGGACTCAGTCGGGCCTATTATTGTCAGGCTCTGCAGTGGCAGGTCTGAGGCATAAGGTTGAGTGGTGTGAGTACGTTGCAAGCAGTGTTGCCACCAGTGTCTAATAGTGTGCAATTCCATAGATCTCCCCACTATGGGGCGCCTGGGAGTTAAAAGAATTTGGAACAAGTCATGGAATCCTGGGATCCCCACCCCCCACCCCCAGGCATAACAATTTATTCAATCATTTGATTTGGGCTGCCAGGAAATACATCTCAAATTTGGGCACAGACAGCCCTCCTGCAGCTGCAGGTCTGCGTAGTTTGGCTATGGCTACTCTTCGCCTACCAGGTCCCCAGGTAAGTTCAACTAATAGGAGTCCATCTCCCTGAAGAATCTGCGAGGGATTATTACTCAGAGGGTGGCGAAAAAATAAAGCAAGCGAAGGAGAGCCACCATTTTAGCTATTGCATTGAGGCCCGCCACAGACATGGGGAGGGTCTTCCAGAAAGTCACATTAGCACGTAGCAACCTTAGGACTGCCCCAACATTACCGTCTAAGATGTCTCCAGTGCTGTGGTATATTTTGACCCCAGGGTATTTCATACAAGTTCCTTCCCAGAGGAATCCATTTTGGTCCCTAGGCGGTCGCACTCCGGGAGTGAGGGAGAATACAAGTGATTTTTTCCAGTCTATACAAAACCCTGTCCTGGTGCCAACCCGCTTCAGTAGCTATATTGCTCCAGGCAGGCCCTCCTCTGCCCCAACAACAACATGTCATCAGCATAAAGTGTGATGCTATGCTGTTGTCCCCTTCTATTCAGTCCCCGATAAGACAACCCATTCGTACCCTGCTGGCCAATGGCTCAACCGAAATGGCAAACAAAAGTGGGGCGAGGGGGCAGCCCTGCCTGGTACCCCTCCCCATCACATAAGAGTAGGAGATCGCTTTGCCAGTGCTCACCCATGCAGTTGGGCTGTGTACAGGGGCCCGGGTCCATTGCAAGAAGCTCACTCCCAGTCCCAATCTATCCGTTACCTCATACAAGTAGTCTCACCGTAGGCTATCAAATGCCTTCTCTATGTTGATGGAGACGACCACCTCCTCGTCTTCCCCTGGGCTTGCAGTGTCCATGAGAGAGAGGAGCCTGCAAATATTTATCGACTTGTTCCACCCCTGGGTAAATCTGGTTTCAATCAATCAATCAATCATGTCACTTATAAAGCGCACTACATACCCGCGAGGGTCTCAAGGCGCTGGGGGAAGAAGGGGGTGGTGCTGCTACTGATCGAAGAGCCAGGTCTTGAGGAGTCTTCTGAAGGCCAGTAGGTCTTGGGTCTGTCGGAGGTTGGTGGGGAGGGTGTTCCAGGTCTTGGCGGCGAGGTGGGAGAAGGATCTGCCGCCGGCGGTCGCTTTCCGGATGCGGGGACTGTGGCGAGGGCGAGGCTGGTCGAGCGGAGCTGGCGGGTGGGGGTGTAGAAGCTGAGTCGTCTGTTGAGGTAGGCTGGTCCGGAGTTGTGGAGTGCTTTGTGTGCGTGGGTGAGGAGCTTGAAGGTTATCCTCTTGTTGACAGGGAGCCAGTGCAGGTCTCTCAGGTGGGGTGTGATGTGGCTGCGTCGGGGGATGTCGAGAATAAGACGTGCAGAGGCGTTCTGGATGCGTTGCAGCCGTCTCAGGAGCTTAGCCGTCGTTCCTGCGTAGAGGGCGTTTCCGTAGTCCAGCCTGCTGGTGACGAGGGCCTGGGTGACTGTTTTTCTTGTTTCGGTGGGGATCCACTTGAAGATCCCATGCGGAGCATTCGGAGGATGTTGAAGCAGGATGAGGAAACGGCGTTGACCTGCTTAGACATGGAGAGGGTGGGGTCGAGGATGACCCCTAGGTTGCGTACGTGGTCGGTGGGTGGCGGGGCTGTTCCCAGTGATGTTGGCCACCGGGAGTCGTCCCAGGCTGAAGGGTTGGAACCAAGGATGAGGACCTCCGTCTTGTCCGAGTTCAGCTTCAGGCGGCTGGTCCTCATCCATTCGGCGGCGGCCTCATTCCTTCGTGGAGGTGGGCTTTGGCGGTGTGAGGGTCTTTGGTGAGGGAGAGGATCAGCTGGGTGTCGTCGGCGTAGGAGATGATGTTGAGGTTGTGCTGTCGGGCGACGTGGGCGAGGGGTGCCATGTAGATGTTGAACAGCGTTGGGCTGAGGGAGGAGCCTTGGGGTACGCCGCAGATGATCTTGGTGGCCTTGGATCGGAAGGGGGCGAGGCGGACGCTTTGTGTTCTGCCGGAAAGGAAGGATGTGGTCCAGTCCAGGGCCTTCTCTTGGATCCCGGCGTCGTGAAGGCGTGTTCGTAGTGTGTGGTGGCAGACCGTGTCGAAGGCGGCTGATAGGTCCAGGAGGATGAGGGCTGCTGTTTCTCCGTTGTCTAGCAGGGTCCTGATGTCATCGGTGGCGGCGATGAGGGCGGTTTCGGTGCTGTGGTTGCTGCGGAAGCCGGACTGGGAAGGGTCCAGGATGTTGTTCTCCTCGAGGTAGCGGGTCAGTTGTTTGTTGACGATTTTCTCGGTGACCTTCGCGGGGAACGGGAGCAGAGAGATGGGTCGGAAGTTCTTGAGGTCCTTGGGGTCTGCCTTGGGTTTGATCAGGATGTATATGTGTGGACATGTAGGGAAGGAGACAGGAGGCCAGTATTCAACTCAGAATTTTATAATCCATGTTGAGCATGGATAAAGGTCGATATGCTGGAACATCCTGAGGGGGTTGCCCTGGTTTGAGCAATAGAACCACAAGAGCCTCATCCATGGTGGTTGGCAGCTGACCCGTTTTCTGGGCCACGGCATATAACTCCACAAACCTAGGGGTGAGCTCCTCAATGTAGGCGGCGTAGAACTCCACCCTGAAGCCATCAGTTCCAGGCACTTTTGTGCCGCGTGACCGCACCTCCTGCAGGGTGATGAGGCCTCCCAGATTGCCAGCGCATTCCCAAGAAATCAGTGAAGCTTTCTCGTGGCGATTTAGGGGGCATACAGGTCCGTGTAAAAGTCCTCAAAGCACTGGTTAATCTCAGCCTGGCCATATAGATTTGCACCCCGCACTGACTCTATTTCCAATATTGGGGATCCTCTCTGAGTGGGGCTAGAGAGCCACGCCAACAGTGTACCGGCCTTGCCATGGTCTGCATGAACACTGATCATATATTCGCGATGGTCATAGCACCTAAGCTTCTCATTCAGCTAGTTGCTCTTTGGTGTCTAACAGTTGCTGTTGCAGTCCATGGTTCTCAGGGTGGGCCGTATCTACCTCTCTCAAAGCTTGCTCCTGTATCTCCACTTTCCTCAGCAGGGTGCTCTGAACACCCATTGTTTCAGCAAAACATTGCCCCATGAGCACCGCTTTGAAAGCGTCCCACTCAGTGAGGGTTGAGGCTGTTGATTGTCTGCAAAGTAATTGATAACGGGTTATCCGATAGTTTGTTTAAATACCGGGTCCTGTAGGGTCTTTACACGCAGGTGCCAGTCTGAGATTCAGGGCTGCTCCCTCTGCCAGTCCAATGATAGCATTATTGTATTGTGGTCGAGACTGTGCAGTAGAGATATTCTGCATGTCGCACCATCCCATGCACCACGGAGGACCAGAGAAATGTGTCCAAGCAAATATGTAGGTCGTGAAGTCCCGAGAAGAATAAATAGTCCCTGGTTCCTGGATGCAGCCATCTCAAGGAGTCTACAAGTCCCCATTGTCATTGCCAGTCCTGGAATGTACGTGCTATTCGAGTCACAGGGGAGACCCTCAGGGGTGGGTGGGATCAATCAATTGTGGGGCCAGATACACTATTGAAGTCCCTAAAGTATGATAGGTTGTGTTGTATGTAGGGCCATTGAGGTGAGACAGTGCATGGAAGAACGAATTTGGAGCATAAAGCCCAACAATAGTAATATCCCATCCTGCAAGCCAGCCCAATACCAAGACAGACTGCCCATTATGGTCAATGAGTTCCTCCTCTCTAGGAATGACACCCCAGGGCAGATCCAAAGCAAGCCCCTACGGCAAAGGCAGAGTAGGTTATGGCATATACTTGTCCTCACCGTCGCCTGTAGAGAGCCTCCCAATCCGGGAGAGTGAGGTGAGTCTCTTGCAAAAGGGTGATATGGGCACCTCGCCTTTTTAACTACACAAATACCTTGTGCCTTTTTGTCATGCTGTTTAAATCCCTGACGTTCCAACTAAGAAATGTATAGGTTAAGGGGGTTGCCCCAAGAGATCAATACAGTGGTATCCAGGTGCTATTGCCCACACTTCCCAGCTCCAGAGAGGGTGGGCTACCAATCCACTGTGTAGAGGACATAATACCAGAGGTAGAGGAAGCAGACACTCCCAGTTCCATTAACCAGTAACCATTAACACCCCAACTACCCGATCTCAGGACAAGAAGTGCATTCACCCCCATCCAAACTAGCAAGCAATATAATAACATTCGCACACTTTTCATATGCACAACTTAGACCTGCAGGGGCTGTTTTGGGTGGGTGCCTCCCAGCCTCACTGCTCACCATCCAGGAAATATAGTGGAAATGGATATATAAGCCGATCTCGCACTATTCATTAGGGCGCATCATTACAACATTAACAGGTTACCCAATTATGTAAAGTTCCACTATAGGGTATCTCGTCCCTTCTTATGCAGGCTCTTTAGATAAGTTCATCTGCTGTGCCAGGGGAGACCCTTGGAGGAGAAGCCTCCGAGTTGCAGGACAAGACTGATGCTTTTTCAGAGTCCGACTCCTCAGGATCTTCTTCGCCCATCTCCGACGGGGCGGGTCGACCCCGTCCCGCCTATGACAGCCACCTCCTCTACTGTCCTCCGGCACTCCTGTAGGGCCTGAGAGTGGGACGGGATCACATTTCTGACAGCTTTGACTCTCTTTCTCTGTGATCTCCAAGTGCTTTGTTGTCTACTGCTCGCCGAGCCGTCTTCCCCCTGAAGCAGCTGCTCTATCCAGTTACAAAGCTGGGGCGGGGATGTAAAAACGTGTCACACTGAGCCAGGAAGGAAATGGCATTGTATACGTGATGCCCAGTTTTCTAAGTTTTTTTGCATTCATGAACAAGGCCCTCTGCTGCTGCACTTGTCTGTTGAAGTCAGGGAAAATCATGACTCTCTGATATCTCCCTTCACTCGTGTCTGAGTCAAGATGTGATCTCGGTCCTCTAAGTGCAGTACCCTGGCCACCACCGGTTTTGGACCTGCCCCAGGCGGCAGGGGTCGAGAGGGCACCCGATGGGCACGCTCAAGAGCATAGAATGGGAAGAGGCCTTCAGGGGCCACCTTGGTGCGGAGCCACCCCTCCAAGAAAGCAGCCATATCAGCTCCAGGTCCCTCGATACGCTCTGGCAGGCCAATTATGTGGAGGTTATTGTGGCTTGCTCTATTTTCCACGTCCTCTGCCCTTAGTTCGGATGTCTTTACTCTAGTATCCATTTTTTACATTTATTTTCCTGCTTATTATGTACTTCTGGGCTTAGATTGTCCAATGTTCGTTCAGTAGTAGTGACCCTTTCTGTTAGCCATTTATGGTCATCCTGAAGCAGTCTCAAGTCGGTGACCAGTGTGTCGATTTTGAGTTCAAGTGCCTCTCAGGATGCATCAGTTGCAAGGAGGGTAGCCAGCATTACTCGTCATGCTCCCCATGGCGCAAAGACAATCTGACAGCTGAGAGGAATCGCTACCATCTCTTTTTTTAGTAAATTTCCACATTGTGTTGTGTTCCCTGGGAATGCGGAACGTGTGTTTTCAAGATCCCTTCAAGGAGACACAGGTTCACTAGCAGCAGTCCCCGCCCTCTAGGTACAGGTACAGGGAAAGCCCAAGGGCCCTCTCAACATCGATGCCCCCTAGCCCCACGGCAGTTGGGCCCCCATCAGGCATTGTGCAGGTCCTCAAGCGTATCTCCGGCAACCTAGGGCCAGCTATATTTGTGCCCGTCCAGATGTACCAATGGTTGCCAGCATAGTCTTCAGGGTCCCAGGTAACTCCTGGATAGTGCTCTGCAAGGGAACCTCTGCGCACCTGAATTACAGTTCTCTCTCTGCCACTAGGACGCCCCCTTCGATGCTGCAGCAGTTCAGGAGAGGACCAGTTATGGCTATAGTGGCGTGTACTGGCCCTGATCTTTCCTCTTCGCGCAGCCTCCCTCTACTAATTCATATATGGGCCACTGTCCCAGGTGCTGGGAGGGGTAACAAATAGCGTCCCGTCCCCCTCATGCTGATGTGTTAAGTCGAGTTTTCAGGCCCCGTATGGGGTGGCTAGGCACTGATAAGTCTCTTGAGCCACCTGGGCCCCAAGGGCAGCCTCAGGTAGTGCTACACTGGCAGCCTGCAGCACTTTCAGGGCCAGGCAGGGGAACAGCCAGCAGCTGGCTGCTATACTCACCACCGCCGCCAAGCAGTGGGACCTATCCGGGACCCCTCCCCTTCGACGCTGGGCCTCTCAGGGCTCAACAGGGAGAGGCAGCCTGTTCCTCAAGCATGCCAGCAGCATGGCCCATATCGCCCCCCTCCCCAGGCGGGTACACAGCCTCTGCACCGCCTCGGAGCTAGCAGGCCCAGCTGCAGGCAGCCCTGATTCCAGAGGGGAGAGTGCAGTCGCAGCACCACTCCGGAGCCAACGGGCTCAGTCACAGGCAATCAAGCCAGGCACTCTGCCATCTTGGAGGCAGCAGCCTCGTGTCACTCTGGGGCTTTTGTTCTCTTCTTTCCGCTGGTAGCCGCTGGATCCTAATTTTTCAGACTCAACAGCATGCAGGGCACAGAGCGGCACAGCCCCCTTATAATATGAGGGGCAAGATTTGTGTATGCCGCTAAGGATGGGTCTGGATGGCGGAGTTTAACCAGGAGCTCAGCGGCCCTGCTTCCTAGTCCACACCAGTGTGATTTATTTTCAGGATGACATGAGTAAGCAAATGATGAAAGGACAAAAAAAGTGTGAAGTATTCTAGAATCAAAAAGGTTAAAATGTGAGTTTAGTAAATGTACGTTCGCATAACAGTAGGTTACGTATCAAGGACATGTATTAAGTTGTGATGGAATCAAACCAAAAACAAAATTTGTAGAAGTCATTCGGAAGGCACTTATTTCACAATACAAGGATGATCTTAGATCCTTTTTAGGATTAGTTGAAATTTACTATAAGTTTGTACACAAGTTTCTGGGAAAGAAATATCAAATGAGGCAGCTTTTTTAGAATAAAGTGAAATTTGAATGGACGAATTAGTGCCAACGTTTATCGAAATTAATTTAACTATCTCAGAAGTGCCACCACTGCATGGGTTTGATCGCAGTGCTGGAACATTTAGTATTACAAACTTGATTGGAAAAGGTAGGAAGAAAAGGTAGTACTAGTCGCATGATTCTATTGGTTTTCTTTGGCTACAGTGATCAAGTGCAAGCCATTAGTGTGTGTTTGGTAACTGGAAACCTTTGCCATTTTGTTGAGGAGTGATCACAAACCTCTATGAATGGACTATACATGGCCTCTGCCAGGACAACACAAATATCCAGGCGATTATAAAACTTCTCTAAAAAGTTGCATAAGTATCTGTAGTGAGAATTGTGGTTGTAGAAGTAGAATACCAACATCTATGAGAGAATGTGATAAGGGTGATTGGAATGATTGCAGGATTGATGGGTTGTGTCTATTTGTGAGCAGAATGTGGGGGAAAGTCATACCATTACTAACGAAAAATGAGTACGTTCATATGACTAAGATCAGGTTTTGTGTGAAGTGAGATAGTGATAAGTGAAGAGTGACTGAAAAAAAGAGTCTGTGTTGCCAGAAGCAACACTAGCCTGGCTAATGAGGGGTGGTACCCTGAAACCGGTCCTAGGATGCCTGTTTTCTGGTCCAAGGAGGACCTGCCCTGGGCAGTTCGGGCTGGACTGTTCTCATGGGGAGCAGGGTCAACACTGATTTCCACATGGCTTGGTCCAAACTAGAATGGCGTGGTGAGCAAAGAAACAATGGATTTACCCAGATCTGTGACTGGGGGTGGATGTGTTGCTATGTTCAGCATTCCGTCCATCATCTTTTTGTGTTGTGATAAATCTTTATGCTCATAGTTACTAAGGCTCTCATTATGAGTTGGGCAGATCGGTTTTACATCCAGGGGTAGGGAAATGATACCAATAAATCAGTAAAACAAAACATGCAAAAAAACAGGCCAGGAATCAAGAACCGCACACAGATTTAGAACCTTGAAATTTGGGTTCCATCATGTTATTTCCCATTTTTAGCCTGATAATTTAGAATGACCAGTAACTGGAGTGGAGATACCAGTTGGAATCTGTGTCTCCAGGCCCCATATTCCAACATTCAGTCAACAGACCAGCCATAGAAACACATGACTCTAACATCGCTTGCAGTATAGCTATTCTACCTAGAACAGTCCACGCACCTGCTGCTAACAATGAACTTGACCAGTCAGAATACAAAGATGTGAAGGGAAAGCCATTTGCCAAAATAAATAGGATGTACATGGTTCGCTTCTCAAAAACAGTCTAGCAGGTGACTTTCGAACAAAACCCATTGAATTTTAGAATTTGCAGCTGCACAATTTGTATGCCAAGGTAAAGACTGGCAAAGAAGTTGAATGATGCAATCGCTCTTTGGCTTTCATATGAAAAGCTTAGAAGGACCACCCAAGCCCACCTTTTAGTCATATCTTTATTCTAATGAAAATCAAATATTTATACATGCTAACTTCTATATTGGCTGTAAAAAATACAACAGTAAGGACAGGACAATAAAGTATGCTTCTATTACAAAATCAATAGTTTAACATATTTTTCTTTGAAAAATAAACCCAACCTTCTCAATAAAGGGTTGCTTGTAAAAAGAATTCCTTTTTACTAGAAGAGGCGGAAAAAGACTATAAATGCTACCACCAAATATATTCTGAACTAGCAATGAAGAACATGGACGAGAATATCTCTCACTAACCTTAATTATAAATACTTATAAAAACAAAATTAGCTGCATAATTCAATTAATATAAACCAGGCTGAAAGCATCCATGCATGCAGTTACATCTAAATTCAGTTGTGCACTCCAAGGACTAAACATGGCCAAACAAACCACCAATACATTCTTTCCCTTACATTCTACAAAAGCTAAAGTTTATATTGGCAGAATATATGTATGTGGTGCAAAATTAACCCACTACATTAAAATAGCTTTAGCAATTGGGGAGAGGATGTGGTCTAAAGGCTAGGGTGGTTGATCTCAAATCTGGGGAACCGGGTTCAAGTCTCGGCAATGACGCTCAACATCCTGTGATTCTGGGCAAATCACTTAATCTCCCTGTGCCTAACACAATGAATGTGTCCTTGTGTAACGCAACTGATGCTCATGTAAAGCACTCTGATACCTTCGGGTCAAGTTCGCGCTATGTAAAACTCTGGAAAAAAAACCAATTACATGAAAATGAGTCTTTGCAAAAATTAATGTAACTGTATGCAAATGAGCTTTTGAAAAAAAGGAGAGGGTTGGCAGAAACTGGTAGCTGATGGACTGTTGGTCATTGGCCTCTCTGCAGGGTCTCTCCCAACCTTTTTGCCTTCACCCCTCCTATTTTTTCTGACTTCGTTTTTGTTGACTTTAGGGCTCTGCTGCTAACCAGTGCTAAAGTGATTGTGCTCACTCCCTAAAACATGGTGAAATTGGTTAACACCTGATTGGAATACTTAATTTAGTAATATGTCCCTTGTAGAGTGGTATTCCATACACCCAGGGCCTGTAAATTAAATGCTACTAGAAGGCCTGCAGCACCTAATTAAGCAGCCCCTTCAAACCGGCCCCAGGCCTGCCATTGCAGCCTGCATGCAGTTTTAAACTGCCAATTCAACTTGGCAATATAACCCTGTTGCCAAGCCTTTAACTCCCCTTTCACTATATATAGGTCACCCCTAAAGTAGGCCTTAGGTAGCCCATAGGGCAGGATGCATTGTAGTTAAAAGGTTGGACATGTACTTTTAAGTGTTAAATGTCCTGGTAGGGAAAAACTCCTAAACTAATTTTTCACGACTGTGAGGCCTACCTGTCCCATAGGATGACACTGTGTTGCATTTTTATATTTATTAAGTGCTAACTTGTGATTGGAAACAGGTAAGCATTTCATGTTTGGTGTCTGTGAAATCCTAATTAAAAATCCTATTTCAGATTTTAAATTACAGTTTTAAAAATCCCACTTTTAGAAAGTTGGCATTTTTCTGCACTTTCTATTTGGTGGCTGCATCCTGGTCTAAGTCACATGAGTGGTTGTAGGTGGCAGTTGGACTTAGTGCCTGGATGGGCCATCAACTGGAAGGATGGGAGGACGGATCTGGGCACAGCCCCACTTGCAACTGAATAGGCTATGATCTGCCTTCGCACAAAGGACTGGTCACCCCTGCATTGTTCATGCAGTCAGCTTGGAGCTAGGTCAGGAAAGTCAGGAAACTTCAAGCCCTTCAAAGGGAATTCTCAAGAAACTTCACCTACATCAAAGAAGACATTGTGTATAAAAAGGAGACCCTCAGACCCACTCTTCAGTTCACTTTCTGGGTGTGAGAAAGGACTCTCAGAGGACTGCCTGCTGCTGTGTTGCACTCCACAAGACTGCTTTACTGCACTGGAGGGACTGCTTTGCTGCCTGGAGGCTGTCTTGAAACCTCAGTGGCGTGCCCTGCTGCTAGAGCCCTGCTTCATCCCCTACACCCAGGGCTACCAGGGTGACTACAAGGGCTAGTTTGCTGACCACCTGTTCAGAGCCTCAGGGCCAGAAAAGGCTCTCACCATCTTAAACCCGCACCGAGACCCAGCCTAATTGAGCCGTAATCCCCCCAAGTGGTGCCCCTCCAGTCCTGGTCCCTTTGTGGTGGTGCTAAAGGTACCAGTTAGCCCAAACCCCAAACTTGGGACTTGACACATTTTTGACTAAAAACTGCTCTGAGACCGAAGGAAGACCAACCTACTCATCTATCCGCCCCAGGTGTATCGCTGGTCGGCCTGACTTTGGCAGCTCCCACTCCGTTCTTCTCCGCAGCATCAAATCCTGTTCAGCTGCCCCTCGGCAAGGGGTATCCGGCTTCCTGGAACCCTCTCTAGCTACAGCCTCCAGCTTAGTCCTGCTGAAAATGTTTGACAAAGAAGAGACTAAGTCCGAATGTAGAAATCTCCACCACAACTTCGGCCAGTGGCTTTCCGAAAACGATGCTCCTTCCTCGGACACTGTCTGCAGCCTTGCCTCACTGAACTTTACCTTCTCAGAAATTTTTCTTCAAAATTTCTACGAAGTCTGAAGGTGAGCACTGGCTGAGCCCAATCAACTTTGTGAATTCAACCCGCGCTCCCTTGCGGCTGGACATATTTTTTGACTTTGACACGTCCTGTATTCTACCTTTACTACGTGGTCATTACTTCGTATTACCATTACTACGCATATTTTGGTTAGCAGATGCCATTACTTAGCATGCATTTACTACGCATGTTCCATTACTTAGCATGCACTTACTACGCATAATGGAGTTACTGTGCAAATTAAAGTTTTGGGGTACAGGGGTATTTTTAGGGGTCAGGGTGGGTTAGGGTTTTGGGGTGTAGGGGGTATTTTTAGGGTTCAGGGTGCATTTAAGGTTTTGGGGTGCTGGAGTATTTTTGGGGTTCAGGGTGCATTTAGGTTTTGGGGTGCTGGGGTAATTTTAGGGGTCGGGGTTGGTTAGGGTTTTGGGGTGTAGGGGGTAATTTTAGGGTTCAGGGTGCGTTTAGATTTTGGGGTACTGGGGTATTTTTAGGGGTCAGGGTGGGTTAGGGTTTGGGGGTGCATGAGGTATTTTGAGGGTTCAGGGTGTGTTTATGGTTTTGGGGTGCAGGGGTATTTTTGGGGTTCAGGGTGCGTTTAGGTTTTGGGGTACAGGGGTATTTTTAGGGGTCAGGGTGGGTTAGGGTTTTGGGGTGTAGGGAGTATTTTTAGGGTTCAGGGTGCATTTAAGGTTTTGGGGTGCTGGGGTATTTTTGGGGTTCAGGGTGCGTTTAGGTTTTGGGGTACTGGGGTATTTTTAGGGGTAAGGGTGGGTTAGGGTTTTGGGGTGCATGGGGTATTGTGAGGGTTCAGGGTGCGTTTAAGGTTTTGGGGTGCTGGGGTATTTTTGGGGTTCAGGGTGCGTTTAAGTTTTGGGGTACAGGGGTATTTTTAGGGGTCAGGGTGGGTTAGGGTGTAGGGGGTATTTTTAGGGTTCAGGGTGCATTTAAGGTTTGGGGTGCTGGGGTATTTTTGGGGTTCAGGGTGCGTTTAGGTTTTGGGGTGCTGGGATATTTTTAGGGGTCAGGGTGGGATAGGATTTTGGGGTTTAGGGGGTATTTTTAGGGTTCAGGGTGCGTTTAAGGTTTTGGGGTGCTGGGGTATTTTTGGGGTTCAGGGTGCGTTTAGGTTTTGGGGTGCTGGGGTAATTTTAGTGGTCAGGGTGGGTTAGGGTTTTGGGGTAAAGGGGTGATTTTAGGGTTCAGGGTGCGTTTAGGTTTTGGGGTACTGGGATATTTTTAGGGGTCTGGGTGAGATAGGGTTTTGGGGTGTAGGGGGTACTTTTAGGGTTCAGGGTGCGTGCCAGGGGATAGGTTACTATTACGATTAATTTTTTGTTTTAAAGTACAAATAACGCGTTGTAACGGTATGCGTAATAATTAACTGCGAAGTAAAAGCATTTTTAATGTATTTGTATATATTTGCAAAGTAAAAGCATGCGCACCAAAATCATGCGTAGTAATGGTATTTGCGAAGTAAAAACTTCGCAGTAAATACCTCGTGAGTAACGGTATGCTAAGTAACATCATATATTCGTCCACGGTTGGAGGTTTGATCTTTTAGGCACTAGATTTGACTAATAATTAACAAAAATTCATAACTCTGGTTTTACTAATTTGATTTTTGTTGTTTGGTGTAAAATAATTTATTACATTTTCCCTACTTTTCTAAATTAGTGTGGAATTTTTCTTGTGATGTATGTTCACTTTATTACTGTTTGAAGTGCTGCATAAATACTTTCCATATTGCCTCTACGCTAAGACTGACTGCTTTTGGGCCAAACTAGCAGAAGGTTAAGTACAGGGTAATTTGAGGCTTGCTTGTGGCTTCACCCTGATAGAAATTGTGGCTGCTGCCTAAGCAGGGTTTCAACCCCCTCAACCAGAAACACAATCTCCAACATGGACTTTCCCCCAAAAAAGTGATTTTTTAGAGGATCACAAAGGGAGGAGAGTGGAGCAATGGAGGAGAGGGTGGAAGAGAAGTCAATGAGGGGTTAGCAACAGAGGAGCTTGAAGTGGGAGAAAACCAAAAACTAGAAAGCAAAAAAAAAGGAATGGGTGAGGAAGCAAAAAATGTGCTGGGAATGGAGGAGGAGGAAGCAAAACAGAGAGTGCAGGGGAGCGGTGTTTAGGGCGTAAGCAGCAAGAAAACATATGCACTCTCATAGAGTACTGAGAGAAAAAAAGGAGTTCCCTGAATGTGAGCTGTGGAAAGAGATAGGCCATCCATCAAAAGTATGGTAATGAAGCTATGTTCAAAGAGAGGGATGCAAGAAATTATTGTTTACTGTGTTTTAAGTTTCCTAGCTTACTCAGGTGGTGCTTGGTCCTGCCTCGCCACCCACCACTGCTGCAACTGAGGAAGTAGTTAAGGTGGCTATAAAATGGGATGCGCAGAATGATCAGGAATTTGTGTCCTCAACCCAGGCCATATCTGGGATGGGGTCATGACTTTTACTTTGATTTCGACAATTCTGGACATCCAATTTAGATTGATTTTGATTCTGGACTTTTTTTCCCCATTTCTTAACATGTCTACATCATTTGAATGATTTCAATCATTATTACATTAACTATCATATCACTGCTTGCTTCATACATGTTTAATAATTATTTACTTTCTTACAATGCTTTTCCCTTTTCACATTTTTAACTTCTTTTTGTGTATAGGGCCCGTGAGATTGCTACATGCAATTCTTTTTTTTTTCAATTAAATAATTATTTGTCTTACAACTAAACTAGCATTTGACCACTGTCCCCACACAATTGCTTCCCTCCACCAATCTGCTCCCTGCACACATAATAAATCACCCTTACAGTTTGTCAACTTAAGGTTTATTACCACCTATTGACATTTCGTTTTCATCAAACTAACGCTGGTGTCCCAGCTGCTTTCCAGTGCATACCGATGCGCCTTTTGACCAGTATTAAGGCTAGGTCTAAAAACCTACTACTAACTTTATGTTCTTTAGACTTCAGAAAATGGCTGTCTGCCATGTTAGAAGAGAAAAGTAAAAATGACTGCCATGCGTCACCACATGTATGTGCATCCATCATGGCACACAGGCGCGGCCCGTGGTAGGAGTGCCGGTCGGGCGGTGACGTGGGGCGGGGGAGGGGCAGGGTGGGGGGTAGTAAACTACGGATTAAGGCCGAATACAGGTAAGTAAACATTTAAATAAATCAAACGAATTTCGTTGTGAGCGCTGCACCGTAGTTTACTACCCCCCACCCTGCCCCTCCCCCGCCCCAAGTCACCGCCCGACCGGCACTCCTACCACGGGCCGTGCATGATGGCACATGCATATGCTTCATCAGCCAGTTTGAAACTGGTTTCTTTAAAAAACACCATTGCAAAACTTCCAGCAGTATGCTTACTAGCATATGCCAATACATGCATAATGATGCATGTATTCAAGTGTCAATGCCAATAAACACGCACTGGCAAAGTCAATAACACAGCTATTTAGAGCAGAGAACTATTGCCTTTGCCAATGCTTGTTTCCAACTGAATGCAAGAAGTGGTGGAATGGGTTCATACGTATGTGCGTGCTTGTTTAATTAATTTATAGGCCTCCGGTGTGGTGTTCCTTCAGGAACCCGAGGACGGCGCAGCTGGTTGCTTTGAATAACGGAACAAGATTTCAGCTCTGGAGCCCACTGGAGGGCGGAAATTAGTCCAAGAAATGGTTTAGCACACATACAACCACTGGAGGTTTAAAATTAGTATGGAATTAAAACTACATGTTCCGGCGTGCATCGGAACAGATTCTACCAAAATGGCACACCGGAGGCCTATAAATTAATTAAACAAGCACACAGGGAACTGTGGGAGCCTGCAAACCTTTTGTGAATGTAAACTGCCTCTGAAGAAAGAGCGTGAACGCTCTGAAACGCGTCAGGCAAATGGACTTTAACAGCGGAGCTGCAATCCTGTCCCTTTTGAAAATAAAGGTTTTAAACTTACCAGCTGGAGGAGTGCATCTCTGGAGCTTGGGCACTTTGAATGAAGAATATATATATATATATATATTCACTGAAAAAACCATAGGTTTCAGGCACGTTATAGTTAGAAATTAGCATTTAAAAACCTTAGAAATTCACTGAAAAAACCATAGGTTTTAGGGACAGTTATAGTTAGCTGGACATTTCACTCGTACAAAACCATAGAAATTCCCACGTTATAGTTAGTTCAGCTAACTATAACTCGCGCCTCGCAATGCACTGCTGATGATGTCACATATTACATCACTCATGACATGGTCAGTGACATCACTGATGACATCACTGATGACATCTCAAATGACATCACTGAAGACATCATCCAGTGACTGTGTGTTTCTGTAAAGTTTAAATATGTTTAATATATATAGGGAAAGGCGTATTGAAGAATGAGTGGGTGTATAAGTGTCTGAATGGATGATTTAGTACGTGCGTGACTGACTCTACAAGTGAGTGATTAAACGTATCTTACTGAATGCATGGGTTAGTGACTAAACTGTGTGAATGTCTGTATCCGTCTGTCTGTTGGTGTGTAAGTGGATGCATGGATTTGCGAATAGCTACATGAGTGTCTATATGGGTTATTGATTGGTTCTCTGAGTATCTGTATGGGTGCCTGAGTGTTTGTGTGGGTGGGGTGTGTGTGACTCTGTACATAGATGTGTGAGTGGGTGATTCACTGGGTGCATGATTTCAAGAGTGCATCTGTGATGGACTGCTTGGGTGGGTGAGTGTGTGTATGGGTGTGTTAGTGAGTGAATGTATATCTCAGTGGTACTTGTGCGAGTAACTACATATGTAAAAGGCAGTATATATGTGTGTTAGAGTATTTAAATGGCTATAAGTGAGAGTGTGTGATTGTGAGAGTGGCTGTATGGATGCGTGTGTGCTTGTATCAGTTATTGTATAAGAGCGTAAGAATGTGCTGTATTTGTATGAGTAAGTGAGCTGGTGTGTGTATAACTGTATAGGTGAGTAAATGGGTGTGTGATTAATTTTGTGCATGACTGACTAGGTGTGTGAGTACCTCTATGGATGAGTGGCGGTGTGTGAGTGTTTATATAGGTGTATGAGTGCATATGATAGTCCTGTACTGAGTGACTGTAAGTATGAGTGACTGTACGGGTGAGTGAGTAGATGTGTGTGTGTAGACCTAACAATCAGTGAGTGGGTATGTAGTTATTGGTATTGGAGTGTGTATGGTTTTGAGAATGGCAGTCTGTAATTTAGAGTGGGTGTATCAAAAGTTATATTAGGGTGTGAGAAGATGCATGAAATTATCACATGGATGATGTCATCAGTGATGTCATTTGAGATGTCATCAGTGATGTCATCAGTGATGTCACTGACCATGTCATGAGTGATGTAATATGTGACGTCATCAGCAGTGCATTGCGGGGCGCGAGTTATAGTTAGCTGAACTAACTATAACGGGGGAATTTCTATGGTTTTGTACGAGTGAAATGTCCAACTAACTATAACTGTCCCTAAAACCTATGGTTTTTTCAGTGAATTTCAAAGGTTTTTAAATGCTAATTTCTAACTATAACGTGCCTGAAACCTATGGTTTTTTCAGTGAATTTCATAGGTTTTTTAAAATGCTAATTTCTAACTATAACGTGCCTGAAACCTATGGTTTTTTAAGTGAATTTCAAAGGTTTTTTAAATGCTAGTTTCTAACTATGCCTACAGAGGTAGGACATGTGAAGAAAGAAGAAAAAACGCACAGAAAGAAGCCAAAGAAATGCAGAAAGAAGCAACAGAAGTCCACAAAGACGAAGAAAAGTGCAGGAAGAAGCAAAAGATGTGCAGAAAGAACCAACAGAGGAGCAGAAAGAGGCCTTGTTGCAATATCATCCTGTGCCCACAACCTTTTCAGACGGGTACTGGTGGTAACTGACTCTGACTAACCAGAGCCAGTGCTATGCTAAAAGACACTTAGAATACAGTGAAAACACCTACATACACTAGGGAACACTATGCGTTGGGGTACCCCTGTGATTAGCATGACCTCCTCTGTAAGTCCCTAGTACATAATAGGGCAGGGGGATTAAAACTACCTCTTAAAACGCGCTACGGGGCGCGTTTGCACAGTGGTGAAGGGAGGGGGGCCTGAGGTGACATGTGTGCAAACGCACCGCGTGGCGCGTTTTAAGTAGCAGGATTAAGTCCCTTGAATCCTGAGGGTCCCTGTGGCCCAACTAGCCCACCAGGTACCTCCAGTAAGCACCACAGAGCTGCGTTGCAGAGAGGTTTTAAAATGGGGCGTGGCCTCGGATCACCTCTCTGCAACGCAGCGCAGTGGCGCTTACTGGAAGCACCTGCTGGGCTAGTTGGCCCCCAGGGTCCCTCAGGATTGAAGGGGAATTATTTCCCCAACTTAAAACGCGCCACAGGGTGTGTTTGCACACGTCACCTCAGGCCCGTCCCCTCCCTTCACCACTGTGTAAACGCGCCCTGTGGCCGTTCTAAGTTGAGAGATTAAGTCCCCTTGAATCCTAAGGGTCCCTAGGCTCAAACTAGCCCACTAGGTACCTCCAGTAAGCGCCACAGACCTGCGTTGCAGAGAGGTGTAAAAAGGGGCGTGGCCTCTGAACACTTTTCTGCAACGCAGCTCCCTGGCGCATACTGGAGATACCTGTTGGGCTAGTTGGCCCTCAGGGACCCTCAGTATTGAAAGAGAATTAATTCCCCAACTTACAACTCGCCACTAGGCGTGCTTGCACAATGGTGAAGGAAGGGGCGTGGCCTGAGGTGACATGTCTGCAAACACGCCCTGTGGCGCGTTTTAAGTTGGAGAATTAATTCCTCCTCAATCCTGAGGGTCCCTGGGGCCAACTAGCCCACCAGGTACCTCCAGTATGCGCCAGAGAGCTGCGTTGCACAGAGGTGTTCAGAGGCCACGCCCTTTTTTACAACACTCTGCAACGCAGCTCCGTGGCGCTTACTGGAGGTACCTGGTGGGCTAGTTGTCCCCCAGGGCAGCTCAGGATTAAAGAGGTATTAATTCCTCAACTTAAAACGCGCCACAGGGTGTGTTTGCACACATGTCACCTCAGGCCCCGCCCCCTCCCTTCACCACTGTGCAAACGCGCCCAGTGGCGCGTTTTAAGTTGGGGGATTAACTCCCCTTGAATCCTGAGGGTCCCTGGGGTGCAACTAGCCCACCAGCTACCTCCATTAAGCGCCACAGAGCTGCGTTGCAGAGAGGTGTAAAAAGGGGCGTGGCCTCAGAACACCTCTCTGCAACGCAGCCCCCTGGCGCATACTGGAGGTTCCTGGTGGGCTAGTTGGCCCCCAGGGATCCCCAGTATTCAAGGGGAATTCATTCCCCATCTGCAAACGCGCCAGGGGACGCGTTTGCAGAGTGCTGCAAGGAGGGGGCGTGGCCTCCGGCGCGATGCCGGTCTTTTATTTTATTTTGTTTTTAAGAAGGGGGGCTGTGTGGCCCCTCTTCTTTTTCTAATTTATTGGCCCTGGGGACCCCATCCCCCAGGGCCTGCCCCCTATTTAAAAAAAAAATAATAATTTGGAAGGGGGCCGCGTGGCCCCCCTCCCGAGGCCTTAATTGGCCCCGGGGACCCCATCCCCCGGGGCATGGCCTTTTTTGTTTGTTTCAAATCTTTTGGAGGGGGGCTGCGTTGCCCCCCTCCTCAGGCCACTTATGGCCCCGGGGACCCCATCCCCCGGGGCCGGCCTTTGTTTTTTTTTATTTTTAAAATTTTGGGGAAGGGGCCCTCTCCGTTGGGGACCGTGGGGGGGTCCCCAATCCCCCCACGGTCCCGCCGGCTCCCCGGGAGCCGGCATTGCTTTTCCACATGGGGAGCTGCTAAGATGCAGCTCCCCGTGTGGAAAAGCAATTTGCTTTGAATTTTGGAAGAGAGAGCAGGTTTCCTGCTCTCTCTTCCAAAATTCAAAGCAAGTTTGCCGCAAGGCTCCCGCACTGCCATAGCAAACTACAGTGTCCCGGGGGTGGGTGGGTGCCGGCCCTGGGGGGTGGCGGTCCCCAGGGCCATCACAGGCTCCAGGAGGGGGGCCGCGAGGCCCCCCTCCCATCCAATTGCAAAACCCCGGGGAGGTGGTGGTCCCCGGGGCTTTGGGGGTCCGAAACGGACCCCAACATTAAACTACTTAGTGCCCTGGGGAGGTGGCGGTCCCCGGGGCGTGTGGGGGCTCGAGCCCCCCCACACAGGTAATTTAATTTTTTTTAAAAGAAGCCCCGGGGAGTGGCGGTCCCCGGGGCTGCGGGAGGGCCGAGTGCCCTCCCGCACCATTTTAAATTCAAAGCCCCGGGGGGTGTCGGTCCCCGGGGTTTGGGGGGGCCTTAGAGGCCCCCCAAACAAATATTTTATAAACTCCCGCATGCCCCCGGGACTTGGCCCACCCGGGGGCCAAATATCAACGAAGCGCTGGAGCCCGCGCTTCATTTTTTTTTTCACTGCGGGATCCGCGCTCCTGCCGATTTAAAAAAAAAAAAAATGCTTTTTTTGGCCCTGGAGGTCCTTGTGGGACCCCCTAAGCAGGCCTAGGGGTTCAGGGTGTTTCTACCCTGCCCCCTTTTTGCATTTTGCGCACTTGTTTCTGTGCCTCGGTTCTACCGAGGAACAAGATGGCTGCCAACACTTCCTGGTTTGGAGTGTTGACAGCCAATTAGCATACAGCTCGTGATCGGGAGGTTGCGCTCAGGGTGCGCGGATCCTCCGCGGCCATAGATATATATGTGGTTTTACTTTTGATTTTCTCAGCAACTACTGAACGGATTTACACCATTTAACAAAAAGGGTTCTTTCTGAACCAAGAACTACCTCTTTGCCAAATTTGGTGTAATTCCGTTCAGCAGTTCGGGCTGTAGCCGTGTCTAAAGTTTCCTATGGGAAATTGATTTTTGACTCTTATTTTTTGAATTTCTCCGCAACTACTGAATGGATTTACACCATTTAAAAAAAGGTTGCTTTTTGAACCAAGCGCTACCTTTTTGCCAAATTTGGTGTAATTCCGTTCAGCAGTTCGGGCTGTAGCCGTGTCTAAAATTTCCTATGGGAATTAACATGGAGAAAACACGTTTTGGGACCCCCCTTTTTTCTCAGCCCCGTGTGCCGAATCACCCCGAAACTTTCAGGATAGGAGCGGACCGGAGCGCCCCACGAGTTTTGAGAATTTCGCGAAGATTCGTCAACCGGCGCCAAAGTTATTTCAAATAGAATGTTGTGAATTTCCTATGGAAAATAGGTCCTAACTATAACTATCTACTGGCGACCGCCAGTAGATTATATATATATATATATATATATATATATATATATATATATATATATATATATATATATATATATATATATATATATATATATATATATATATCTATATACACTGAAAAAACCATAGGTTTTAGGGACAGTTATAGTTAGTTGGACATTTCACTCGTACAAAACCATAGAAATTCCCCCGTTATAGTTAGTTCAGCTAACTATAACTCGCGCCTCCACAATGCACTGCTGATGACGTCACATATTACATCACTCATGACATGGTCAGTGACATCACTGATGACATCACTGATGACATCTCAAATGACATCACTGATGACATCACTGATGACATCATCCAGTGACTGTGTGTTTCTGTAAAGTTTAAATATGTTTAATATATATAGGGAAAGGCGTATTGAAGAATGAGTGGGTGTATAAGTGTCTGAATGGATGATTTAGTACGTGAGTGACTGACTCTACAAGTGAGTGATTAAATGTATCTTACTGAATGCATGGGTTAGTGACTAAACTGTGTGAATGTCTGTATCCGTCTGTCTGTTGGTTTGTAAGCGGCTGCATGGGCTTTCTGAATAGCTACATGAGTGTCTACATGAGTTATTGATTGATTGTCTGAGTATCTGTATGGGTGCCTGAGTGTTTGTGTGGGTGGGGTGTGTGTGACTCTGTGCATAGATGTGTGAGTTGGTGATTCACTGGGTGCATGGTTTCAAGAGTGCATCTGTGATGGACTGTATGGGTGGGTGAGTGTGTGTATGGGTGTGTTAGTGATTGAATGTATACCTCAGTGGTACATGTGTGAGTAACTACATATGTGAAAGGCAGTAAATATGTGTGTTGGAGTATATAAATGGCTATAAGTGAGAGTGTGTGATTGTGAGAGTGGCTGTATGGATGAGTGTGTACTTGTATCAGTGATTGTATAAGAGCGTAAGAATGTGCTAGTATTTGTATGAGTAAGTGAGCTGGTGTATGTATAACTGTATAGGTGAGTAAATGGGTGTGTGATTAAGTTTTTGCATGACTGACTAGGTGTGTGAGTACCTCTATGGATGAGTGGCGGTGTGTGAGTGTTTATATAGGTGTATGAGTGCATATGATAGTCCTGTACTGAGTGACTAAGTATGAGTGACTGTACGGGTGAGTGAGTGGATGTGTGTGTAGACCTAAGAATCAGTGAGTGGGTATGTAGTTTTTGGTGTTGGAGTGTCTATGGTTTTGAGAATGGCAGTCTGTAATTTAGAGTGGGTGTATCAAAAGTTATATTAGGGTGTGAGAAGATGCATGAAATTATCACATGGATGATGTCATCAGTGATGTCATTTGAGATGTCATCAGTGATGTCATCAGTGATGTCACTGACCATGTCATGAGTGATGTAATATGTGACGTCATCAGCAGTGCATTGCGGGCGCGAGTTATAGTTAGCTGAACTAACTATAACGGGGGAATTTCTATGGTTTTGTACGAGTGAAATGTCCAACTAACTATAACTGTCCCTAAAACCTATGGTTTTTTCAGTGAATTTCAAAGGTTTTTTAAATGCTAATTTCTAACTATAACGTGTCTGAAACCTATGGTTTTTTCAGTGAATTTCAAAGGTTTTTTAAATGCTAATTTCTAACTATAACGTGCCTGAAACCTATGATTTTTAAGTGAATTTCAAAGGTTTTTTAAATGCTAGTTTCTAACTATGCCTACAGAGGTAGGACATGTGAAGAAAGAAGAAAAAACGCACAGAAAGAAGCAAAAGATGTGCAGAAAGAACCAACAGAGGAGCAGAAAGAGGCCTTGTTGCAAAATCATCCTGTGCCCACAACTTTTTCAGACGGGTACTGGTGGTAACTGACTCTGACTAACCAGAGCCAGTGCTATGCTAAAAGACACTTAGAATACAGTGAAAACACCTACATACACTAGGGAACACTATGCGTTGGGGAACCCTGTGATTAGCATGACCTCCTCTGCAAGTCCCTAGTACATAATAGGGCAGGGGATTAAAACTACCTCTTAAAACGCGCTACAGGGCGCATTTGCACAGTGGTGAAGGGAGGGGGGCCTGAGGTGACATGTGTGCAAACGCACCACGTGGCGCGTTTTAAGTTGCGGGATTAAGTCCCTTGAATTCTGAGGGTCCCTGGGGCCCAACTAGCCCCCAGGTACCTACAGTTAGGACCACAGAGCTGAGTTGCAGAGAGGCGTTCCGAGGCCACGCACCTTTTTCACCTCTCTGCAACGCAACTCTGTTGTGCTTACTGAAGGTACCTGGTGGGCTAGTTGGCCCCCAGGGTCCCTCAGGATTCAAAGGGAATTAATTCCCCAACTTAAAACGCACCACAGGGCGTGTTTGCGCACATGTCACCTGAGGCACCGCCCCTCCCTTCACCACTGTGCAAACGCGCCCCGTGGTGCGTTTTAAGTTGGGGGATTAGGTCACCTTGAATCCTGAGGGTCCCTGGGGCCCAACTAGCCCACTAGGTACTTCCAGTAAGCACCACAGGCCTGCATTGCAACGCCTGTAACAAATTGTGCAGTTGTGTTTAGGTAGTGAAGAGGGTCGTGCTGGGGGTAGTGTTTTAGGGTTTAGGGTAGTGCAGTGGTGTTTGTGTAGTGTAGGGGTCATGCTGGGGGTAGATTTAGGGTTTAGGGTAGTGCAGTGGTGTTTGGGTAGTGTAGGGGGTCGTGCTGGGGGTAGTGTTTTAGGGATTAGGGTAGTGCAGTGGTGTTTGGGTAGTGTAGGGGTACTGCTGGGGGTAGTGTTTTAGGGTTTAGGGTAGTGCAGTGGTGTTTGTGTAGTGTAGGGGGTAGTGTTTTAGGGTTTAGGGTAGTGCAGTGGTGTTTGTGTAGTGTAGGAGGTTGTGTTTTAGGGTTTAGGGTAGTGCAGTGGTCTTTGGGTAGTGTAGGGAGTCGTGCGGGGTAGTGTTTTAGGGTTTAGGGTAGTGTAGGGGTCATGCAGGGGGTAGTGTTTTAGGGATTAGGATAGTGCATTGGTGTTTGGGTAGTGTAGGGGGTCATGCGGGGGGTAGTGTTTTAGGGTTTAGGGCAGTGCAGTGGTGTTTGGGTAGTGTAGGGGGTCGTGCTGGGGGAGTGTTTTAGGGTTTAGGGCAGTGCAGTGGTGTTCGGGTAGTGTAGGGGTCGTGCTGGGGGAGTGTTTTAGGGTTTAGGGCAGTGCAGTGGTGTTCGGGTAGTGTAGGGGGTCGTGCTGGGGGAGTGTTTGAGGGTTTAGGGCAGTGCAGTCGTGTTTGGGTAGTGTAGGGGGTTGTGCTGGGGGTAGTATTTTATGGTTTAGGGTAGTGCAGTGGTGTTCGGGTAGTGTAGGGGGTCGTGCTGGGGGTAGTGTTCTAGGGTTTAGGGCAGTGCAGTGGTGTTTGGGCAGTGTAGGGGGTAATGCTGGGGGTGGTGTTTTAGGGTTTAGGGCAGTGCAGTGGTGTTCGGGCAGTGTAGGGGGTCGTGCTGGGGGTGGTGTTTCAGGGTTTAGGGCAGTGCAGTGGTGTTCGGGCAGTGTAGGGGTGGTGTTTCAGGGTTTAGGGCAGTGCAGTGGTGTTCGGGCAGTGTAGGGGGTCGTGCAGGGGGTGGTGTTTCAGGGCTTAGGGCAGTGGTGTTCGGGCAGTGTAGGGGGTCGTGCTGGGGGTGGTGTTTCAGGGTTTGGGGCAGTGCAGTGGTGTTCGAGCAGTAAAGGGGGTCGTGCTGGGGGTGGTGTTTCAGGGTTTAGGGCAGTGCAGTGGTGTTCGGGCAGTGTAGGGGGCGGTGCAGGGGGTGGTGTTTCAGGGTTTAGGGCAGTGCAGTGGTGTTCGGGCAGTGTAGGGGGTGCTGCAGGGGTGGTGTTTCAGGGTTTAGGGCAGTGCAGTGGTGTTCGGGCAGTGTAGGGGTCATGCAGGGGGTGGTGTTTCAGGGTTTAGGGCAGTGCAGTGGTGTTCGGGCAGTGTAGGGGGTCGTGCTGGGGCTGGTGTTTCAGGGTTTAGGGCAGTACAGTGGTGTTCGGGCAGTGTAGGGGGTCGTGCTGGGGCTGGTGTTTCAGGGTTTAGGGCAGTGCAGTGGTGTTCGGGCAGTGTAGGGGGTTGTGCTGGGGCTGGTGTTTCAGGGTTTAGGGCAGTGCAGTGGTGTTCGGACAGTGTAGGTGGTCGTGCTGGGGCTGGTGTTTCAGGGTTTAGGGCAGTGCAGTGGTGTTCGGGCAGTGTAGGGGTCATGCTGGGGCTGGTGTTTCAGGGTTTAGGGCAGTGCAGTGGTGTTCGGGCAGTGTAGGGGGTCTTGCTGGGGCTGGTGTTTCAGAGTCTAGGGCAGTGCAGTGGTGTTCGGGCAGTGTAGGGGTCGTGCTGGGGGTGGTGTTTCAGGGTTTAGGGCAGTGCAGTGGTGTTTGGGCAGTGTAGGGGGTCATGCTGGGGCTAGTGTTTCAGGATTTAGGGCAGAGCAATGGTGTTCAGGCAGTGTAGGGGGTTTTGCTGGAGGTGGTGTTTCAGGGTTTAGGGCAGTGCAGTGGTGTTCGTGCAGTGTAGGGGGTGGTGTTTCAGGGTTTAGGGCAGTGGTGTTCAGGCAGTGTAGGGGGTCTTGCTGGGGTTGATGTTTCAGGGTTTAGGGCAGTGCAGTGGTGTTCGGGCAGTGTAGGGGGTCGTGCTGGGGGTGGTGTTTCAGGGTTTAGGGCAGTGCAGTGGTGTTCCGGCAGTGTAGGAGGTCGTGCAGGGGTGGTGTTTCAGGGTTTAGGGCAGTGCAGTGGTGTTCGGGCAGTGTAGGGGGTCGTGCTGGGGGTGGTGTTTCAGGGTTTAGGGCAGTGCAGTGGTGTTCGGGCAGTGTAGGGTGTCGTGCTGAGGGGTGGTGTTTCAGGGTTTAGGGCAGTGCAGTGGTGTTCGGGCAGTGTAGGGGGTCGTGCAGGGGTGGTGTTTCAGGGTTTAGGGCAGTGCAGTGGTGTTTGGGCAGTGTAGGGGGTCGTGCAGGGGGTGGTGTTTCAGGGTTTAGGGCAGTGCAGTGGTGTTCGGCCAGTGTAGGTGGTCTTGCTGGGGGTGGTGTTTCAGGCTTTAGTGCAGTGGTGTTCGGGCAGTGTAGGGGGTCTTGCTGGGGGTGGTGTTTCAGGGTTTAGGGCAGTGCAGTGGTGTTCGTGCAGTGTAGGGGGTCTTGCTGGGGCTGGTGTTTCAGGGTTTAGGGCAGTGCAGTGGTGTTCGGGCAGTGTAGGGGGTCGTGCTGGGGCTGGTGTTTGAGGGTTTAGGGTAGTGCAGTGGTGTTCGGGCAGTGTAGGGGGTCGTGCTGGGGCTGGTGTTTCAGGGTTTAGGGCAGTGCAGTGGTTTTCGGGCAGTGTAGGCGGTCGTGCTGGGACTGGTGTTTCAGGGTTTAGGGCAGTGCAGTTGTGTTCGGGCAGTGTAGGGGGTCGTGCTGGGGGTGGTGTTTCAGGGTTTAGGGCAGTGCAGTGGTGTTCGGTCAGTGTAGGGGTCGTGCTGGGGGTGGTGTTTCAGGGTTTAGGGCAGTGCAGTGGTGTTCGGTCAGTGTAGGGGGTCGTGCTGGGGCTGGTGTTTCATGGTTTAGGGCAGTGCAGTGGTGTTCGGGCAGTGTAGGGGGTCGTGCTGGGGGTGGTGTTTCAGGGTTTAGGGCAGTGCAGTGGTGTTCGGGCAGTGTAGGGGGTCATGCTGGGGGTGATGTTTCAGGGTTTAGGGCAGTGCAGTGGTGTACGGGCAGTGTAGGGGGTCTTGCTGGGGGTGGTGTTTCAGGGTTTAGGGCAGTGGTGTTCGGGCAGTGAAGGGGGTCTTGCTGGGGGTAGTGTTTCGTAGTTTAGGGCAGTGCAGTGGTGTTCGTGCAGTGTAGGGGGTCGTGCTGGGGGTGGTGTTTCAGGGTTTAGGGCAGTGCAGTAGTGTTCGGGCAGTGTAGGGGATCGTGCAGGGGGTGGTGTTTCAGGGTTTAGGGCAGTGCAGTGGTGTTCGGGCAGTGTAGGGGGTCGTGCTGGGGTGGTGTTTCAGGGTTTAGGGCAGTGCAGTGGTGTTCGGGCAGTGTAGGGGGTCGTGCAGGGGGTGGTGTTTCAGGGTTTAGGGCAGTGCAGTGGTGTTCGGGCAGTGTAGTGGTCATGCTGGGGCTGGTGTTTCAGGGTTTAGGGTAGTGCAGTGGTGTTCGGGCAGTGTAGGGGGTCTTGCTGGGGGTGGTGTTTCAGGGTTTAGGGCAGTGGTGTTCGGGCAGTGTAGGGGTCTTGCTGGGGGTGGTGTTTCAGGGTTTAGGGCAGTGCAGTGGTGTTCGGGCAGTGTAGGGGGTCTTGCTGGGGCTGGTGTTTCAGAGTTTAGGGCAGTGCAGTGGTGTTCGGGCAGTGTAGGGGGTCGTGCTGGGGGTGGTGTTTCAGGGTTTAGGGCAGTGCAGTGGTGTTTGTGCAGTGTAGGGGGTCATGCTGGGGCTAGTGTTTCAGGATTTAGGGCAGAGCAATGGTGTTCAGGCAGTGTAGGGGGTTTTGCTGGAGGTGGTGTTTCAGGGTTTAGGGCAGTGCAGTGGTGTTCGTGCAGTGTAGGGGGTGGTGTTTCAGGGTTTAGGGCAGTGGTGTTCAGGCAGTGTAGGGGGTCTTGCTGGGGTTGATGTTTCAGGGTTTAGGGCAGTGCAGTGGTGTTCGGGCAGTGTAGGGGGTCGTGCTGGGGGTGGTGTTTCAGGGTTTAGGGCAGTGCAGTGGTGTTCCGGAAGTGTAGGAGGTCATGCAGGGGGTGGTGTTTCAGGGTTTAGGGCAGTGCAGTAATGTTCGGGCAGTGTAGGGGGTCGTGCTGGGGGTGGTGTTTCAGGGTTTAGGGCAGTGCAGTGGTGTTCGGGCAGTGTAGGGTGTCGTGCTGAGGGGTGGTGTTTCAGGGTTTAGGGCAGTGCAGTGGTGTTCGGGCAGTGTAGGGGTCGTGCAGGGGGTGGTGTTTCAGGGTTTAGGGCAGTGCAGTGGTGTTTGGGCAGTGTAGGGGGTCGTGCAGGGGGTGGTGTTTCAGGGTTTAGGGCAGTGCAGTGGTGTTCGGCCAGTGTAGGTGGTCTTGCTGGGGGTGGTGTTTCAGGCTTTAGTGCAGTGGTGTTCGGGCAGTGTAGGGGGTCTTGCTGGGGGTGGTGTTTCAGGGTTTAGGGCAGTGCAGTGGTGTTCGTGCAGTGTAGGGGGTCTTGCTGGGGCTGGTGTTTCAGGGTTTAGGGCAGTGCAGTGGTGTTCGGGCAGTGTAGGGGGTCGTGCTGGGGCTGGTGTTTGAGGGTTTAGGGTAGTGCAGTGGTGTTTGGGAAGTGTAGGGGGTCGTGCTGGGGCTGGTGTTTCAGGGTTTAGGGCAGTGCAGTGGTTTTCGGGCACTGTAGGCGGTCGTGCTGGGGCTGGTGTTTCAGGGTTTAGGGCAGTGCAGTGGTGTTCGGGCAGTGTACGGGGTCGTGCTGGGGGTGGTGTTTCAGGGTTTAGGGCAGTGCAGTGGTGTTCGGTCAGTGTAGGGGGTCGTGCTGGGGGTGGTGTTTCAGGGTTTAGGGCAGTGCAGTGGTGTTCGGTCAGTGTAGGGGGTCGTGCTGGGGCTGGTGTTTCATGGTTTAGGGCAGTGCAGTGGTGTTCGGGCAGTGTAGGGGGTCGTGCTGGGGGTGGTGTTTCAGTGTTTAGGGCAGTGCAGTGGTGTTCGGGCAGTGTAGGGGGTCATGCTGGGGGTGGTGTTTCAGGGTTTAGGGCAGTGCAGTGGTGTACGGGCAGTGTAGGGGTCTTGCTGGGGGTGGTGTTTCAGGGTTTAGGGCAGTGGTGTTCGGGCAGTGAAGGGGGTCTTGCTGGGGGTAGTGTTTCGGGATTTAGGGCAGTGCAGTGGTGTTCGTGCAGTGTAGGGGGTCGTGCTGGGGGTGGTGTTTCAGGGTTTAGGGCAGTGCAGTAGTGTTCGGGCAGTGTAGGGGATCGTGCAGGGGGTGGTGTTTCAGGGTTTAGGGCAGTGCAGTGGTGTTCGGGCAGTGTAGGGGTCGTGCTGGGGGTGGTGTTTCAGGGTTTAGGGCAGTGCAGTGGTGTTCGGGCAGTGTAGGGGGTCATGCAGGGGGTGGTGTTTCAGGGTTTAGGGCAGTGCAGTGGTGTTCGGGCAGTGTAGGGGTTGTGCTGGGGCTGGTGTTTCAGGGTTTAGGGTAGTGCAGTGGTGTTCGGGCAGTGTAGGGGGTCTTGCTGGGGGTGGTGTTTCAGGGTTTAGGGCAGTGGTGTTCGGGCAGTGTAGGGGGTCTTGCTGGGGGTAGTGTTTCAGGGTTTAGGGCAGTGCAGTGGTGTTCGTGCAGTGTAGGGGGTCGTGCTGGGGATGGTGTTTCAGGGTTTAGGGCAGTGCAGTAGTGTTCGGGCAGTGTAGGGGGTCGTGCAGGGGGTGGTGTTTCAGGGTTTAGGGCAGTGCAGTGGTGTTCGGGCAGTGTAGGGGGTCGTGCTGGGGGTGGTGTTTCAGGGTTTAGGGCAGTGCAGTGGTGTTCGGGCAGTGTAGGGGGTCGTGCTGGGGGTGGTGTTTCAGGGTTTAGGGCAGTGGTGTTCGGGCAGTGTAGGGGTCTTGCTGGGTGTGATGTTTCAGGGTTTAGGGCAGTGCAGTGGTGTTCGGGCAGTGTAGGAGGTCTTGCTGGGGGTAGTGTTTCAGGGTTTAGGGCAGTGCAGTGGTGTTCGGGCAGTGTAGGGGTCATGCTGGGGGTGGTGTTTCAGGGTTTAGGGCAGTGCAGTGGTGTTCGGGCAGTGTAGGGGGTCATGCTGGGGGTGGTGTTTCAGGGTTTAGGGCAGTGCAGTGGTGTTCGGGCAGTGTAGGGGGTCGTGCTAGGATATGTGTTTCAGGGTTTAGGGCAGTGCAGTGGTGTTCGGCCAGCGTAGGTGGTCTTGCTGGGGGTGGTGTTTCAGGCTTTAGTGCAGTGGTGTTCGGGCAGTGTAGGGGGTCTTGCTGGGGGTGGTGTTTCAGGGTTTAGGGCAGTGCAGTGGTGTTCGTGCAGTGTAGGGGGTCTTGCTGGGGCTGGTGTTTCAGGGTTTAGGGCAGTGCAGTGGTGTTCGGGCAGTGTAGGGGGTCGTGCTGGGGCTGGTGTTTGAGGGTTTAGGGTAGTGCAGTGGTGTTTGGGCAGTGTAGGGGTCGTGCTGGGGCTGGTGTTTCAGGGTTTAGGGCAGTGCAGTGGTTTTCGGGCAGTGTAGGCGGTCGTGCTGGGACTGGTGTTTCAGGGTTTAGGGCAGTGCAGTGGTGTTCGGGCAGTGTAGGGGTCGTGCTGGGGGTGGTGTTTCAGGGTTTAGGGCAGTGCAGTGGTGTTCGGTCAGTGTAGGGAGTCGTGCTGGGGGTGGTGTTTCAGGGTTTAGGGCAGTGCAGTGGTGTTCGGTCAGTGTAGGGGGTCGTGCTGGGGCTGGTGTTTCATGGTTTAGGGCAGTGCAGTGGTGTTCGGGCAGTGTAGGGGTCGTGCTGGGGGTGGTGTTTCAGGGTTTAGGGCAGTGCAGTGGTGTTCGGGCAGTGTAGGGGTCATGCTGGGGGTGGTGTTTCAGGGTTTAGGGCAGTGCAGTGGTGTACGGGCAGTGTAGGGGGTCTTGCTGGGGGTGGTGTTTCAGGGTTTAGGGCAGTGGTGTTCGGGCAGTGAAGGGGGTCTTGCTGGGGGTAGTGTTTCGGGGTTTAGGGCAGTGCAGTGGTGTTCGTGCAGTGTAGGGGGTCGTGCTGGGGGTGGTGTTTCAGGGTTTAGGGCAGTGCAGTAGTGTTCGGGCAGTGTAGGGGATCGTGCAGGGGGTGGTGTTTCAGGGTTTAGGGCAGTGCAGTGGTGTTCGGGCAGTGTAGGGGGTCGTGCTGGGGGTGGTGTTTCAGGGTTTAGGGCAGTGCAGTGGTGTTCGGGCAGTGTAGGGGGTCGTGCAGGGGGTGGTGTTTCAGGGTTTAGGGCAGTGCAGTGGTGTTCGGGCAGTGTAGTGGTCGTGCTGGGGCTGGTGTTTCAGGGTTTAGGGTAGTGCAGTGGTGTTCGGGCAGTGTAGGGGGTCTTGCTGGGGGTGGTGTTTCAGGGTTTAGGGCAGTGGTGTTCGGGCAGTGTATGGGGTCTTGCTGGGGGTGCTGTTTCAGTGTTTAGGGCAGTGCAGTGGTGTTCGGGCAGTGTAGGGGGTCTTGCTGGGGCTGGTGTTTCAGAGTTTAGGGCAGTGCAGTGGTGTTCGGGCAGTGTAGGGGGTCGTGCTGGGGGTGGTGTTTCAGGGTTTAGGGCAGTGCAGTGGTGTTTGGGCAGTGTAGGGGGTCATGCTGGGGCTAGTGTTTCAGGATTTAGGGCAGAGCAATGGTGTTCAGGCAGTGTAGGGGGTTTTGCTGGAGGTGGTGTTTCAGGGTTTAGGGCAGTGCAGTGGTGTTCGTGCAGTGTAGGGGGTGGTGTTTCAGGGTTTAGGGCAGTGGTGTTCAGGCAGTGTAGGGGGTCTTGCTGGGGTTGATGTTTCAGGGTTTAGGGCAGTGCAGTGGTGTTCAGGCAGTGTAGGGGGTCGTGGTGGGGGTGGTGTTTCAGGGTTTAGGGCAGTGCAGTGGTGTTCCGGCAGTGTAGGAGGTCATGCAGGGGGTGGTGTTTCAGGGTTTAGGGCAGTGCAGTGGTGTTCGGGCAGTGTAGGGGGTCGTGCTGGGGGTGGTGTTTCAGGGTTTAGGGCAGTGCAGTGGTGTTCGGGCAGTGTAGGGTGTCGTGCTGAGGGGTGGTGTTTCAGGGTTTAGGGCAGTGCAGTGGTGTTCGGGCAGTGTAGGGGGTCGTGCAGGGGGTGGTGTTTCAGGGTTTAGGGCAGTGCAGTGGTGTTTGGGCAGTGTAGGGGGTCGTGCAGGGGGTGGTGTTTCAGGGTTTAGGGCAGTGCAGTGGTGTTCGGCCAGTGTAGGTGGTCTTGCTGGGGGTGGTGTTTCAGGCTTTAGTGCAGTGGTGTTCGGGCAGTGTAGGGGGTCTTGCTGGGGGTGGTGTTTCAGGGTTTAGGGCAGTGCAGTGGTGTTCGTGCAGTGTAGGGGGTCTTGCTGGGGCTGGTGTTTCAGGGTTTAGGGCAGTGCAGTGGTGTTCGGGCAGTGTAGGGGGTCGTGCTGGGGCTGGTGTTTGAGGGTTTATGGTAGTGCAGTGGTGTTTGGGAAGTGTAGGGGGTCGTGCTGGGGCTGGTGTTTCAGGGTTTAGGGCAGTGCAGTGGTTTTCGGGCAGTGTAGGCGGTCGTGCTGGGGCTGGTGTTTCAGGGTTTAGGGCAGTGCAGTGGTGTTCGGGCAGTGTAGGGGGTCGTGCTGGGGGTGGTGTTTCAGGGTTTAGGGCAGTGCAGTGGTGTTCGGTCAGTGTAGGGGGTCGTGCTGGGGGTGGTGTTTCAGGGTTTAGGGCAGTGCAGTGGTGTTCGGTCAGTGTAGGGGGTCGTGCTGGGGCTGGTGTTTCATGGTTTAGGGCAGTGCAGTGGTGTTCGGGCAGTGTAGGGGGTCGTGCTGGGGGTGGTGTTTCAGGGTTTAGGGCAGTGCAGTGGTGTTCGGGCAGTGTAGGGGGTCATGCTGGGGGTGGTGTTTCAGGGTTTAGGGCAGTGCAGTGGTGTACGGGCAGTGTAGGGGGTATTGCTGGGGGTGGTGTTTCAGGGTTTAGGGCAGTGGTGTTCGGGCAGTGAAGGGGGTCTTGCTGGGGGTAGTGTTTTGGGGTTTAGGGCAGTGCAGTGGTGTTCGTGCAGTGTAGGGGGTCGTGCTGGGGGTGGTGTTTCAGGGTTTAGGGCAGTGCAGTAGTGTTCGGGCAGTTTAGGGGATCGTGCAGGGGGTGGTGTTTCAGGCTTTAGTGCAGTGGTGTTCAGGCAGTGTAGGGGGTCTTGCTGGGGGTGGTGTTTCAGGGTTTAGGGCAGTGCAGTGGTGTTCGTGCAGTGTAGGGGGTCTTGCTGGGGCTGGTGTTTCAGGGTTTAGGGCAGTGCAGTGGTGTTCGGGCAGTGTAGGGGGTCGTGCTGGGGCTGGTGTTTGAGGGTTTATGGTAGTGCAGTGGTGTTTGGGAAGTGTAGGGGGTCGTGCTGGGGCTGGTGTTTCAGGGTTTAGGGCAGTGCAGTGGTTTTCGGGCAGTGTAGGCGGTCGTGCTGGGGCTGGTGTTTCAGGGTTTAGGGCAGTGCAGTGGTGTTCGGGCAGTGTAGGGGGTCGTGCTGGGGGTGGTGTTTCAGGGTTTAGGGCAGTGCAGTGGTGTTCGGTCAGTGTAGGGGTCGTGCTGGGGGTGGTGTTTCAGGGTTTAGGGCAGTGCAGTGGTGTTCGGTCAGTGTAGGGGGTCGTGCTGGGGCTGGTGTTTCATGGTTTAGGGCAGTGCAGTGGTGTTCGGGCAGTGTAGGGGGTCGTGCTGGGGGTGGTGTTTCAGGGTTTAGGGCAGTGCAGTGGTGTTCGGGCAGTGTAGGGGTCATGCTGGGGGTGGTGTTTCAGGGTTTAGGGCAGTGCAGTGGTGTACGGGCAGTGTAGGGGGTCTTGCTGGGGGTGGTGTTTCAGGGTTTAGGGCAGTGGTGTTCGGGCAGTGAAGGGGTCTTGCTGGGGGTAGTGTTTTGGGGTTTAGGGCAGTGCAGTGGTGTTCGTGCAGTGTAGGGGGTCGTGCTGGGGGTGGTGTTTCAGGGTTTAGGGCAGTGCAGTAGTGTTCGGGCAGTGTAGGGGATCGTGCAGGGGTGGTGTTTCAGGGTTTAGGGCAGTGCAGTGGTGTTCGGGCAGTGTAGGGGGTCGTGCTGGGGGTGGTGTTTCAGGGTTTAGGGCAGTGCAGTGGTGTTCGGGCACTGTAGGGGTCGTGCAGGGGTGGTGTTTCAGGGTTTAGGGCAGTGCAGTGGTGTTCGGGCAGTGTAGGGGTCGTGCTGGGGCTGGTGTTTCAGGGTTTAGGGTAGTGCAGTGGTGTTCGGGCAGTGTAGGGGTCTTGCTGGGGGTGGTGTTTCAGGGTTTAGGGCAGTGGTGTTCGGGCAGTGTAGGGGTCTTGCTGGGGGTGGTGTTTCAGGGTTTAGGGCAGTGCAGTGGTGTTCGGGCAGTGTAGGGGGTCTTGCTGGGGATGGTGTTTCAGGGTTTAGGGCAGTGCAGTAGTGTTCGGGCAGTGTAGGGGGTCGTGCAGGGGGTGGTGTTTCAGGGTTTAGGGCAGTGCAGTGGTGTTCGGGCAGTGTAGGGGGTCGTGCTGGGGGTGGTGTTTCAGGGTTTAGGGCAGTGCAGTGGTGTTCGGGCAGTGTAGGGGGTCGTGCTGGGGGTGGTGTTTCAGGGTTTAGGGCAGTGGTGTTCGGGCAGTGTAGGGGGTCTTGCTGGGTGTGATGTTTCAGGGTTTAGGGCAGTGCAGTGGTGTTCGGGCAGTGTAGGAGGTCTTGCTGGGGGTAGTGTTTCAGGGTTTAGGGCAGTGCAGTGGTGTTCGGGCAGTGTAGGGGTCATGCTGGGGGTGGTGTTTCAGGGTTTAGGGCAGTGCAGTGGTGTTCGGGCAGTGTAGGGGGTCATGCTGGGGGTGGTGTTTCAGGGTTTAGGGCAGTGCAGTGGTGTTCGGGCAGTGTAGGGGGTCGTGCTAGGGTATGTGTTTCAGGGTTTAGGGCAGTGCAGTGGTGTTCGGGCAGTGTAGGAGGTGGTGCAGGGGCTGGTGTTTCAGGGTTTAGGGCAGTGCAGTGGTGTTCGGGCAGTGTAGGGGGTCGTGCTGGGGGTAGTGTTTTAGGGTTTAGGGTAGTGCAGTGGTGCTTGTGTAGTGTAGGGGTCGTGCTGGGGTAATGTTTTAGGGTTTAGGGTAGTGCAGTGGTGTTTGGGTAGTGTAGGGGGTCGTGCTGGGGTAGTGTTTTAGGATTTAGGTTAGTGCAGTGGTGTTTGGGTAGTGTAGGGGTTGTGCTGGGGGTAGTGTTTTAGGGTTTAAGGTAGTGCAGTGGTGTTTGTGGAGTGTAGGGGGTCGTGCTGGGGGTAGTGTTTTAGGGTTTAGGGTAGTGCAGTGGTGCTTGTGTAGTGTAGGGGTCGTGCTGGGGTAGTGTTTTAGGGTTTAGGGTAGTGCAGTGGTGTTTGTGTAGTGTAGGGGTCATGTTTTAGGGTAGTGCAGTGGTGTTAGGGTAGTGTAGGGGTCGTGCTGATTGTAGTGTTTTAGGATTTAGGTTAGTGCAGTGGTGTTGGGGTAGTGTTTTAGGGTTTAGGGTAGTGCAGTGGTGTTTGTGTAGTGTAGGGGTCATGCTGGGGTAGAGTTTTAGGGTTTAGGATAGTGCAGTGGTGCTTGTGTAGTGTAGGGGGTCGTGCTGGGGTAGTGTTTTAGGGTTTAGGGTAGTGCAGTGGTGTTTTTGTAGTGTAGGGGGTCATGTTTTAAGATGCAACGCTCCAATACCTGACCAGTCTGCACTACATAAAACTGCAAAAAAACTAAAAATAAAAAGTGTTTTGCACACTTTTGTCATTGGGCTATATGTGGGCTACATCTGGGTAATATTTGTGCTACATTTGGGCTCTTTTTTCACTGGTGGCCATCTTGGAAGACTTCTTTGTTATGAAGTTTCCTAATTTCCTCATTTACTGCAGTCTCCTCAGTAGGAAATGCTTTCAGTTTTTTACTTTGATTCCATCAAGAAGGCATTCAGATGTGTCACACATTTGCCATAAATTCAGAATGTTATTACTCTAGTTGTTCATTAGATCACTGTAGTAAAGCTACTGCTCACCAAGGAGTTAACTGGAAGTCTACTACTGGTATTGAAAGTGATTGTTTCAGTCTGCATGTCAGAATTTTCTAATGAAATAGAAGAGGATTTGAGATCTCACTTAAAACATGCACTAAATTTTCTTTTTGCAGCACTAACCATAATTTCTATGGCAAAATGAACCCCCTCATTTTGTTCCTTTTAAATTAAATGTTTTAAGTGTTACCAGTTTATTCCACTCAAGATGGCTTCAGGTGTGCCATACTTTTGTCATAAGTAAGGCTGTTAGCACTCTAGCTGTTCTTTAGAACACTCTGGGAAGCTGCAGTAGAACACAAAGGCATCAACTGACAGGCTGCTCCTGTTGAAATATAACAGGAAGATATTTGAGATCTCACTTAAAACATGTCCTAATTTTTCTTTCTACAGCACTAACCATAATTTCTATGGCAAAATGAACCCCTCATTTTGTTCCTTTTTAAATTAAATGTTTTAAGTGTTACCAGTTTATTCCAATCAAGATGGCTTCAGGTGTGCCATACTTTTGTCATAAGTAAGACTGTTAGCGCTCTAGTTGTTCTTTAGAACACTCTGGGAAGCTGCAGTAGAACACAAAGGCATCAACTGACAGGCTGCTCCTGTTGAAATATAACAGGAAGATATTTGAGATCACACTTGAAACATGTCCTAATTTTTCTTTCTACAGCACTAACCATAATTTCTATGACAAAATGAACCCCATCATTTTGTTCCTTTTAAATTAAATGTTTTAAGTGTTACCAGTTTATTCCAATCAAGATGGCTTCAGGTGTGCCATACTTTTGTCATAAGTAAGACTGTTAGCGCTCTAGTTGTTCTTTAGAACACTCTGGGAAGCTGCAGTAGAACACAAAGGCATCAACTGACAGGCTGCTCCTGTTGAAATATAACAGGAAGATATTTGAGATCACACTTGAAACATGTCCTAATTTTTCTTTCCAGAGCACTAACCATAATTTCTATGACAAGATGAACCCCATCATTTTGTTCCTTTTTAAATTAAATGTTTTAAGTGTTACCAGTTTATTCCAATCAAGATGGCTTCAGGTGTGCCATACTTTTGTCATAAGTAAGGCTGTTAGCACTCTAGTTGTTCTTTAGAACACTCTGGGAAGCTGCAGTAGAACACAAAGGAATCAACTGACAGTCTCTGCCCTTGTTGGATGTACATGTTTTACTGAGAATGTCAGACTTCATTCTCACATGACTGAGAAAGATAATGTGAATTTACAGAAAATATGCTCTCATTTTAGCTTCTGGGGCACCTTCCAAAACTGTATGGGACAAGCATGTGAAAATAGTTTTCTCTCAAACATGATTCATGATATCCCAGCAGAAGGTTTTTCACAGGGTAAAATCACCTTAGAACACACCACAATTCCTGAAATTAGTATGGTACCATCAACAAATGAATTCTAATGTAACTAAAGTCTGTTATCACCCTTTATAGTTCTCCTTTTGGTAACCCTCAAAATCTTCGATTCACTACAATGCATTTCAAAGGGGTACTATCATTTATATTGGTCCCAAGATGGCTGCCAGCAATTCCAGGATGAAGTGCTGACAGCCAATCAGATCTCACGATGACATGTGTGGTTAGGCTCCGCCCAGATATATATGTGTTTTTACTTTTGATTTTCTCAGCAACTACTGAACGGATTTACACCATTTAACAAAAGGGTTCTTTTGAACCAAGAACTACCTCTTTGCCAAATTTGGTGTAATTCCGTTCAGCAGTTCGGGCTGTAGCCTTGCATAAAGTTTCCTATGGGAAATTGATTTTTGACTCTTATTTTTTAATTTCTCCGCAACTACTGAACGGATTTACACCATTTAACAAAAAGGGTTCTTTCTGAACCAAGAACTACCTCTTTGCCAAATTTGGTGTAATTCCGTTCAGCAGTTCGGGCTGTAGCCGTGTCTAAAGTTTCCTATGGGAAAATGAATGGGAAAACACGTTTGGGACCCCCTTTTCTCGGCCCCGCTTGACGAATCACCCTGAGACTTTCAGGGTAGGAGCGGACCGGAGCGGGCCATAAAGTTTGAAAATTTCGCGAAGATTCGTCAACCGACGCAAGAGTTATTTCAAATAGAATGTCATGGATTTCCTATGGAAAATAGGTCCTAACTATAACTATCTACTGGCGACCGCCAGTAGATAATATATATATATATATATATATATATATATATATATATATATATATACATATGGTTATTATTGGCAGAAGCTCTTTATATTTTGAGGCATTAGGTTAATTCTGTAAAGAATTTTCTTTTTTTGGGGGGGGGGGATTTTTTTGTCTTACAAGGTGAGCACGCTAACCAAAAGAAGTCTGAAGATGAAAGATGAAGACAACAAAGGCTGTTGGGGAGGACACTAGTAAGCCATGATAAGATCTTGATGGATGGTCATATCTCTCTCCTGCAACAATGACAGTATGGCAGAGGAGACAGTCTGTCGCTGTACTTCCGTATTGCTCTACTATATTGCAATTCTGCCTCAAAAGATTTATTGGCACTGTGGTACCACAAGCAGCTGGTAGGGGGACAGATGCACTGAGTGTAGGTGAAGGTGCTGATGGAGCAGAAGTACAAGTGCTGCTAGATGGTGTTGGAAAGTGGAATTTAGAAGTGGTAAACATGCATCTACCACTGGCAATAAGGCCACTAACACAGTCTTGGGCTCAGAATAGGTCTCAGTAAATTATTCCTATGCTCAACCCTTGGTAGCTTGACTGCGAGCAGGCAGGCTTAACTTAAGAGACAGGTATGTAAAGCATTTAAAACACAAATTTCAGTACATAATTAAGAGATGACACACAATAAAAATCCCAAACCAATTTATACAAATAGGAAATATATTTATCTTTAAAAGGACATCAAAACAAAAAGAATCCAATGTAGGGAACCGGAAATATGAATTTTTAAAGAGTTAGCACTTAAAAACCTATAGTGCCACATGGGGACATCAGGTCGCGCTTGACCGGGACAAAGTCAAAGTTTCAGGCCGACCACGATAGAGCCCTGCTCAGATACCACTCGCGGTAGGCCTTGGTCGAGATCTTTCCCTCTGACTTAAAAACTTTTCTGGAGCTTTTTCTGCCAGGGTCCCTCGGTGCTTTTCACTAGTCCGGGATCGATGAGGGTTCGCCAGCTTGCTTACCAGGGAGCTCCTGGTCAAACTCTGGAAGTTGGACCTCTGGAACTTTTCAGCGGGACGAACCAGCAGGGCAGGCCGGCTCGCGGTTGAAGGTCGCCGGCTTGGCTCTTGCAATTGAGTTGGTCCCTCTGGAGCTTTTTTCTAAAGTTGCTCAAAACTTCGCCAAACTACTGGAACTTCGTCCAAAATACAATCCAAGGGTCCGGAAACCCCATGGTGGTCCTTGAAAGTTTGGGACTTCAGTTCCCACAATCCATTTGGACAAGCTTCTACAAATCCACTGGACGCACTCCAGGCTGCGGATTCTTGGTGATGGTCCAGGTGAACTCTGTTAACCTGTAGCTTGCAGCTTGTTTCAAGCAGCAGATCTGAGATGCTCTGCACCTCTCACATATGTATTCAGTGTTCTCTGGGGTTAAGCCGGAGAGCACTCCTGTCCAATGAGGCCCAGGGCAACACCCCAGAGCATGACCACTTCCTCCAAAGTGTGGCATAATCTTCTTCCAGAAAGCACTATTTCTACAAAATTCAATATGGCTAAACCTGCAGCAGAGGAGCAAGAACTAGTTATACCAACCTCCAGTATGGCTCATTTCCATAGCTCTCCTCCTCCTACTATCTGCAAATTCCTGCCATCTGGCTAGGTCAGGGGAGATTGTGGGTAGATGGGCCTGGCATTCCCTGACTGTCCTATCCCCCTTTGAAGCTTCATGGTTTACAACTTCTCCCCCCTTCTCTGGCATTCCTGTGTAGCAGAGCTCTCTCTAAGAGATAGCCTCTCCCTGGGTGTGCCACTTATCACTTCATCAAAGAAGCCTGGCTAATCCTCTTAACTCCGACCAATCAGGGGAGACCACAGGAAGGCAGAATTTTGGCTTGCAGACAAGAAAGTCTTATAACTTCTTTTCTGTAGACTTCAGGATAAATTCAACATCGCATATTGTTGGATTTTCAATACCATTCTTTTAAGTCCTTGAATGGTTTTTTTATGAATTCCTAGCAATAGTTATTAATTAATGAACTACTGCCATGTTAACCTATGTGGCTGGAGATCTACAATGGAGAAAATTAAATGTACAATTTCTCCAATGCCAGGGCATATAAAACATATTTTATAAGGACCCTGCTTATAGTTACCTGTCCCCTACCCCTGGGACACCTAGGGGAGACCCTTGGGGTACCTAATATGCCAAACTATTATAGTTTATCACTTTTCAGGTGCCCCTACCACCAAAGATGAGTTTGGGCACAATTTACATTTTTAGCAGTGCTATAGGGCAACTTAGGTGGGAGGAGGAACTGGGCAGAACCCTCACAGAAAAGGACTGGCAGGACATATACTTCAGGTCACATTATACAGCACACGACATTCCGGGCACGGAAGCAGCATGCAAGGTAGCTACATACTGGTATTTAACACCGGCCAGATTAAACCAATGGAACAAAGACCGTGGCCTATTGTTGGCGAGGATGTGGACAGGCAGGCTCACTGGTGCATCTTCTATGGCATTGCCCCAAATTAGTGAGAAATTAAGACAAGATACTCCAAGACATAAATGATGCTTTCAACACTGATATCCCACGCTTCCCTGCCTACACTCTCCTAGGGCTTCCCAACTCTCTAACATTTCCCTTGCGCTCTCCGAGAGGGAGGCAGATAGCGTTAGCCCTGAACGCCGGGCGAATGGAGCTGCTGGCTCACTGGGGCACAGATAGAGTCCCAGACCACGCAACATGGCTGAGGCGACTGTGGTCGGTACTGGGTATGGAGCGTCTATCCATGTTAGCTGAGAACAAAGCAGATGCGTACCCGACCTGTGGGAGCCTTTTATCACTATACTCAGCAAAGAGTTTAGAGAAATAACCTGCCCCAAGCTCTTGCAAATCTTGCACCTTACAGACACCACCCATCACATTGGTACCCAATAGAGATGATAACGAACAAACTGGAGTCCCTATGGAAGGTGCGATAGGGGAACATTACAATGGTGCGGAGGAGTTAGGGGGGTGGGGAGGGTGGGAGGCGCGGGACGGAGTGTTCCCTTCTAGTGGACATTTCTTCCCTTTTCATTTTTTAAAGTTCTTTGCTTATGTTGGTAAGTCTAATCGACTGAAGTTATTCCTTCCTCTCGTTTCACAAGACTTGGCCCAAGAGACTGAGATATCAATGCATACTTTGGTTAAATAGCCTTATATTGCTAATTGTTCTCGCTGCCAGCCTCCGGGTTGTAGGCATTCAGCTGTGTCTATCATATACATTTGCTAAATTTCCTCTTGGCTATTGTTGATGGCCCTAATATGATATCTTGCCGATGTGAAACATGTAAACCCAAATAAAAAGAGTTATTCCATAAAAGCAGTGCTGTAACGCAGGGCTGCTTTTAAAATGACCCCGGGCTCTCAGCAGTGCACACATGCAAGAGCAGAAAGGGCCGCTGGCCTCTAAACTGCCATGCCCAATTATATACTAGGGACCTAAAGGTAGTTTTAATCCCACTGCCCTATTATCTACTAGGAACTTATAGGGTAGCTCATGCCAATAATAAGTGTACCCTTATATATAGTGTACCCTTATGTTTGCGTGTGTTTTCACTGTGTGTTTTCACTGTGTGTTTTCAACATAGGACTGGTCCTGGGCATAGTTATACAGAGCCCAGGGACAATAAGTGTCAGTTACCACCAGTACTAGTCAACCAAATATGGGGATGCACAGGGCACAGGATGACTTTGCAGCAGAGGGATAGATGCAGCGGGTGGTGGTGGAGGTGCTGCCAATCTTCCTGCTTTGGCCTCTTCTATCTCCTTCTGATGCTTTCTCTCTGCATGAGCCAACCTGGTGGAATGGATTGCCTCCAGGAGTTTTCTCATTCCCAGGGTTCTGAATGAGTACTGTTTCATATTCCCATGGGAAATTACTTTATTGTTTCCTACAATTGACAGAGTTCTAAGCCAATGAAATATTTTAAAACCGAAAAGAGAAAGTACTGCGATAATATCTCAATACTACTGCGGTACCCATATAGTTCACAAACACACCTTCAGTTACAATACTAACACATACCATTATAAAACAAAACTAGCCTTCAAAACCTGGATCTGTTCTTTATATTAAAAAAATAAATTGCTGGTGTAAATATAATTTTAAAACTTTAGGGAGGTACCTCGGTACTATGGAGGAGGAACTGCTATTGAAAGCAAAATAATCATGCAGACAACACTGACATTTATAAATAACTTTAACCTACCTCGAAAGTACAGTTGTACCCAAAAAAAATAATAATAGCATAAAAAGAAACATTATACAATTGTAAACAAAGTTTGAAAAAAAAAACCATACAAGTTCAATAAAATACCGAAAGTTTAAGACTAGTTATAGTTAGGAAGACTTAATTTATTTGATTCTATTCAATGAACGTAATTCGGTTTATACCATGGTAAAACCATAAAAGCATCATGAAAGTTATACAATATTAAAATATGACTACATAAACAATTCCATAAAATAATATTTTAACAGAATTATAAAATATACAGTGAATTTTCATATTAAAAAGAAAGAAACACAGCCCTGTATAAATGGAGCCTACCATAATCAGGATGGTGACACTAAACTGCTAAAATCTAAACACACAACACACACAGGATAAGATCATTTTACCTATTGTCAATCAAAAATCCTCCTCCATGGGGGACCGTGTTCTAATAAACTAAGTCATGTCAAATTCTATATTATCTAGTGTGTACGTATTATGCAGCACCTTAGAGAAAAACATGGCTACCCTATGGCAGACTAATCCATCCTTAAGCTCATACAGAAATTGAAAGGCCTTTGAAATTCTTTCATTCACAAAAGTGGTTTAAGATATAGTTTTCTATATGACTTGATAACATTTACAAAAAAGTGCAGTATGTAGGGTCGATTGGTCCAATCTGTTATCACAGGGGCATTTTTGGTTAAGAGGGCCCCACCCATCATTCCTTGGAAAAGGGACCATTCGATGAAAGATGAACAATCGAAATCGGGTTAAAAGAAACCTATGGTGATTGTTATGGACTAGCGTAAGATACCTTTTACACCCGGACTCAACATTCATAGCCAAATATATTCCCACAGAGTTCTTGGAATATTGCAATTGAACCCTTTCCTCATGGCAAATTATAAGGATGTGCTCTTTAAGAAATTTTTGGGATAGCTAATAATAACCTCGGGGTGGGCACAAAGGTCCTCAAATGTCTTACCAAGCCCTCCCAGGATGTGCTTTATATCTTTCAGTCAGGAGATCTTATTTGCCTGATCAAGACCCATACAGTCTTTAATGATAGATCTAGTGAATTGTGTCTCTGCTTGAGACCAAACAGAATGCCATAATATTAGCGGTTTCGTTTTTAATAAGTCCAAAACAAACTCAACACCCAATTTGTTATGAAGGATAGATTCTCATGTGGGGTACTGCTAGGAGTCTTCTTAAAAACATATTTTCTTGTTTTTGTATCATTCGATTGTCTTCCACCCCCAGACTCCTGCTCCATATTCTGCAGCTGAGATTGATTTGGCATTATATGAAATAAGAAGCTCTCTAATAGGTTTGGAATCTAGTTTAGGCTCAAACCAAAAAAGGCCCTCATTATTTCTTGCCGTATTCAATATGCAGCTTTCCTTACGAGGCTTCCAGACCCCTTTAGAAGAGAACAGGATTCCTAGGTAGGTAAACGTTTTTGTATTTTGTAATTTACTCCCCTTGATAAAAAAGACTTTACCCTTTTCCCTTGCTTGACCACAACTCATGGTGAAAGTATTTGCTAAAATGATTTTCAGGTCTTGCTCTTCCATATTGTCTGTAAAGGAGTTAATACGTTTTTGCAGACTTATAGGTGTAAGCGCCAAAATTGCTGCATCGTCTGTGTACAGAAGCTGTGGTATTGGTTGCCGTCATATTCTAGGGGTATCTGCGCCTTCCTGCTGAAGTTTTTCGTCCACCCCATTTATATATAAAGAGAAGAGGATGGGCGCCAGCACGCACCCCTGCCGAACTCCTCTCCTTATATGAAAAGGTGTGGTGAATTCGCCCTCAGTCCCAAAACAGACTTCAGCACTTAGGTTACTATATAAAAATGAGAGGAGCAAGATAATTTCCCTAGGTGCCTGCAGTTGTTCTATACAGGCCCAGAGTTTATTATGATTTACTAAATCAAATGCACAACTTAAATCAATAAAATATAGATATAAAAAACCCTCTTTTGCTTGAAAAATTTCCCCATCAGCAGATTTAAGTTGAGCGACTGCTCAACAGTCTTCAGCCCTTTCCTAAAACCATATTGTGTGTTTGTTAAAATGTAATTTGCATCAGCCCAGTCTTCCAATCTCTCTAAAAGAACCTTCCCAATAGTTTGGCAGAGGAATCAAGTAGAGAGATTGGTTGATAACACTTTGGGTCCTGTCTTGATCCGTTCTTAAAAACTGGTATGATATATGAGCAGGCCCAGAATTGAGGTACTTGTCTTGCTCCAGCTGCATGTAGAACCTTGGTCATAAAAGGGGCCCAGATTGGCCTCTCAGACTTGTAGGTGTCCACTGGGACCCCATAAGGGCCAAGTGCCTTCCCCCTAGGACTTTTATCCAATGCCCTTGCCACCTACTCAAGTGTAAAATCCATATCTATCAGAGCAATAATGGAGCAATAACCTCAGGCATTTCCTTAACCACTTCTGTATCATTAGTCTGAGAAAAAATCAAGCCAAAGTGCTTCAACCATTGTAAGGATGTAATGGGTGATTCTAAATCTGGTCCTATACCTTTAGAGAATATGGGGTCATTAATGGTTCTACAAAACATAGAGTTATCACCAGTTTCAGCGGCTTGTACTAGGTCCCTCCATGCTTTCTCTTGTAGCTCCTTCTTCCGAACTCTTATTGCCGACTTATATTTTAATCTAGCATCCTGGACTTCTATGGGGTTCCTAGGGCACCGGTGCACGAGGTTAATAAGAGTTTCGAGCCTTGGTGCATTGGTGGTTGAATCAACCTGTTGTTTCCCTCTCTTATCCTCTTGAATTCTGAGTCAGTAGTTGGCTAATGGATCACGAGATGGAGTTATTAGCTTTCATTGTCTCCTTATAATTATTAACTGGTACCAGCCCTGTCATAAAATGCTCTATGTTCCTGGCTAATAAAACTTTTTTTAAACTAGAGGGTTGACCTCTACCTATTTCATTGTAATACTTAATTTATTACCTCTACACAAAACCAACTTACATTTTGCAAACCTTAGAAATTAAAAAAATTATATTTATAACTTAAAGTTATCGTTTGTGCACTTAGCAAAATGTATCATAACTCGCTCACCTCTGTACATAGTGCACTGCTTATGGTCATTTAATATTATGTTAGTTATACTATCTAAAAAATAGCATTTACAAAAACACCTATAACATTGCAAATCACATGATTTTGGAAAGCACAGTGCATGTTAGAGTGGCGAGTTATAGTTAATGTTGTGTGGCATCATATTTGAATATACAAAAGAAAAAAAGAAAAACCTTTTACAATCAATCAAGGCATGGCATTGGCACAGCAAACAGTGAACATGTGCTATAGTGATAAGAGGTGGGGCAGTTCTACAGCGCATCTCCGCTCGGACTCAGGTTTTAGCAATTGATAATAAGTACGAGGTAAGCGGCCCCCAAATGTCCCGGGGCTTGGATGTAGTCGGCAATTCCTCTGCATAACAGGTGAATTGATCCCGGCAGTAAACAAGATCTTGCAACCATAACTTAGTTTGAGGCACCACCCTGCTCTCCCAGCACATAGAGATCCTACGCTTAGCCATCAACAACGCAATGTACACAAATTTCCTGTTGCACACCTTCACCCTGACGCCCACCCCCAGCAGGCATACTCTTGGGCTGTGCTCGACAGACTCTCCAAGCATCAGGCATAGGGTTCGTATGACCGAGCCCCAGTAGTTGTATACTTTGAGACATTCCCAGGCCAAATGATAGAAATTAGCTCCAGATGCACCACAACGCTTACAGGTGTCAGTTGGTCGCAGGCCATATCGATAGAGTTGTGCAGGAGTATAATAGAGCTGATGTAGATATTTAAAATGCACCAACCGCAAGTTACCATTTGCTGTCAGTTGACCTGTCAGAGAGCAGCTAACCAGCCAGTCCTCCTCAGAAAGTGGCTCTGGTAACACTTCATTCCATCGGGCCAGGGCAGCCGCGCTCCCCAGCAACACATCCCCTTGTGATGCCTTATACAGTCTAGTTACTAGCTTGGCCTTAGACTTAGTCGTGTATAGAAGCTGCAGTGCCGCCAGGGTCGGGGGCTCTTCAGGAAATTGTGGATAGAGTGCACGCATGGCAGAGCGTAATCTAGTATAGACAAAAATTTGCATAGCAGGAGCACCGTCCCGAGCACCGAGAGCGCCAGGGTCTAAGAATCGGCCTCCAGGGAATACATCCGCCATTGTAGACAGCGCCATACCGTTCAAAGTTTTCAATGTGCCAGCCTCGCTAGTTACTGAGAGTTCGGAGTGATGCAACAGTGGCATGTCAGGTGCATATAGTGGCAGTTTATTCGCTCGCTTACCAAGGTCGCGCCAAGCCCTGGACGTAACTTGTACTGTGTCGAACTCCCCTTTTTCAAACACCGTATGTTTATTGACTAGCATGGCTTTAAGGGGTATGGGATGGACAGCGCCCGCCTCCACCGCCACGTGTGGAATAAATGCTGGGTCATGTTGCCAATAGTAGGCGTAATGCGCCTGGGCACAAAGGTAATAAAGATGGAAGTCTGGCGCCGCAAAACCACCCTGAGCAAACGGAAGAGTAAGTGTTTCCCACTTAAGTCGGGATTTCCTACCACCCCAAGCCAGTGTGAGCAAATGGGAGCGGAGTTGATCAAAAAAGTGGCGTGTTAAATATACCGGAATATTTAAAAACAGATATAAAAACCGCGGCAGAACCACCATTTTCATTAAAGCAATACGGTCCGCAAAGGACAGGGGTAGCTTGATCCAGCGATGGACTTGGTCTTCAAGCCGTGTAACAGCAGTGCCAAAATTGGACTGTATGACTGTTTGCACATCCCTATGCAACCATACACCTAAATATTTAACAGGATCCGCACTCCATACTATGGGGTACTCCATGTCAAACTGTTGTGTACAGGCCGTGAGGGGCAGGATAATCGATTTGGACCAGTTAATGCCCAGGCCCGAGAAACGCTCGAAACGGACATATTCACGTATAAGTTGTGCTAGAAAGCATGCTGGTTCCCGGACATACAACACCATGTCGTCCGCATACATAGACACGGCCAGCGGACGCTGCAAAAACCGCAGCGCCGTTTCGGCATGGCGCTGCCGTAGGATACAAGCCAAGGGCTCAAGCACAAGAGCAAATAAAAGTGGCGACAATGGGCAGCCTTGGCGCGTGCCACGGTGGATGAAAAAAGTCTCCGATAATTGCCCATTAACTCGGACCGGAGCCGTCGGATTGGTGTACAATAGTTTAATCCAATCAACAAAACTAAATGGGACTCCCATGCGATGAAGGACCGTCACCATGTATGACCAGGAGATCGAATCAAATGCTCGCGCGGCGTCGAGTAGCACCGCCACCGCCGGAAGCGTGGGCTCCAGCACATGCATGGTAGCAAAAATAGTGCGCAAATTATGCGACGTTGAACGGGTGGGGACAAATCCTGACTGGTCCGGAAGGACCATGTCTGGAAGAAGTAGTTGTAGCCGGGTAGCCAGCACTTTGCTAAGATCTTGACGTCCGTATTTATAGCGACAACGGGCGGTAGGACTCGCATTGGTCGGGTGGCTTTCCCGGCTTCAAGAGCGCAACCATAAGTGCCTCACGCAAAGTAGGGGGCAAGCACTGCGTTTCGTACGCCTCTTCATATAATTGCAGGAGACATGGGGCCAATTGTTCTACATTCTCTTTATAAAATTCGGCCGGCAGCCCATCAGTGCCAGCAGCCTTCCCATTTGGCAATGCAGCAATGGCATCCCGTACCTCCCCCAGCGTGAGCGGAAGCATTAAAATCTTGCTGCCTCTTTGAAAGCCACACCAGAGCGATATCGCCTAGATACTGGTTGAGCACAACAGTTCCGGCCGTGGACTTGTAAGCATACAGCCCAGCATAATACTCCGCAAACGCATTGAGGATGTTCGACGTATCGTAATGTGTGGTGTCAGCTACAGTGATCGCCTGAATCACAGATGTCCGCCCTTGAGAATCCATTATACGACTGGCCAAAGTCTTGCCCGGCAGGCCACCCTCCCCATAATACCGCGCTTTGTACCGGCGCGATAGGTGGTTAGCCTCCTGCTCAGCTATTTCATTATACTCTCCAATTTTGGTTTTAATTTGTGCCAGTATACCAGGATCTGCTCCCGTACAATACGCTCGTTCTAGGTCTCCTAGTTCACGCTCAAGAGCCGACATGGAGCGCCTTAGTGCCTTCAGTACCCCAGCTTGAAGCCCTATACATGTCCCCCGAATTGTTACTTTGAAGGCCTCCCACAATGTGGCCATAGTTTGGACCGACCCAGTGTTTAGAGCAAAGTATTCAGAAATGGCGTCTCGCACCCCCTCCGTAAAGACCGGATCCAATAACGAAGAAGATTGTAAGCGCCATTGAAAGGGGGGAGGGGTGTGAGATGGTAGGACCACATTCAAGGCCACTGGGGAATGATACGACAATGTGCGGGGCAAATGTTTTATGTGCGTGACCCATGTACAGACCTCTTGTGTGCCCAGCCAATAATCTATGCGGGACCAGGACTGCTGTGCATACGAGTGGCATGTGCCTTCCCTCACCTGTGGATGTCTTAACCTCCAAATATCAGTAAGGCCCATTGACCACATTCCATCCCGAACGGCTACAGCAGCCCTTCGGTGGGGAGGGTCCGCTGCGGACACCCGATCCATCGCAGGATCTAACACCACATTAAAATCACCAACACAAATAACCGCCGCAGGCGGTAGTTTGCACCATATTTCATCAAAAAAGGCGGGATCATCCACATTCGGACCATACAGATTGACAATAGACAGTCGGGTGTTATACAGCGTACCTTGCACAATAATGTAGCGCCCACCTTTATCTTCATCCAAAGAGATGGGCACAAAAGGAACCCCTTTGCGTACAAGTATCATGACTCCCCGTGCGTAGGAAGAGTATGATGCAGCCAACCTCACCCCCGCCCATCTAGTAGCGACATGCGAGGCAGCCTGTTTTGTGAGATGTGTCTCTTGCAGCAGGGCAATCGGAATATGATGTCTGTCAAGATATGAAAGCACCTGTCACACTTTCTTGGTATTATTCAGCCCTCGCACATTCCAGCTCACAAAAGCAATACCAGAACGCACACCATCAGCCATGCCCAAAATAACTAACCATAGATCCTGCAACACATGTCAATCTACATGAGACATATAGTTCTATTGCTGTTTGATCTTCACACTCCATGCCAGTATAATACAATAGCGGTCCCCAACCAAACCCCCCACCCACTGCGGCCACTGAACTATACCGCAGACAGTCCCCCCCTAGAACAAAACCAAAAGAAAGCATTGTCATCAGAACAGTGCAGAATAGAAAAGAAGAGCAACAGGGCAGTACCCCACAGAGGGCACCAGAAGGGGCCCAACTAAAAGCCCAAACTGTGTGGGGATTTCCCATATTGCGGGATGCCAACAGCCCACGGCCCCCCGCATATGCAGGGTGGGTCGAGCTAACTATAGATAGGCGTACCGTTCCACGGCCTATACTCAATGCATCAAAAACAACAGAACTTGGACCACATTTCCCCCAGTAGGCAGCCAGGGTATCGCACAATATCACATATAAAACTCAAGACTTCCTGGACAACCACAGAAATGGCTCCTACATAACAGCATGATATATGCCAAAAACAAAGGCATGACATAATACAGAGAGAGAAGAACCTTCCTTGAAACAGCAGATCTTCACAATAGACAAAGAATTCAATTAGGAATGTCACAGAGGTTTCATCCCTCAGAGTCGGTGCTGCCATCTCTTTCACGTCGCACCTCCTGCCGCTCAAGCCTCCGAGTATATAGCAGGGCTTCCTTCGGCGTCGTGAAAATACGCGCTTTTCCATTGTGTTGTATCCGGAGTCGGGCCGGGTAAAGCATGGCATATGGAATCTGGAGCGACTGAAGTTTCCTCTTAACAGCCTGATATTCTCTGCGAGCCTGCTGCACCGCAACCGTGAAGTCTGGGAAGAGCTCAATCTTCATTCCTTGATAGTCGAGCTTACCTTTCTCCCTTGCCAAGCGGAGCGCTGTGTCTCGATCCCTATAGTTCAAAAGTCTGGCAATTATGGGACGAGGCGGGGCCCCCGGGATCGGTCGCGCCGCCAAAGAACGGTGCGCCCGCTCAACAATAAATAACTTGGAGAAACTCTCGGCCCCCAGTAGTGTCGTGAGCAATGTTTCAACAAACGTCTCCATGGGCCCGGTGTTGGTGGTTTCCGAGACCCCAATTATACGGAGGTTATTTCTGCGTGAGTGGGCTTCGATGTCTTCGTTCTTGGCCTTGATGACCTCCAGTATCTTCTCCATGGTGGCGCAAGATGTTCCGACCGCCTCCACCCGGTCTTCTGTAGTGAAGATGCGCTGCTCCGCCTCCGCCAGTTGGGAACCGTGCTTGTCTAGTCTCGAGGCCATAGTGTCCATACGCAGATTGAGATGGTCAATTTTGGCGTCAATCGTGTGCAGGCTTTGTTGCATACTCAACATCAGGCGCTCCAGTTTTGTCGCTCGCACCGGTTTCAGGGTCTGGGTCTGTGTCCGAGGCGTTGGGAGTCTGAGCCTTAGTGGATTTTGGCCTCAAACTGTAGCTTACTTTGCTGCTTATCCGTCCGACCCATAATGAGGAGAGTGGAGCAGCAATAGCGAAATTAGCCCCAAAAAAAGGGGGAAGCAGCTCTCAGCAGAGGGAACAGCACCAGCGTAGAGGCACAACCGCGGAGGGCCCCGCAATTAAGCGCCACACACTTCCAGCTCAGCAGCACCCAGGGAAGTAAAGATGCACAGAGGCTAACGCTATGCCCAATCTCCCAGCAACAATGTCCAAGAGGCCTCAGCAGTGGACAGTCAGTGAGCCGCCCGGTAGACTGGGTGCGACACCACCTGGACCGTGATATCCCAGCCACCAGCCCCCTGCAACAGCGCTATCCTCCACGGGCCAGGGGAGAGGTCGCAGGCAGCCCCCCGCAGGAACTCCTGTCCAGTATCAAAAGCACAGGATGATCACTCTCCGAGACGCGTGCTCCCAAAGAAACGCTCGAGGCAGGGGCGCCGACAACACACTGTCGAGAGTGCCTCGCAATCTGTCCCGATAGTTCAGGGGGCCCCGAGCAGGGTCCAGGATCAGATATCGTTCACAGGTAGTGCGAGCAGCGGCCCTCAATGGAAGCGCCCGAGTCGCGGGAAAGAGATGGACACAGCACTCACCGGCGTGAAGGAGTCATTTGGAGCAGCAATGCAGGGGGAGCAGGGCACACCTCACCACCTTCGCACGATGTAGCAGCTCCGTCAACAGCCGCCAGCGATCGCCTCTCACCGGTACCACGCGCACCAGCAGGGCTCAGGCTAGGGCTCTCACAGTGTATGCAGGCTTGTCGGCTTTTCTCCCCACTCTTGGTTGCACCCACGAGGCTTGCCAGCCCGGTCCCCTCTGTCTCGGCTTTTTGCAGTGAGCTGGGAAGCAGCAGTGGCTCCCTCTCACGTTCCTCTATTGGTAGTTACCGGAGTGGGGATCTCTTTTATTTTGGGGCCCATGACAGCAATCCCAACCCCACGTTGTCCCGTAGGGGCACCTGCAGTGGCGGGCATGGCTCGCGGGTGGCTGGGCGGGCGGGTCACGTGGGGGGGCGGGTAGGGGGGAGTTGCGCATATAAAAAAAAAAAACATTAAAAAAATAAAATAAACTTACCGTTGCTCCGGGTCCCGCGTCTCCGCTTCTGATCTTCTCCGTCTCAGATGGAAGCACAGCCAGGCCCCACCGACCAATCACAACACTGCAATGCAGCGTTGTGATTGGTTTTGATCGTCCTGATTTGGACGCTCAACCAGGGAATGGGAGCCTGGCCTTGTTCTCCATACAGGCTTTAATGTAGCCTGCATGGAGAACGGGGAGAGTGCGCATGACTGGTTTGGGCGGCCCTAGAGGGCCGAACAAACAGTGATTGAGCACTTATGAGTGGGCAAACCACTCCTCCCATTCCCTGCTCCGAGAGCCGAGCAGCCCGGCCCACCCGCCCGCAGAGCAGCAGGAAGCATAAAATGATAATAATTTAAAGTTATTTTCATTTGATGCTTCTTCTTTGTACTGCTTAAAAGCAGTGGGGTGACGCTACTCTGCCATAGCGGAGGAGCCACCACTGACTGGCACACTCAGCAGAACCGTGGGGCTGGGCGGCTTCCATCTGCCACCTTGTTTCAGCTGCCTTGTGCCTCTATCAGTGGGCTGATCGGGCTCTCGTTTTGGCCCCTGTAGGTCACCAGGGGATGTCCTGTGCGTGTTGGGGGACTAGGGGGGTCCTCTGTTTCAATTGAGAGCCCCCTAGCTGTATATTAAATACAGGATAATGCAAGATGGGGGATCGCCAGGCAGGAGCTTCAAATCGTGTGACCTACACCATCGGCGCTCGGCCACGCCCCTCGCATTAGCACTATGCTGTTATAAAAACCTTTTAAATTAACCTAACATGTCTGAGTGTTTCTTAAAGCAATTGTTTCAAATTGTTGTAACTATTTTAAGATACATATACAATAATATTTTAGGGTTTGTTTATGTGAAATGCACTAGTTTTACTTACAGTTTTTTTACATTGTGCTACATTCTTTCATTATGATTGTAATATACCCTCTTGTGTGCTATGGACGTGCTTGAGACGTCCTATCAGGCGCACTAGGCCCAGCCACACAAGTGAGGTAGCATTTTTATAAAGGCTAGTGAGAGAATGCTGGATGGTAGAAATATTGTGAAATCCTGCTGATTCCGGACATTTACGTCTCAGAAAATGCAAGGAAAATGTGCAATTTTAGGCAAAATTTGCGGTTTCCAGGGCATTGTGGGTATGAAAACTTTGTGGGATCCACACAAGACATACCACCCTGGACTCTCCTGGGTGTATAGTTTATAGAAATGTCTGGGTTTGGTATGTTTCCCTGGGTGGCGGTCAATCCCCAGCCAAAAAACTACTCATTTTCAATACAGCTAGTTTCTTTGAAATAACCTTGAGGGATCTACAGAAATTACCCCTTTCCGAATTTAGAATTTTGGCCACTTTTCAGAAGTCTGGAGCTTTCCCGGCTCACTCATGGGCTTCAACCTGGTTTCCATCACAAACTGGAAAAAGGTTGAAAGCCCAAAAATGAGGAAAAATGGGCTACCTTTTTTTTATTCAGCTGTGCATGTTCCTGAAAGCTGAGAAAATGGTGACTTTAAAATAGCAAATCTTTGGAGGCGTGGCTTAGCGAGCCATCATGGCGGACGTGTGCTAAGTGAGCTCCGTCCAGCCCGCCAAATATCCTGCTATTATCCTTGCTCCCCCGACTTCTAAGGCTCTTCGGCGACGACCCAGCGGCTCGGTCAACTCCTGGGGTCACTCGGTGCGATTTTCAGGCACCTGTGGAGGCAGCTGGAGGGGCGAGCGGAGCCCGAGTGGGGGGCGGCCTGCCGGCGAGGCGGAAGGGCCGTGGAGTCGCGCACGGGGAACCGGAGATCGGCGGTGCTCCTGGTCACCTGAGGAGGGCGCTGGGCTGCCGGGGGTGGCCCGACGGCGCGGTGAGGCGGCGACTGAGAGGGCGGCCGCGGCCGTGATGTCCTGCGGCGTGGCCTGCCCCGGGAATTGAGGAGGTGGCGCTGCGGCCGACGTAGACTGTGCAGGTGAGGAGCGGCTGGGAGAGGCCGGAGCGGAGACTTGCGCCAGATCGTCCCTGGCCGCGAGGGCGCTCCCTGGAGACTGGTGCCTCGGCGGAGGCAGGGGCCGTCCGTGTGGAGAGGCGCTGCCTCCCCCACACTTGGAGTGCTTGGGCGGATCGGCGGCAGCTTCGAGCCGTGGGGAGTGTCACAGTGGGGCCTGCTATCGGCCCTGAAGTCCACCCCTCCCCCCCCCGCCTGACTCTCATCACCATCCTCCCCGTGGGGGCCTACTGCATTGGGGGACCCGGCGGATTGGGCGACTGGAGCGGCCCGGGCGTGGGTGAGAGGCACCCCCTCCCCGTTGCCCGCCCACGTGAGCGCATCGGCGGTCGGCCGGACCGTGCGCGTACCGCGGGAGAGCCCCGGCTTGGAGGCTGACATCGGGGGCGCTAGGAAGGACCCTGCCTGGACGACCGGGGCTGCCCAGAGGAGGCCATCGAGCTTGCTGCGTGGCGACTTGGGGGAGAGTGAGGTGTGTTCCCCCTGATTAGCGGGATAGCTCCTGGGTGTTTGTTGCCTCGGCGGTGGCTGGAGTCAGAGGAAGGGGGTAGTAGAACTCTTCCACACGCTGGGAGTAGCGGCGGGGAATCGGTGGTATAATCGAGCCACGTGGGGAGGAGACCAGGGACCTGCGGCCAGACCTGCCCTTGGCTGCTCTTCTCCTCTCACCCCCCTGATTCGTCTCTCCTCCTCCCTGGGGACCACTTACATCGGCGGTCAGTCGGGCCGCGCGGCCCCAGGGTGTGCCCCCGGGGGTGCGGGTGGTGGCCCCTGGTGGCCTCCGCGCATTAACGGTCAATCGGACCGCATACACCCACCTTCCCTGGGGCGCCATTATCGGCGGTCGATCGGGCCGTGGGGGCCCTAGGGGTATTACCTCTCTCAGAACTGTGTGGCCTCAGGCGCAGGTCCCTGGGAAGGCTTGCTGGCCCTGAGTCGGGGGGTGTCTTCGGAGTCGGCTCGAGACCCAGACTGTCCGGCCCGTGCCTGCACTGCGGGAGCCGCAGCGTCAACGCCGGGTGGAGCCTCGCTCGCGCCTGAGGGGCAACTGCTAAGGGCAGATATGACGAGAGACAAGGGCAGCGGGGGCTCGACTAAACACGGACCCATTGATAAATTTACTGGCCCGGGAGCGGTGGCTGGGGCCACGGGGGGCCAACAGGAGACCATCCCAGACAATGCGGTGTTGATGGCAGCAATTACTCAATCGAGGGACATGCTGGACGCCAAAATCGGGGCGGTGGGCTCAGACGTCATGCTGCTGCGCCAAGATCTGCGAAACGCAGTAGCCCGCATTACGGAGGCAGAGACCCGCGTCTCAGGAGTAGAGGACGATGTTGCGACACTAAAGCAAAAGGTAGCGAATATGGAGAATATACAGAAGGGGCTGGCGCTCCGGGCTGAAGATGCAGAGGGACGGGCCCGGAGGAACAACCTGAGATTTGTGGGATTTCCGGAGGGATGCGAAAATGGCAACATGGAACGCTTCCTTACTCAGTGGCTTGAGAGCTGGCTCCCTCCGGAAGTCATGTCCCGGTGCTTCGTCGTGGAGCGGGCCAATAGAGCGTTGATCCAGAAGCCCCCGGTGGGAGCCCGCCCGCGGCCGGTGATAGCTAAACTTTTAAACTATCTGGATCGGGACGCCATACTAAAACAGGCCCGGGCCAAAGACACCCTGCTATATGATAATGCTCGTATCCTCATATTTCCGGACTACACACGGCTGGTCCAGCAACAACGCCAATCATTCATGGCCGCGAAGGCCCGACTGCGAGACCTCAAGCTGCCGTACGCCCTCCTGTTCCCGGCTCGCCTGCGGGTAGTGTACCGCTCCCGCACCCACTTCTTTGATACCCCGGAGGAGGTCTTTAGATGGACAGATGAAATGGTTCGAGTGCGAGTGCACACACCGCCGGGGCGGGAGTCAGATTCCTCCTCGAGTGGAGTCGCACTGAAGGGACTCGGACGACAGCGGCGAGGGGGCAGTAGACGGTCCAGATCCCGGCGACGCTCCAAGTCGTGCGGGGCCTCCTCCCGCGGGGGCTCTGCTGCCGGTCAGCAGACATTGGACCTTTGAATTATGTTTTTCATGTGGCGCCGCTGATTTCTGCTAGCTGCTTGGGCTGAATAAGTTGGGGGAGTTTTAACTTGGGCTGCATCCCCACCCGTTGGATGCTGGTTGGGGTTGGGCCCTGAGGCCATGGGCTGTTCGCTGGGGATCCATTGGATGGGGTGGCCCTCGTCTCCCTGTTGGGGACTGGGGGTCCACCCTGCCGCGACAGATACTTCAGCGTTTTTGAGGTATGGGGTGGGGGTCTGTTGAGGGGGTTGTTCTAGGGTACGAGTTGCACTTCCACGAGGGGTTCACTTCAATACACACACGCGCTTCCGAGACCCACCGTACGTGCTATGGCACGGTCCGTTCCATAATGGCTGGACGCTTTGAGGGTGGCCGGGAGTCCCCGGGAATACTCCGCGTTATTAGTTGGAACGTACGCGGGGTGCTTGATAAAATTAAACGGGCGCTGTCTTGCGTCAGGCGAAGAGGGCCAATGCCGATATCCTCTTGCTGCAGGAAACCCACCTAATGGGTACGAAGGCCCTATGTCTGCAGCGATACGGGTACCAGCAGGTTTTCCATGCCGGCTTTGCGAGGGCTCGCGAGGGTAGCAATTCTAGTGCACCGAAGAATCCCATATATACACTCTAAACAGTGGGTTGATCCGCAGGGGCGCTACCTGTTTATCCGAGGTATGGTCGGAGAGGCTCCCTTGATACTGGGCTGCGTATACGCCCCCCTTACAGTGGTCAATGGTGGAAAAGATATATACCCTATGGGCCGATATGCCCGATGAGTTATCCGTGGTGGGCGGGGACTGGAATGATGTTATGGATGTAGCCATAGACAGGCACAGGATTGGTGGAGGGCCGGGTGCTGGTCTGACCACGAAGCTACACGATATGGCGGTAGGCCTAGATTGGGTGGACACATGGCGGCGCGTCCATGGAGATAGGCGGGAATACACATATCTCTCCGCAGTCCACAACTCCTTTTCCAGACTTGACTACATTTTCGCTCCCCGAGTAATGGCGGGCAGGGTGGCGTCGGCCGAGATCCTTCCTCGCGGGCTCTCAGACCACTCCCCGGTGGCCGTGGACCTTCAGGTGGGCAGAGGGCGGCAGCCATTTCGTTGGCGCCTATCAGTATGGCATTTACAAAAGGAGGAATACCGGAAATGCATGAGTGAGGCCATCGCTAACTACTTCATCGTTAATGTGGGGTCTGTCTCTAGTGCCGGGACGTTGTGGGAAGCCTTGAAGCCCACCCTGCGGGGAGTGGATATAGCCTGGTGCGTAGCGGCTCGTAGGCAGCGCAGGATGGAGCTGGTTCGGGCCGAGGCAGCAGTGGAGACGCTTGAGCGTCAGAGCCGGGAGGCAGATGAGGGGCAGGTGGTGAGGCGGCTGCTCCTGGCGCAGCAGTCATATGCTGCCCTCCTGATGGATGAGGCTCGACAGGTTTGGCTGGCAACGCGCAGCAGGATATGTCAGTGGGGGGACAAGTCGGGTAAGATGCTGCACCGGCTCTGTCAGGGCACCTTCCACGCCCAGGCCCTCCCGGGTATATTAGATGAAGCGGGAGCCCCGATTACGGACTCCAGTGGCCCTGGCGGAGAGCTTTCCTGCATACTATGCGGAATTATATGCCCCCGGGAGTGTCTACCGGAATATATGGTGGACAAGTTTATAGCGGATTTGCCGCCCAAGGCGGTGTCGGATGAGGTGCGTGACCGGCTGGACCTCCCTCTAACGGACGAGGAACTAAGTACGGCACTGGGTGAACTTAGCTCGGGGAAGGCTCCTGGACCCAATGGGTTCCCAAGCGAATTTTTAGTCACTATAATCTGCAATTGGCACCTCACTACCGGGTGGCCCTGGAGGAGGCCAGGGAACAGGGTCGGCTTCCCCAGATTGGAGACACGCGGAAGTGGTGGTGTTCCATAAGCCGGGCCGGCCCCCGGAGCAGCATGCCTCCTATCGTCCCATCTCCCTGTTGAACGTCGAGGCCAAAGTCCTGGCTAAAGCATTGGCCAATCGGCTCCTGCCACATATCTCAATGCTCGTTCACCCGGACCAGGCCGGATTCATGCCCCAGAGGGCGACCAGGCATAATATATGGCGGGCGCATGTGGCGATGGCGGCTATCCGACAGACCGGAGAACAGGCGGCGTTCCTTCTAGCGGACATGGACAGGGCATTTGATTCTCTGAGCTGGGTCTATCTGTTCGCACTGCTGCCCCGGCTTAATCTTGGCCCCCAGTTCCTGTCCTACCTGACGCTCCTATATACAGACCTGACTGCAGCAGTTCGGGTTGCAGGGGTGGTCTCTTCCAGCTTCTCTATCGGGCGGGGCACCAGGCAGGGATGCCCCCTCTCGCCGTATTTATTCGCCTTAGCTATGGAGCCATTGGCGGCGTGGGTGCGTATAGATGCACAGATTAGAGGCTTTGAGTGGGCTCCGGGGCTGTCCGACAGGATTGCTTTATACGCGGACGATGTCCTCTTCTTCCTTACTGCTCTGGATAGAACGGGGCCACACCTCCTGCGGATTATGCAGATCTTCGGGGAATCGTCAGGGTTGTATATGAACCCCCGCAAATCTACACTGTGGGCTCTGGGGGATCGGACGAAGGTGGGCGATTGGGCGTCCAAGCTTCAGGTGGCAGTGGGGGGCCTCAAATATCTGGGGGTGTTTATTTCGGAGGTGCCGGCCATCTCTTGGGCGCGAAATATAGAGCCGGTATGGGAGCGAGCCCGTGCAAATATTAGGACTTGGTCGCGCATGCCTCTGACGCTGTACGGTAGATCAGCGATCTTTAAGATGGTGGCGCTGCCTCGGCTGCTATATCAGCTCCAGAATCACCCGTACCCGATCCCGCCCAAATGGTTCCGGTTGGTGAATTCTGCGCTTGGGCAGTTCCTGTGGGAGGGGGGTGCTGTGCGTGTAGCGCTGCGCACATGCTTTCTCTCCACCTATTGCGGAGGACTGGCGACATCGGACATTCTCTCTTACTACCAGGCCTCGCATCTATTGGTCCGTAATGAGTGGTGGTATGGCGACAGGGAAGACCCGGCATATGCGTTGGAGCGTCATCTCATGGGGTCCCACAGACTACACACTATTCTTTACTCGGCGCCGCTACGGGGCGCGCTGCCACCGGCCACTCAGGTGGTGTTCCAAATATGGCGGCAAGCACTGCGTCGCATGGGGTGGTGGAATACCCTGACTCAAGAAACCCCCTGTGGCATAATGGGCGACTGCCCGACATTGCGGCCCTACAGGGCTTCCGGGGATGGGACGCCATTGGCATTTCGACCCTGGGGGATGTTATGAGGGGCACGATACTCAAGTCCTTTCAAGATCTACAGGAGGAGTTTGGCATGCCCCGGTCCCAGTTCTACCGCTACCTCCAACTCCGCCATGCACTGTCCCCTAGTCTGCGGGATCTGGAGTCTCTCCCGGAGTTTAGCCCCTTGGAGGCAAAAGTCTTTATGGGGGACCTAGAGACCAAAAGATATCCCAGATCTATCAATCCCTGGTGACCCATTGCTCCCCTACGCTACAGAGGCTCCGGGAGGTGTGGGAAGAAGATGTGGGCCCATTAGAAGAGGAGAATTGGAGGGAGGTTCTGGCCGCCCCGCGCGGCCATAGCCATGCGTCTCCGCCTCATTCAATTTAAGTACTTACACATGGTCTACTTCACCCGGAGTCGACTGTGGCGGGCGGGACTGATCGCCTCCCCGGAGTGTCTTCGGTGTGGCCGGGAGGAGGGCACGTTTTTACATACCGTCTGGCATTGCATGGCTCTGGACAGGTTTTGGAGGGGGGTCCTGGCCTGTTTGTCGGAGGTGTTGGGGTGAGGGCTCCCACGCACGCCACAATTTGCCCTACTACACGTCATGGAGGGGGTGGGGGCAATGTATATAAAAGACATCTAGTGTACCTTGGCCTTACACTGGCAAAACGTGATATAGCTAAGGTGTGGAAGGACCCGCGGGCCCCGTCTGTGGCAGCCTGGAAAAATGGTCTGGACTATTGCATGGGGTTGGAACAACCAATCTTTGTTGCTAGGGGTGCCCCCGTAAGCATTATAAAATATGGAAGTGCTGGGCGGAATACAGGGGCCTGTGGCTCGAGCCTCCGGTTGTGGGAGGCAGCCTCCGGGGAGTAAGTGATGGCGACGAATGGGTGTGCTGTGGTGCGGGGGGAGGGGGGGGTTTGGGGGGGTGTGTGTACATAGGCTGCTACTCTTTTATTTATAAAGATCGATTGTGGACTGGACTACGTGGACATTGTGCGACTCTGGGGGGGTGGGTGCGGGTGGGGGGGGGAGTTGGAGGGTGGGGGTCCGCTTTGGACAATTCAGTTTCATATGCAGAAAAAGTCGATTGCTTCCGGCTGCTGTAAGGTTTGTTATGGCAGTAGTCTCTGGAGTGCAGAGCCCTGCAACATATGTGCAATTTGGCAATAAAATACGTTTTCAAAAAAAAAAAAATAGCAAATCTTTTGTTGATGCCATTTTTAGGAAAAAAAGTTTTGGAGGTGTTACAGGAATTCTATTTGGAAACAGAACTGTGCCTTGGGATAACAGGATGCCAGTAAGTAGGGACTGGTGGGGCACGCATAGTGCCCACCACACATCCATGCACATTGCATAGATGTGCACAAAGTGCTTTTTAGGTCTCGCCTACGCAGCGCGCAAAAGCTGCTTAGGAGGGGACCTTTTGGAATCGCTCAGGACTTTTACTCAAACTCGTGCATGTTTTGCACTGTTCTCTATTGGCACTCGTGCACGTTTGGCGTTTCCCTTGCGGGAGCAAGCAGCGGCGCCATCTGGTTTCAATTATCTTGCTCGCGCTTTCGAAGCAGATGGCGCCACTGCTCGCTCCCGCAAGGGATACGTTTTGCAGAACGCGCAGGGAGTGTCAGATTGCTGGTAATGTCACTATTGTCATTAACATTACGGCTGATCTTGTCCAATGAGGCGTGTCTCTCAGTGAAGGATTCGTATTTGGTGCATTTTGTAAGTTTACATTAAATATACTTTGAACAGCAGAATAATAAATTACAAAATAACTTGGACAATAGCAACTCAGCATGCACAAAGAAGTGCTTCCTTTTAGTGTTTTCACTTGTGATCTCTTGCTCGTTCTCCCCGTCTCACAACTGCTGTCTCTATACCCCACCATCTCTTTTGTGAAGTGTTAGTCTCTTCTGTCTTATTCTGCTGGATAGCCCATCTCTCTTACCTTCTCTCCCCCCCTTGTCTCTGGACCCTACCTGCTTCTACGTGAGGTGTTTTTCTCTCCGTAGGTATCCCATCTCTCTCACCTTTTCCCTCAGAATTCTGTCTCGGTACCCCGTTCTCTCCCGTGAGGTATCTTTCTCTTCTTTGACAGGTATCCCATCTCGCTCTGTGACTATCTTGCCTTTTCTCCCTGAACCCCACCCTTTTCTGTTAAAGGTCTTTCTTTACTGTCTCAGCCTTCCAGCGGTCTGCAGCCTCTCATACTTTCTCCACTGCAGACTGCCTCAGTTCCATGGTCTGTCCTGTCTCATCCTGCTATTTCTTCCTTTTCTGTTTCTCACTCTTTCCCCCTGCCTTTTGTCTGTCTCTATAACCTCTCATTATCTTCCCTGAAGTCTTTCTCTCCAGTCTAAACTTGCCAAACACCACACACATGCATTGCTCACTCTTGCACAGTGCCACAATGGTCCAGTCGCAAACCTCCTCTCTTCCCTGAAGTGCCTTTCTCTCTTACCTCAACTTGTAAGGTATCTCACTCTCTCTTTCCTCTCTGCAGCTCCATCCTGTCTCTTTGTACCCATCCCTTCCAGAGTTCTCTGAAGCATCTGTTGTTCTTGTCTCAGCATCTCCTGTCTCACTTCACTGCCTGTGGTGTCTCTCCATTGCATTCTGTCACTATATCTGCATACACTCACTTCCCCTGTCCGTGCTTGCCCCGCCCACCCCATCCCGCTTCAAAAAAAAAAATCTCTGACACACGGCACCAGCATTAACTGTGTCATAGCATTTTTTTAACTGTACTTTTAGACATAGTTATATCCCATTGGGATTCGGGCTTTATTTCACAGTAGTAAACTAGAGACCTGGCAGGCTAAATTACTTTTTATTTACCTCAAACTCAACTATTTCATGCCCATTTTTTTCTGGAGTGCCGGATGTTACTACTTTTCCATCAAACATTAGCTCATTCTTTGGCATTCGTGATCATCCAGTTGCTTGAGCTATCTTTGTTTTGGTCCAGACTGGTTTGTGACAGCATTGTATAGCTATTCAATCCCTGGCGGCACAGCACCCAGAATAATGTGTGCCATGGCTAAACACTTATAAGGTCCCAAAAGCGAGAACTATTGGCTATGCCAATGCTTGTTTCTACTGCAGCTTGTCCTGCGGCCCTTTACCTGGGACACGGCACAAGTTGCAGTAGAAAACAGCACTTTACAACTGCCTATCATAATAGGGCAGGTGGGACCGCCAACTCTTTGTCGGACGGTCACCTGCCCAATACGATGGTGGTCTGACCAATTGCCATCGTAATGAGGGCCTATGTGAGCACAGGGATATATCAGTGATTTATGGGATTAGCACTGGACTCCATACCTGGCATTTGTAGTTAGGTGGTCCACATCGTATGTGTAAACTCAATTTACACAGGCTGGGGTGCCTGTTCCAAGACCTGTCCAGTTGCAAGAATTCTCCTCTCTAGCTCCAAGGGAGCGCAACACTGTGTATATGATAAGAACAACCCTGTTGGAAAAAAGCAGCTGTGTTACCGTGTTGTGTCTAAAATGTTAGGAGATGTTGCTTGACCAGGCATATGAAAACAGTACACTTTGTTGTTCATCCTAGTACGAAATGTTCAGATTGAATCCAAGAAGGAGAACTACATAACATGCGCAGCGTATTTCTAAAATATTATCATGGGACAATTTTTTTTTATTATGTGTGGCTGTGCGAAGTAAAGGCAGCCTAAAATGTGTAATATGCAGAACTAAGGGAGAACCAACATAGGTCCAGAAGGGAACTTACTACACTCCTTCCTTGGTCAGGAAAGTAATTTACAATTAACAAAACAAGAAAAAGCACACGCCAAGATAAGCAAATTCAAAGCCATGCTAATAAGTTTGTTATAGAACACAAACTATAATCATAATTAATCATAATGAAAAAATATAACATGAAAATTTAGAAAACATGGACAAATTAAGTAGATCCAGAGGCTTTCGAGATATCTTCCATAAGATCAATGTTTAGTGAATCCAGAACGGATTCGGCCTCCGCATACGATGATTCCCCAATCGCCCAATTCAAAAGCTGAAAAGAACAAATATGATCCTTGTTATCAGCCGATGCTAAGGATGTAGTCTGCTCTTCTGCATCCAGGTTATTAGAGCCAGAGTTTGATAATCCCAGTGCAGAAGCACCCATCTCCCCTAGAGGGTGTGGCTTATAACCTGTATCTTGAAGCAGTCGCAGGCAATGGGAAAATTCCAAAAATGGGTCGTTTTCGACCTCATCAACAGTTTCATGGCCACAGGAACCAGCATCCGCAGAGCTAGGCATACATTCAGTGCCCATTCAAAGGGGCACCATAGGCAATGAAACACGGGTTGTATGCAGGCAAACCAGGTGGGTCGGAATGATAATACCAGGTTCCTGGAGGATTGGGGTTCCAAAGATTCGTCACACACTCTCACAGCACTGCTGGACCAGTGGTAGTTTCAGTGGGCTTCGAAACGGAACATCCATTGCAGGAAAGCAAGAAGAGAGCTAAAATGCCACAAATGAGGAAAAAACACTAACCAGCATGTCATTATCTGTCCTTGTTACAGAACGAGTAATTGCAGCAACTGTTGTAGTCGCAACTGGAGATGTGGCTGCTTCATCAGCCAAAGAATTCCCAACAAAACTGATGACTCAATGTATTTATGAAGTGAGTCATTGGCAAACTATCTTTAAGGTCTGCCACTTTCACCCAAAGTGTTTTATGCTTTATTGTGGTGTCTTTAAAATCTTTAAATCCAATTTGGCTGCAGTAATGTAAATTGTCATGAAAAGACTGTACACAGTAATATGAATCACACACTATAAGTGTGGGGAATGCAGGATCTGTATGTTCCAATGCAAGAAGCAGTGTTTTGAGTTCAGCCAACAACGCAGTGCAATCCCCTAAGGACTGTGTGAGAGTTTTCTGTGGTTGAAATTTTCCATCCAACAACACACCAAGAACAGTGGCGCATGTCGCTGAATATTGTTGCTTGGTGCCTATAACAAGCTGGGCTGAACCATCAGTATAAACAACATATTTATACTGATCAAGAGGTAAAACAGTTCTGGGTATGGGATAAACATGCTCATATTGAAGAAATTCTTGTGTCTGTAAAGACGGGTCACAGACGAAGTCTACATCGACAGCTGTTTAAGATGTTTCCCACTGTTACCATCTAGGATAGAGGGCTTTAGGTTTAGGAATGCTAGCTTTTGTAACTACCTCTAAGGCTGGTACTGGAGTAACTGCAATAGTGTGTTTCCCTTGTGCAAGTGGCCGCTCTTTAAAAATAGCCATCTGCACAGGTCAGTATTTTTTCAGTGGATGCAAAACACATTTCTGCACTGAAATATAGATGCGATTTATAGGCAATTGCACTGCCTCACCTTCGCTGAAGGTGATATAGGTAAATGCAAATGCACCCGCAATTATATGGATGACAAGGTTTGTAGTATTTACATGTGTATGTAAGTGACGTGTTGCAAGTAAATCAGATTGTAATGATCTGAGTGTTTCTGTGCGTTATGATAGCCAATGTTTACTGAAAAAATCAGCATGAATTAATTAATATAGTGATTTGATGTGTTGTGCATAATTATGTATGTATGTTCTGCCAAAATTCGGAATCCTAAAAAGGATTGAAGTTTCTTGAGAGTGTTTGGATGTTATAGCAGAGCACACTTCTCTAAGAAGTGTGGTCCAAGGATTTTGCCCTCATGGGTAAGTTCATATCTCCAAAACAGGACACTTAGAAATGCTATATTAGATTTCTTAAAGTTGAACTTATAGCCAGCTTCGGTGCAAATGAGTATTATAGGTCCATATTATACAGTCCACCCTGGTCAAGAGTGGGTTAAGCTTATCGTCCGTGAGATAGATATCATCTACATAAGACAATGCCTCAGGGTCAATATCATGTAGAATTGACACAATGCAGGCAGCACACAGGCCAGGATTGTTCTTATAACCCATGGCTGGACGTGCAAAGCGACGTTGAAAGCCAAGCGTTGAGAAGGCAGTCCAGTCGCTCCTTTCAGGCGCTAAATTGTTTTTTTTTCACAACAAAATTTTATTGTCAACAGCCAAAAGACGCCTAACGAGGCGTTATACCAAAACAGCGATGAGTACATAATACAGATATTGATGTAGACATTTTGTATCAAAATATATAACGAAGGATTGTGTGCATAGCAACTTGTTATAATAACAATTAACGGAAGTGTCATTGATCCACTGTAAAGTAAAAAGCATGTAGAGTCAACCCACAACTGCAGAGTCCACATTGCCGCAATATGTCTATCTCGCCACATATCGACTGAAGGTGAATCAATCTGCTGCTGGATCAAGAATAGGCTCTAAGTAAATCCCCCGGAAGTCTGCCCATCTCTTCCATATCTTAGGATGTCTCCGAGGGCAGCCCCGAGAAGTAAAGATAGGTATCTCCAGCCCCATACAAAAATCTAGGCCCTTTTTCCATACCACTAGAGAGGACGGGGAGGTGTCCTTCCAGGCTTTCGCAATGTCTCGCTTTGCGAGTGGGAGGCCCAGTAACAGAAGGTGGCGTTTGCCGATGTTCCCCCCAATGTCATCAGTGATATGTAAGAGGGTCAGTCTAGGTGAATGAGGGACGTCCCAACTCAAGACCCGCGACAGACAAGTAAGAACGCCATGCCAGAACTTCGACAGTGATGTACATGACCAAACTGTGTGGAGGAAAGTACCCTCGGCCGCTCGGCATCTCAAGCAGAGAGGAGAGGCAATGAGTCCCGCCCGCCAGAGCCGATGTCTCGTGTAATACACCCGGTGTAAGTATTTAAACTGTATGTATCGAAGTCGCATGGCTATGGCGGCACCTCGTGGGGACACCAGCGCCTCAGTCCAGTCCTCGTCATCCAATGAGTCAGGCGCTAAATTTTGGCTGAAAGAAAACATTGGAAATATCCAAAGTTGTTATATATATATCTTATGTATATATTTTTTATGGACTATATTATTTATAAGTGCCATACTGTGTGTATTTTGTATTGCAAAAGTATGTGTAGGACTGTTTAAACGCCTGTAGTCTAAGACAATGCAATATGAATGATTCGGTTTTAAGACAAGAAAAAGGGGATTCTTCATTGGAGAGACACAGGGTTCAATTACTCCCTGGTACCCAAGGGGCTTTAGCATCCCGTTTTATGAGGTATTGTGGTTGCACTTGTGGGCTGGAACTTATGGGATTGACATGATAAGGAGAATCCTTTTCCCAGGTGATATTATTGCGGTATAAAGCTGGGGCTTGTGGAAGTCCCCATTCTGCTGCATAAGCTTGTTTGACTTAATCCTGGACAAGTGCAGAAAATGAAGAAATTATTACATCCTCACATTGTGGGGATGTTTGGACAAACTGCAAGGGCCAATCGACCGCCCCTCAATGGGATGTCGTATGACAATGTCAATTTTTCCCAGAAAATTTCTCTGATGGTGTGCTGTATATAACCCTCATTTGTATGTCCAAATTATATCATCTGTAAGGAGGGGTTACACACCGGTCTGGTGTTTCAACTGTAACAAAGTTACGCCTGGAGATTCCGGCGCAATATAGTGACTTCTGGTGCACAGTCGGCGAGAGTCACTGTCCACCTCCGGTTCAGTGCGAGAGTTCGCAGTGTTTGTGGCATATTTTACGGTTATAACAACAACTTTCTTGTTCTGAAATTGGAGTTTAAATTGAGGAGGTTTTCCTCCTTTATATTCATGTTAGACGAGCGTTGTGAGTCCCTCTTTGGTTTCACATACTGTTCCTTTATGCGATCAGAATGCCCTCCTCTCATACCGCGTGTCAGATGAGTCCTGAAAGGAACGAAGAGAATGAGTATTAGAAATGTGATACCTTTCTGGTGCCTTTATTTGTGTGCGGTAAAAAAACAACAGGAGTAAGACCCATAGACCAGGTTGAGATCTGGGTAGGTAAACGAAAACAAACAACAATGTCTCAACCGGTATCATTGAGGAAGGCAAGTATATATGCATGTACAAGACATTACAGGAAGGAAGAGGGAGACTCGTGGTGTGTTTATAGAAAGTGCTCTTGGCATCATATATTTGAAGTAACAAAAAATAGAACAGTTATATCAGCACTGTATGCAAGAATGCAAGGGCAACCCAAAACATACTTGGTGCACTACTGTGCTCGTGACACACGAAGGTGACGGCGCAAGTGACAAGTGAGGGAGCAGTGGAAGGCGCAATGTGACAAAGTGAAAAGGAATATATATATATATATATATATATATATATATACAGAAATATATGGTTCAACAGAGACTATTTACAAAAGTTGGTCCAGCGGGACCTAATTAGGTTGTTCTTCTCTTCATTGGGCAAGCCACGCTGCCCCTTGAAGCCCGCAGTCTACCTCTTTCAGGTATGCTTCTCCCAACCCCCCCCACCTCCCTGCGCTGGCTTCGCTTCCTAATGCGCACCGTTTCCCTGATCCCAACCATCCCTGATCTCTTCCCTTTCCTATCTTGGACAGCACCCCTTAAATGGCAACCCGGTCCTGAAGATGATCCTGATTAAATAGGATCGAAACGCCGTCGACCATTCAGCGTAATCCACGGTGCAAATTCAACTATGGTTCACATAAAATGTTTAACTAAACCGCGACCAACTTTCGTAAATAGTCTCTGTTGAACCATATATTTCTGTATATATATATATTCCTTTTCACTTTGCCACATTGCGCCTTCCGCTGCTCCCTCACTTGTCACTTGCGCCGTCACCTTCGCGTGCCTTCCTCAATGATACCGGTTGAGACATTGTTGTTTGTTTTTGTTTATTTGTGTGCGATCATGCAAATTGTAGCTTCTCTCAGAGGCCTCCAGTGGTGGAGAACCTCATCGAGCCCAGCTTTGTGTTTAGGCTTGGATTTGTCCCATTGTTTTTTTAACAAACTCAGAGTGCCGCTTTGCAGTGTCCTTGTCGGAACTAGGTTTGCCAAGTGGTGGTTTTGTAGGTCTGGTTCCCAAACTATTGCGTCCTAACGATGTATAGACATCAGTAACAATAATAGGTAGCTCACATTGACGGTCAACATGTGCGATCTACGTGAGCTGCTGGAGTATAGCCAGAGAATCTGCTTCGCCATTAACATTAGACAGAATCATTGCGGAATCCACAGGAAAATTTCACATTAGTTTCATCCCCAAATTCAGGGCAGCAGCTGGCCAGTGTTCGTTCTGTATTTGTTTTAACACCTTCGTCAAGACTGACATAGACGGAGCACCATCACATATGGTATAGACTGCGGTAAAGACTTTGTCCCAAGTGTTACAGTCAGCTATTCCAGGAACCATTCCATGTGGTAAGCACATAGTCAAAATTCGGTGCTTGTCTTGTGGTCCCGTAAGGGGAAACACAGCTTTGATCTGGTCAATTTTCTGTGTGATCCAAATTGATTTATGGGAATGCCTGTGAGCGGAGAGCGTGCCGGTCATCGCATACTGGAGCCCTGCTCTTGAAAGAAGGCTCAGGCTCCCTCACCAAGCTTCACCTCTGACCAATTGGAAAATTCCTCACAGTCACCAGATGTTCTGCTATTTAACTCTCTGCGCTCACCTAAAAGTCAAGACTCACTATCTTGTGCACTTTTTACTCTTCAAAAGATTCTGGAATCTATACTGGCTCCCATGGAAAACTATATGGATAATTCTGATGAGATTTTGGAAACCCAAACCGGAATTCTTCAATACTTATTAGACAAAAAGAGTAAAAAACAACTTAATCAAATTCAACAAATTCCTACAAGAAAACCAGAAAAAATTGACGAAGAAACAGCACAAAGTTTGACACTTCCTCCGCAATCTGAACCCTACGCTTCAGTAAAGACTCAAAGGGCGATGCAGACCGGTAGGGCTACTGAAAATAAAGACACCACCAAGGAGCCATTCGACGACAAAATTTACTCTCTCTGGAAATTATTTAAGGAGCCCTCAAGCGGTAATAATGCAAAAGAAGGTATCTCATTTTTTCCAATCTTCGACCAGAAAAGAAGTCAAGTCATAACAAATCAAATGCTCGGCAAAGAGGTAATAGTCATTCCTGACTCTTTGACCACAATAGAGCCCGGACCACAGGTAAATCATAAGGGAAAGAGAAACAAAAATGACTGTAAAGGTAAAGGGAATAAGAAAAGAGTAAAACGAAGACTTTCTAAACAATCAACAAGAAAAATAAAATTCCCACCCTCTACGCCCCTAGAAGGGGAAACGATGGTCAATGTACAACTCTTAAATTCTCCAGAATCTGTCTTAATAAAAGAACAGTTACCACTTTAGCACGACATCTTAGATCTCACGATGCAGTTAAATCCTCTTGCGCCAAACTTCATCACAGATTCTACAAAAGATCGCCAACTAGTGAACATCCTAAGGCTATTCTTCCCCAGGAAACACAAATGAAAAAGAGAAGCTGACTGCCACTTGTATTCTAGAAATAACCGATCTGTTTCTTGTAGGAAAAGCCCCTCTGAATCCAGGGAGAATAGTAAATCTGCTACAGAAAACAGATCTACTCCACTCTTTAACACCTTCTGAAATAAAACTAGTGGTCTTTGCAAATAAAAAAGAGGGACACCCTCCACAAAAACGGATTTGATGTGGTAGAAATTAAGCAAAACGCAAAGTGCCTTAAAAACCAAAAGGTAAGGGTTGATTCAAAGATCTCTTGTTGAAATTATACTCTCCCTAGCCCTGGAGCCCAAACAAATGCTCCAGAAGGATTGTTAATTATCTTCATAAAAAATGGAGCGCAACAAATTCTGGACCACACCCAAAAAAATCCTAAGACCCAGCCTCACGATCTTTCTTGGTCTTGGATATCCAGAAACTTGAACAGCAACAAACAGGGCAAGGCAAACAACCTTCCCTTTTAGCAGAATTTCAAGCATTGCATCCTGGAATATAGCTGGGAAAAATCCTGGAAAATTAGCTCTGATCCTGGAAAACTCTCCGTCGATAGTGACTCTGCAAGAACTTGGGCATTAGCAACCTTCGTTTAAAAGAGTATATAGTATATGATCTCCCGGCAGAGGCTGTGAGAAGGGGTCACGCAAAAGGAGGTCTAGCCATCTTATTGAAGAAAGATATATTCTTAGATCAGGAAGTAATCAACATGTGTTTGTCTAACACCCAATGTATAAAGATTAAGTACAGGAAAGAGAATCCGGACTCCATTCATGATCTTCTTATCTTTAATGTCTACATCCCCCCAGGGCCTTCGAATGATCATCTAATGATTAAAACATTTGCTAAAATCGATTCTATCATAGAATCCAAAGGATTTCCTTCGATAATGATAACGGGGGACTTCAATGGGAAAATCTCGAACACCCTACTGACTGAATGGAGGATTCAAGCTCACGAGGAAATGCTGCCGATTCCATCTCCGTTATTTCCGATAAATGCTAAAGCAGTTAAAAGGGGGAAAATGCTTGTCACCTCAGTCATTGCATCCAATGGACTCATACTAAATGGAAGACTAGAAGGCGATATTCCCTTGGCTTACACCAGAAAGGGGCCTTTTAGTTTCTCAATTCTTGATTACATAAAATGCAGTTTTGACCTCTTCGGAAAAATGCAGACCCTGACTGTTAAAAACACAAAAGAAAGTGATCATGCAATTTTGTACTTGGGAACTGAGATCCCCTTACAATCCTCCGACGCATGATCGCTAACTCACCAAAATGGGACTGTAGAAGTTGATCTAAAAAATGGGCGTGGCTTGGACGGCAGAGCTGATGGCTGCCTGATCCCGTCTCTCTGCTCGACGTTGAGTCTTTCATGCAACCTTCAATGCACTTTGGAGGCTAAACCAAGATCTGGAGCCAGAATCTGGGACCTCATGTAGTGAGGCACCTTTGGGAATCACCGTACAACTGCTGGAGGCAATATTTCCAATGTAATTTCATCCAGAAAATTACTGTCTCAACGGAACAAAGATGGCGGAGACCCAGACGTACCCGACTGCGGAGTCTTCTGTTTAGTGGGCACCGGATTCCCGCCTAGTGCTGTTACTCTACGAAGGTCAACCCACCCATCGACTCTCAGGTTAAGGGCCAATTAAGGTACCCACTGAACCAGTCTATTTACGCCATCTTGATCTGCAAGGCGTTCATTCCCTCAATGCTGCCTGTCCCTAAGATGGCAACCGCGATTACGCTAGAAGCGCTCGCGCCTTGATAATGCCCAGTGCATTCAGCACAGCGCCCTGCAAGTAATGTGGAGCTCCTCTCACGACAACTATCTAACTTTCTGTCGTCCCAGGGCCCATTAAGCCTCCCCATAACAAGAGCGCTCGTTTCGGTCCACACCTTCAGCAGCTCCAACTTCATTGCCCACAAGATGGCGCCCATCAAGTGTAGGTTTCAAACAACGAGCTAATGCAAAGTACTAGCATTCTGCTTTGCAATTAATGCACCGAACCTGGGATTTTCCTCTGCCAAACCAAAAGCCTAACTGCTGACTGCTACAACTAACTGTTTCAACTACCCTCAAATATAACACTCATGTCTGCCCCAAAATGGAGTATATCGCCTTACCGATGTACAACTGCTGGATCAATCTTAAGGCACTATCCCAGTAGATCTCTTTATGTTCTGTGCATGTTAGGTCACACTGAGTGTCTGCAGCATCTATCAGTGGCAGGTAGTGGTGGAGTGTCTGGAGCATCTAGCAGCTGGAGCATCTAACATCTAGCAGCACCGTGCAGCATACAAGTCTGCCCTCCGCAAATATAACCAACACCAACAAGGAAGGGCAACTTCACCCAAACCTTAACTGTAACCCCAGAATTCTCTACAAATCTTTCAAGGGCTGCTCGGGAGTCTTCTCCAACCCAACTAAAACCTCACCTTAAAGAACGCATAGTTTTCAGGTGTGCAAAGTTTGCTAAAGTGTGTTAAAAGTACACAAGAACAAGCGCTAAGGTACGATACCTACGCAAGAGTCTAACACGACTAAAAGTCTACTCTTCAACTGTCAACTGTGTCGGATACACAACCCATATCACCATGACAGAAAAAAATTCTAAGGCACACTACAAACGCTCCAAAGCTGAGCCGTCTCCATCAGACTCCCCTATCAAAACCAAGGCTGATATGAATAGCACAATGGAAATGGTCCTCAAAAAACGGGCTGATGTCCACGACCCGGCAAAGTCAACCAAACATAACACGGACACTATGCAGTTAGAACTGACCGCCATTTGTGCCGACGTAAACACAATCAACTCTAAAATTGACGCTGCTGAACAGAGGATAAGCAATGTAGAAGACACCACTAATCATTCCAACAAAGAAATAAAATCTCTCCTTGCCATCACCAGCAGCCTTAAAAGACAAGCAGCCGAGCTTGAAGACCGGAACAGAAGAGGCAATATTGGAATTTTTGTAATTCCTGAAGGTTCAGAGGACTTTGCAGAGTCTTGCATCGCCTTTTTAGAGAGCTGGATTTCCCAGATCACAGGCATAAAATTCCACAAGAACCTGGAACTGGATCGCGCACACAGAATACTGACATATAATTCAGCAGCAAGGAAAACGACACGTCCAATCATTTGCAAACCTCTGAGATATCAGCATACGGAGGCCATTCTCAGCTTTGCTCGTAAGAATCGCCAGATCATGTGGAATGGCCAAAAATAACTTTCACACAGGACTACTCAAAATCTACTGTTGATACAAGGAAAGGTTTCTTCATGCTCAGAGAGAAGCTACGTGAAAGGAACATCCAATTCTCATTTGCAGGCCCATCTAAATTTAAAATCACAGAGAATGGAAGACTCCACTTCTTCACTGACCCAAATGATCTGTCGAATTTCCTAGACAGCCCGATCTCACAAGATATGGATCACACTAACTCCTTCTCTAACAAAATAAAATCAGGATATGCTTCTTCCAGCTCACCAGCTAAGTTTCCCCAGGAGGAATTGCCCCTCCTTTGTTTTGCAGAATGCAGTTGGTCATATTGTTCATGTTTAATTTTTTATTATATATGCATGTTTAAGTCTTGCTGTCAATTTATTGACATTCTACTGTCATGCTGCGGTTAACTAGATAAACACTAGCCTTTTAAAGGGTCATCTGTCAGGAAGATTTGTCATCATCCTTGTACAGTGTGAGTCAGTTTGTATTATTGCTCATGAAAAGGTTTATACAATACAAGATACTGTACCTATTATAAGTTAAATCCACTGAGTCAATCTTTTTACTTATAAGAAATGCTCAGTGCGAAATATTACCCAGATACAATATATTTCTTGATTGTTAATTATGATAGCAAGTAGAAGCTCACAAAAAAGTTTGAAGACGCAATTACTTATACTTCAGTTATCATGGTCCTGGTCGTCGAAGGATCCCAAGCCAAAATGCTATAAGGTCTATTTACACCAAAACCAAGAATTGTTTAGACCATATTATACTTTTGTTGTTATTGATACTATTACTACACTTTGGAACGTTACCTAATATATAATCGCATCTTTCTCCCAGTTGGTGGATTGACGCTCATGTTGTTGCACCTTCTACGTTCGATGCCTTTAGGGTTAGGGAATTGTGGTTGGGTGGGGAGAGGGGGGGTTTGGGTTTTGGGGTTTTTGTTTCTGATATCTTCATTTCTATTATCATTGTCTTTATTGGCCTTCTCTTCTTTTCACTTTTTCCTCTCATTGTTTCCTGTTCTGCAAGTTAAGCAATCATCAGCTCATTATCTGTGTTCGCAGAAACGGAGATTTTCATTGCGTTTCCCAGCAACCTGTTTCAAGTGCCTATCACTGTTTCGAACTTATTGCCCCATACAAGCATTATTATTATCAATGCATAGTCGAGTCCAGCCACCACTATACACACATACTATGACACATAACATTTCAGACAACCTCAATATCGTTTCCCTAAACGTGAAGGGGCTCAACCACCCGATTAAACGTCAGAAAATTATGGACTATCTAGCAAAAACAAAAGGAGACATCATACTCCCACAGGAGACAAAACTATCTAGCAAAGACTCTGATTTCATCAAGCACAATTGGATAACACAAATGTCTTGCTCACCAGCGGAACTCAAAAAGAAAGGCATAATCACCATAATAGCAAAAAAATCCAATATCACCCTTGAATCATATTCACATGATGAGGAAGGCAGACTCCTGATTACAAGCTTACGCAGGGGCGATGATACCTTGCATGTCGTAAACATATATGGACCACACTCTGGCGAGCCCAGTTTCTGGGAACAAGTTTCTAACAAAATAGAATGCCTACCCCAAGAAGACCTAATCATAGTGGGTGGTGACTTTTTTTTTTTTTATGTTTTTATTGATTTTGTCAAGTAAACAATACAGTATCAATAAAAGCATGTAATGACAGACACAGTATGTAGAAATATAAGTCATGTTCTTGTCTTTCAGTAGCAAATCGTGGCATTGGGAAGGAGTCGCATAGTCCAGAATATCTTTGTCATACCCTTTCCATCCGCATCACAGTGGAATAGTTCTTACAGCAAGAGTAACTTGAATCTTGGCGACCACTACACATTGGGCGAGGAAATAATCAATACAGCAATGCGTAACAGTTACATCCCAGTGTTTATGTATGAGGTAAGGCATCATTACACTAGAGGTGTTATGTAGGGGGAGGAGATAAAGAAAGCTACCCAGCATACATCCCGTAAGTATCCCATTTACCCCTTGTATGAGAACCTCTATGGTGCCGCTGTTTCCGGAGTGACAGCCAGGGCCTCTCGTGGGTGCAAGAGAAGGTAAGTTGTAAGGGGCCCCCAGATGTCTTTAGGCCGTGACGTCCGGGGAAGTAAGTCTGCATAGTTAGTCAATTGCTCCTGGCAGTATATTAAGTCATTGAGCCATTCTTTAAACTTTGGCGCTCTTCCTCTACCCCATCGGCAAGCTATGCGGCGCTTAGCCATCAAGAGAACAATAGCGAGAAATCGGCGATATGGCTTAGGGATAAGTTTGGTATAGCCTAACAAAGCTATCAGTGGAGAGCGCTCAAGAGTGAGCGCCGTCATCTGTTCCATGGCATCGAAGACCTGTCCCCAATATTCACGCACCCCAGAACAGTCCCAGGCCAAATGGAGGAAGTCAGCTCCCGGGGCACTGCACCTATCGCAACGATCCGAATCTTTTAGCTTATATTTATACATTTTAACTGGAGTGTAATACAAGCAATGGAGAAATTTAAAATGTGTAATGAGCAATCTACTGCTGGCAGAGATTTGCTCTGTTTGCGAGCAACAATATGTCCAATGGTCATCTGTCAACTCGTAACCGAGTTCTGAGTCCCAGTGCGCACGTGAGGGACAGGGAGGCTCCTCCCATTGAGTATGCATGGTGTGATAGAGCGTAGAGACCAAATGCCCTGGAGAGGCAGCCCGCAACATCAGCTGCAGAGGGGCGAGAATGGTGGGTTATTGGGGGAACTCCGGGATAATGGAGTGCATGCCTTGGGGAAGCCGCACGTAAAGGAAAACATCCAGGGGAGAGGGCTGGAGCTCATGGAATATCTGATCGGACGACCGGAACGTCCCATTATGATAGAGGTCCCCCATGTTGTGATTTTAGTCCGCTCTAAGAGTTTAAGGAATACCATCTCTTGAAGCAGTTGCATGCGGGGATGATATGAAAGCGGGAGTGAGGGCGAATACAGCATGGGGCATTGCAGTAAGGCCCGAATACGATTCCAAGCAGCTATTGTGCATGTAATCGTGGTTGATGCTGTGTCTCTTGGATTAGCGGTGGCGCAAAGCACGCCCTCAAGAGGTATAGGGTCAGCTAGCCACTGTTCTGCTGCAACCTGCGGCATGTACCGGGGGGGGGGGTGGAGCCAATAATAGGCGTAGAGGCGTAGTGAGCCTGTGCGCATGTATAATAAAGCTCGAAGTTCGGGACATCAATCCTCCCCGTGAGTAGGGCCTAGTGAGTATGTTCCATTGCAGACGTGGCTGTTTACCACCCCCCCCACACCAACCGGATCATTTCCGACCTGAGCGCTTTAAAAAAATACCTTCCAGGATGGTACGGGATATTGAGAAAGAGATACAATAGCTGTGGGAGTACTACCATTTTAATTAGGGAGGCCCGCCCTGCCAGGGAAAGCAGCAATGAGATCCAACGAGTGACACATCCAGTAATGCGGTCTAGAGCGGTGCCATAGTTGAGGCGCAACAGCTCCTCCCTGTCTCCAGAGATGCGAATCCCTAGATAGCGCAGATCTGTATCGCACCATTTCAGTGGAAAGTCTAGGGGAAAGCGAATGGCCGCAGGAGTTAGAGGAAAGATTTGGGACTTCCCCCAATTGATGTGGATTCCGGACAATTTCCCAAAAACTATGAATTCCTGTAGGAGCGGATTTAGATTGTGCTGTGGGTCTCTGATATAGAGGGTGATGTCATCTGCATATAGAGATATAAGGATCTGACGCAGATTGCAGCGAAGGGCCTTGTCCTGATGGTGCTGTCTTAATCTAGCAGCCAATGGTTCGACCGCTAGGGCGAAGAGCAGGGGGGACAGAGGGCCTCTAGTGATGTGGAAAGCAGGGGATAAGTGACCATTAATAAGGTTGAAATAACAGCCTTATCCGCGAGAGAAATAAAGGAGGAAAGCCCATTCGCTGCATCACCCCAAGAATGTAATCCCATTCAACGGAATCAAACGCCTTGGTGGCGTCTAAAAAAACAGCCGCCAGCGGCAGTTCAGGAGCAACATTATGTAGGATTGCAAAGAGGGTTCGCAAATTATGTGTGGTAGCTCGTCCAGGAACGAAGCCCGTCTGATCAGGGAGAACTAACTTTTCCAGTAACAGGCTGAGTCTATTGGCTATGACCTTGGCCAAGATTTTGGTATTGCAATTAATGAGGGACAATGGTCTGTAAGAGTCGCAATGGAGAGGCGACTTTCCAGGTTTGAGAAGAGAAGTGATGAGCGCCTCCCTCATGGACGGGGGAAGTGTGCCAGTCTCCAAGGAATATTCATATACCTCTTTGAGTATAGGGGCCAGTTGGTCTATTTATGTTTTATAAAATTCAATGGGCAACCCGTCCAGGCCAGAGGCCTTGCCGGACTGCGTGTGCATTATGGCTTCCCGTATCTCATCTAATTCAAAGGGAGCGCAAAGGAATTCTCTTTGGGAGTCTCCCAGCCACCCCAGCGCCACGTCCCCCAGATAATCGTCAAGGTCAAGGCGGTCATACCTGTTGGATGTGTATAGTGAGGAGCAGTGCAAGGTGAATGCATTGAGTATGTCAGTGGTGTCACGATAAAGTACATCCCCGGGCCCGGATAATTCCAAAACATAGTTTGAGAAACGGGGCTTCTGTATAGTCTCCGCCAAGGCCTTTCCTGGTCGTTTGCCCTCCCCATAGCGTCGGGCCACCCAGTATTTACCCCTAAATCTCACCTCCCGATCAGCAGTGTCGGTGTACTCTGAGAGTTTATCACGGAACTCTCGTTGAGCGTGACTGTCAGTTCCTGCAGAGAGCCGTGTCTCCAGTGCCTTAAGCTCAGTCTCTAGTTTCCGCAGCGTGCCCCGTATATTCTGTAGTACCCCTGAGCTTTTCGAAATACAGAATCCCCAGATAGTGACCTTGAAGGCCTCCCAAACTGTTTCCACACTATCCACAGAGCCCTTGTTTCTCTGAAAGAAATCTTGGATTTCTTACCCCAGTTCACTATGAAAAACTGCGTCAAGTAAAGCTAGAGGCTGCAATCTCCAGCTGCAGCGAGGGGTGCCAAATCTCGGGGAGACAAGAGTAAGCTTAACCGGGGAATGATCAGAGTATGTCCTTGCTAAGTGTGTGATATTAGTTATGGCAGGACCTAGGCCACGTGAGAGTAGACAGTAATCTAAACGTGCTCATGATGCAGCCTGTGCAGTAAAGTGTGTGCCTTTGGTTTTATGGGGATGAATATGTCTCCAAGCATCAATTAAGCTGTTGGGTGTCAGTATGTCCTGCAGTACTTCGCGCGATTTACTATAACGATGCGAGGCTGGGTTAGATCTGTCAACAGCAGGATTAAGGGCTACATTGAAATCCCCCCCCCAAATTATGTGAGTAGAGCCTATCTCCATGATCTTACCCCAGAGCGTGGTGAAAAAATCAGGGGTATCACCATTGGGGCCATAGCTGCACGCCAAAGTGACCGATTCCGTACCCAACCGCCCCCATGCAAGACAATATTGCCCATGGTGATCTAAGGAGGTCCCAGCCAAGGCGAAGGGCGTCTGTTTTTTGATAAGTATAGCCGTCCCTCTAGCATACGAGGAGTAGGATGAGAATATCCTGTGGTCAGCCCACTTATGCGCAAACGTATTGTTGTGCCTGGGATTAATGTGAGTTTCTTGGAGCATAGCTATGTGGATTTGATGCCGATCTAAGTATGCCAGGATCTGGCGGCGTTTCCGTCGGTCACCTAACCCCCTGACATTCCACGTAATGATCTGTAATTCCTGGTGAGATGTCAAGTCAGCCATAAACCCAGGTGATACGTGGCAGATGGCCCTGTGGCCTCAGAACATGTGCGAAGTGAAGAGAATTACAACCACATTGCCGTCTATCATGCTGTGTCATGCTTATATCAAATACATGAAAGAACAAACCCCATCCCACCCCCTCCCACTGAAGTATCCCAAACATGCCAGAAGTACATTGCTGCGTGTGACTGTGCAGCGAGGTTCAATGGGGGAGCACCCTCGGGGGGGATCTCCTAGGGGCATGCACGGTGATTTCTCGCCCTCGGAGAGTCAAAGTGGTGGTTTAGGCGACCTCCAAAAGGGCAGAGGGTGCTCGGTGCAAGTGTCTTATAAACCCAGTGTGTCAATTAGCTGGTCTATGATGACCGGTGTCGCACGTTGGAAAGAGTGCGTGGTGTAAAGTTCTCAAGGCGATATGACCTGGCGGCACTTTGAGCGCTGCAGGGGATAGTCGCTGCATGCTTCAGTTGAGACTTTTCTCTGTGGTCGGTGACGCAGATCTAGATGAAGTGCCCGATGAAGCGGAGGCTGTGTTGTGGCGCTTGAGGCGCTTCAAGAATTCGTCCACTTGTTGCTGCTTTGTAAAGAAGATTTGTTTTCCTTGATTAGTGACTCTTAGGCGGGCTGGATATAATAGCGCATAGTCTATTTGGGCCTGGCGCAGCTTTTGCTTGACGGGTAAGAACGTGCGCCTCTCCTTCTGCACCGTCGCTGTGAAATCCGGGTATATAGTGAACGTGGTGCCTTCAAAATTCAGTTGTCGTTTGTCCCGGGCCATTCGAAGAGCCACATCTCGGTCCCGATAATTTAGGAGCCGAGAGATGATGGGTCTTGGCGTGCTCCCCGGAGGCGGTCGAGGGCACAACGATCAGTGCGCCCGTTCAACAATGAATTGGGAAGAGAAGGATTCAGCACCAATGGTTGCCAGCAATAGTCTCTCAACATACTCTTCCATTTTCCCAGTGTTGGCGCTCTCCGGGATACCAAGGACGCAGATGTTGTTGCGTCTGCTTCTCGCTTCAAGGTCCTCGTTTTTTGCTGCAATAAGCTTCAGGAGTTTGTCCATTTGCATTACATTTGACTGAATATGGGATGTGGCATCCTCAGCATCGGAGATACGGCGCTCTGTTTCTTTGATGCGCTCTTCATGACCATCCAATTTGTGGACTATAGCATCCATCCGCGTAGTCATGGCATCCATTTTCTCTGCGATGGTGGTGAGTCCTTGCCTGACCTCCAGGAGGATAGCCTTTATATCGTCGTTCGGTATGGTGGAGGACTCCTGTGCGAGTTCATCACCGACCGTGCCCTGCTCTTCCTGATGTAAGCGGGCGCTTTTCTTGGTTTCGAAGGTCAGCCGCGGCTGTTTTGCGTCAGGCTTCCCCGTGGTCATCGCGGTGTAGATATGAATCAGGTGGTGACCAGTGAATGTACGACATTCGGCCCCCCTACTTGGGACTTGTGGGGTGCCCGCAAGCCTCCAGTCACTGCCAGCAGCAAGGGCCAATGCCGGCGTCAGTGGGCACCTTTGCCCCTGTGTTAGTCAATCATGCACGTACACCCTGCACATGGAGCACCCCCCCGCACACCAGTCTACCACTACGCACGCCATGTGGGGCCACAACCAGGAGGAGACAGCTGTTCATAGGAGGGATGGTGTACCACTTAAGCAGCCAGGAACAGTTTAAACAGTGCAGGTCCCCAAGGAGTAGAAGGAAACCAATGCTGCCCACAATGCTATAGTGGTGGCAGGGCTCGCTGGCAGTACCTCAGTATTCTCGTCACTCACACCACTGGGGGCCCCTGTGAGAATGGCCACACTCACATTGAGGAGAATATCACAGTGATCCGGGCAGAAAGCGGCAGGCAGTCACCGGCATCCCAGCATGTAGTCCCAAGGGCATGGGAGGAGTATGGCGGCGTATTGAGTGCAAAGTAATGGCGCCGTGTGATCACGGCACCTTTGAATTGAATTGAATTGGCACTTATATAGCGCATGACTACCCGGGAGCATCCCAGCGCTGAGTAAGTAATTAGAGGACGGAGACCCTAGGGGAAGAGCCAGGTCTTTAGTTGCTTTCGAAACATCAAGTGATTTGGTTCTCTACGGAGATGCAATGGGAGAGCGTCCCACAATCTAGGGGCGTTGAGTGAAAAGAGGCATCCACCACATCTTGCTTTCTTGATCCTGGGGACCTCAGCGAGGTGAAGTTCATTTGAGCGAAGTTTCCTATTCGCTCTGTAAGGGCGGATAATGGCTTTGTTGATGGGGGGTCCTCGCCCGTCCAGCGACTTATGAGCAATACAGAGGGCCTTAAAGTTGATTCTCTCTTGTACCGGTAACCAGTGCAGAGAACGTAAGGCAGGCCTTGCTGAGCAACGATTAGGGGTCTCAGTACGTAGCCTGGCTGCACAGTTTTGCACAACCTGTAATTTCGCGATTACTGAGTTCGGGGCACCTAGGTAGAGAGCATTTCCGTAGTCTATTCTGGACAGAATTAAAGCCTGGATCAGAAGTTTTTTTGCATGAAAAGGTAGGAGGGGGAGGATTTTTCGAATCATTCTCAGCAAACCGTAGCATGACGCAGCAGTCTTTCTCGCCTGTACTGAGAAGGTAAGGTCTTGGTCTAGCCAGATTACCAGGCTTTTTATCTCTGTCTTTGGGACCGGCTCCGGACCCATGGAAGCGGGCCACAGAGTGTTAGCTGGAAGGCTTCGAGGGTTGCCGAGGATCATCAATTCGGTCTTTTCTCCATTGAGTTTAAGGTGGGAAAGGCTCATCCATTTTGAGACTTCCTCAAGGCAGGAAGGGAGGTCGCCGATCTGCTTGTTGGGATGGCTCAAGGCTACAACCAGTTGTGTATCGTCGGTGTATGTCACCATATGAATCCCGAAGGGGGATACGACCTCCGCCAGCGGAGCCATATACACATTAAAAAGAGTAGGGCTCAAAGATGAGCCCTGCGGGACGCCGCGGGGCAGCGGCAGCCGCGGCACTTCACACCACATCCAGACGACTCCCCTAGGACCCAGCGGACGCTAGCATGCCGGGAGCGCCCGCCGGGCCGCACACGCCACTCGTGCCGGTTCGGCGCAGCGACAGCGCTGCAGACAGGAGATGTTCGGTGGGAGAGTAGATCCTCATAGCGCCGCTCGGAGTGGGCCGCGGGCCGGGAGCAATTACGGCGCGTCGCACTCCCAGGAGAAAAGGAGTAATGCAGGCAGCGGTGAGTCAATGAGCAAACGCTGCTTCAATTGCAGCGGGGGCGCGAATCTATGCACTTATCAGCCTTCTCTTAGGGCAGCGCGATACACTCTCACCCCGCTCTTGTCTTTCGCCGAACTCGCGGTCCGCTTCAGGCGGGGCCCAGCCACCACGCGGGCGCCACGGCGCTCCCGTAGCACACCTCGCCCAGCAGTAGCTCCAGGCTGGGCAGGCACTCGCAGTGGTGGCAGCAGGATTCAGGACCAGCAGCAATATGGAGCCTGCCACACGCTCCAAACTCACAGCAGGATTGCAGAGGGCAACAGTCACCTCGTTGCGACAATCATTATATAGTTAGGACCATCTGGGCAGGATTAATGACCGGATAATTGCGCCGAGCTGCAGGAGCCTCACACCAGGGTGGCCATCTTGCTCGTGCGCCACCTAGCGCCCCCGTGGGCGGTGACTTTAACCTCCCACTAGACCCCATACTAGACCGCCAATCCTCCTGCAAATACCTCCCCACAAAATCTCATAGTGTAGTTCAGAAATTATGTTCAAAACACAACCTCAAAGACTCGTGGCGCCTCCAACACCCTTATTCCAGGGACTATACCTTTTACTCAGCCCCATACAACACGCACACAAGAATAGACTATATTTTAATTACTGGCTTATTTTCACATCCGATTGACCAGACCAATATCTCGTCGAAACTTGTATCAGACCACTCATGCATTAGCACCACGTTAACAGGCAGCCACTGCAAATCTCCACTTAGAAGATGGCGTTTCAACAACGATGTTTTAGCAGATCCCAATGACAAAAACAAAATCGAAGTCTCAATTATGAACTATCTCAAAAATAACGATCTCCCGAAAACAAATGTAAACACGCTCTGGGATGCGTTGAAAGCATCCCTGAGGGGGTTCCTCATAGAAATCAAAACGAAAATCAACAAGCGATATAACGCAGAATTAATAAAACTAGAACAGGAGATTAAACAACTGGAAACTTCGCATTCCAATTCCCTAAACAACAATACACTTAACCAACTAACACAGAAGAAATATGAATACAATAAAATTCTGAGCGAAAGAGCAGGGGTATGGATAAACAAATTTAAGGGCCTCAAACTGCGAAGCTAGCAAAGTGGGAAAGATGCTTGCTTCTTACCTCAAACACAAACAAAACCAACAAAGAATCACATCAATCAAAGATGTGAATAACCAAACTCACACTAAAGCAATGGAGACATTAAATTGCTTTAAAATTTTTTATGAATCCCTAAATCGTAACGAGCAGGACTTCAACCTGCAAAAATGCACACAATACCTGAAAAGGATGAAGTTTCCAAAACTATCGGAAATAGACAGACTCGCCCTTGGCAAACCGATAAATGCTTCGGAAGTGACTAAAACCATTAAATCCTTGAAAGATAATAAGGCTCCGGGGCCAGACGGCTTCACAGAAAAATTTTACAAAACATTCTCAGATCTAATACAACCAACCATGTTAAAAATGTTTAATAATATAGCTGGCTCAGGCGGGACGACGGACTCAATGGCAGAAGCCAATAGTATAGTTATCCCTCAAGAAGGGAAAGATGCTCTACAACCAAAAACTATAGACCAATATCACTCATTAACGTAGATTGCAAAATTTATGCGCAAATTCTGGCCACTAGACTTAACGACTTCTGTCCAAAACTAATTAGCAACTCCCAAGTAGGCTTCATTAAGCACCGCATGTCTAACGATAACACCCGTCTTCTCTGCCACGTCCTCGAAAACGCGAACTATTCTACAACACCATCAGTAGCTATAACTCTAGACGCAGAAAAAGCATTCGACAGAGTATCTTGGCTGTTTTTAAATCAATGCATGAAGTCCTTTGACCTTGGTGAACCATTCATAAAGATGGTTATGACACTTTACGTGAAACCCGCGGCGCGTATCGCGATTAATGGTTCCCTCTCCGAACCATTCACCCTTCAACAAGGTACAAGACAAGGCTGCCCACTCTCACCTTCACTTTTTCTTTTAGCTCTAGAACCCCTTATACAGGACATAAAACAAAATACTGAAATCTCCGTGATAGGATTTAATAATGAACAGGTTAAATTAGCTGCTTACGTGGACGACATCCTGGTTGTCACGGAAAATCCTGGTCCCTCAATCAAGGCCCTTATGCACACCATAGAAATGTACTCTGAACACTCCGGCTATAAACTAAACAGAGACAAATCCGAAGTAAGGGCCAGATGTGCAACGGTTTTTGCATGCGCAAACGGGTTTGCGAACCCGTTTGCGCATGCAAAAACAGCATGGGGTATGTACAAACCCTATTTTGCGACTCGCAATTTTTTACGACTTGCAAAATAGGGTTTTGCGACTCGCTATTAGGAAGGGGAGTTCCCTTCCTAATAGCGTGTGCAACCCTATGTACAGATGTTTTGTGTCCGCAATTGCGGGCGCAAAACACTTGCAAATTCCCACCCTCTTCAAGAGGGTGGTAATGGGGTCGCAAAAGGGAAGGGGTCCCCAAGGGACCCCTTCCCCTTTGCAAACGCAGGGGAAAATATTTTTTAAGGGCAGGCAGTGGTCCCAGGGACCACTGCCTGCCCTTAAAAAATGAAACGAAAACGTTTCATTTTTTTAAAAAATGCATCCCGTTTTCCTTTAAGGAAAACGGACTACATTTGAAAAAAAAAACTGCTTTACTTAAAAGCAGTCCCAGACATGGTGGTCTGCTGAGCCCAGCAGGCCACCATACCTGGGAGGGCCTGCCATTCCCAATGGGGTCGCAAATTGCGAGAGGCTCATTAATATTCATGAGCCTCTCTATTTGCGACCCCATTGGGAATCGCTAACAGTGTGTTACACACTGTTGTACATCCTAAATAGCGCCTCGCAAATTGCGAGTCGCAAAAGTCTCGCACTTTGCGAGGCGCTATTTAGGCCGTCATACATCTGGCCCTAAAACCTTCAAATATTCACTGTGCAAAGGAGGTCTTAGGTTTTTCAGGTCTGGCATGGCAACCCGGATATATAAACAACCTGGGTATTGAGTTTGGAAACAACATAATTGACACATTACACCACAATGAAAACAATACCCTAGATAAAATTAAAAAACTACTAGACAAATGGACCCCAAAATGTATCACCTGGTGGGGCAGGATCGAAACTATAAAAATTATGATCACTTTGTTAGTCAATTATGTAATCAGTATGCTACCCCTCTTATTAACCGAAGATTTTCATCACAAATTAGATATCCTGATCTCAAAATTCATTTGGCAAGGTAAGAAAGCTAGAATAGCCCTCAAAAAGCTTAGACTTGATAAATCCTTGGGGGGTGTTAACCAGGCCGATTTTAAAACATATCAAACTGCCTTCCTAGCAAAGCAGGGTTCCTATTGGTTTTTTCCACCTAACAACTACACTCCAGTTTGGCTGGAAATAGAAAAGGCCATTTTAGATAAACTAAACCCACTCACTCTATTAACCGCTAACACAGTAAAACTAGTTAGATCAAAATCTATATTCAAAAACACAAAAAACGTTCTTTTAATATTAGATAAGGAACGCCATACAAGCATAAGACAAGCATAAGATCTTAACCAGGATGGCTGGTTAAGATCTATGAGATATACTGCTAAGCTGGATGTTTCGGATCAGGGGAAAAAGAAATATGAGTTTTGGACTCCCTTTCTGACGTGGTACGACCAACAAATGGGGACTCTAGAATAAGGATCCAATGATTAAGCCTTTATCGGCCTCAGGTGGTCCAGTCTTCCATGTGAGAACAGGGAGATGTGGGAAAATGGTGTTCGGATTGGAAACTAAGGAGTAGCTCTCTTTTTACATCCTAGGGCGCCATCGAAGAGGCTATACTTTGTTTCTGTTTCCCAGCAAATGAGGTTGACATAATCCAGGGTTGGTATCGTTGGTGGAAGGGTGAAAATGAGGCAAATGAGGACAAAAATAAAAAAAAATTAAAAAAGCATAAGACTTTCAAATCTTGAAATCCTTTGGAATAATCGTAACATTAAATACAAAGGTAAACCCATATACTTTGAGTCTTGGATAAAACTAGGTATCTTCTTCCCTCAACAGTTAGAAGGCTCAACATATCCTTTAACCTTCTCGGAAATCCAAAGTACACACAAACTTGATAGAATGGAATTCTATAACTTCCTTAAAATCAGAGCGGCCATATCGAAATCCAAACTGCATAAAACTACCCCATATCTCCTGAGTTTCATAACTAAAATTAACAGCTTGGGACATCAAGTCTCCCACATATATAAACTCCTACATCCTAAATCCTCGAACTTAAACAAAAATCTAACCTCGTTCTTGGAGCAACATTCTTCTAGCCCCATATCTGAATCTCAGTGGACCCAAATATGGAAGTCGGTTACCTACCAAAAAATATCTGCAGTCTTATCACAAACCAAACTATGGCTCATCCACAAAGTTTACTGGACACCAGCGCGTTTACACACACAGCAGCTCCTGTCTGACCCTACATTTTGGAACTGTAAAGAAGAAGTAGGTGATTTAGCCCACGTCATCCTTCACTGCAAAGCTCTATCCCCTTTCTGGGACAAATTGTTCGCCTTTTTATCTACCTTATTCAATTGCCATCTTAAAAAAAGAATTTGTCTCCCTAATTGCTGGCTTTCTTAACGCAGATCTTGAAAATCAAGCAGACAAAGCACTATTGGATCTCTTAATCACTTCATCAATAAATATAGTCTTAAGGAACTGGAAAGACACACACAAACCCTCATTCAAACGCTGGATCAACTGGATCACACATATTAGAGGCACAGACAATATTGCCCTCCAACAGTCTCCTTGGAAAGCTCCGGTCAGACACATTTGGGACAGGTTAGACAATTACTTCGCCTCAAACAAACCACCTTCAACTCTCTTACGAGTATACAAGATTTCACTCATACTCCAACGTAATGTTCCCCATACAGTCACTAGTCTCCTGCGATGGCTATTCCCCCTACATCCATTCACAGTACACTATACAATCCGACACAATGAAGTTAAACGCTCTTAACTCTTCGCACACGGAAAGGAATGGGTACTTCTTTCTTCTCACTCTATCTTTATTCTCAATTACCCTATTGTAACTCGACCAGGATATATATTTTCAGGCCATTTATTGTTCTGTATTTTATTGTATAGTTTGTATTATGTTTACTTCGTAGCTTTATTATTTGTAGTAATATTTGGAATCACTGATTTACAATACCGTTCCTTATCACTACTTTGTATCATTGTCTGATTTAAGTATTGAAGTATTTGTGTATTATTTGTACATTATTTGTTTTCTGAAAATTAATAAAAAATCATTTGAAATATAAATAACGGACGGATAAAATGGAACTCCGACGCAGCAGCTAAATAAAATACTGCTATCATTTCTTCACAACTGACCAATGGAAGTTCAGTCGCCGACACGAAGATCAGGTGCGGTCAGCGTAGGGTACATTCAACCCTAAAGCATTCAGACAGTGTACGATCTAACTTAAATAATCTGATCAGACTGCAATTTCTAAAATATTCTGGGGCCAGACAGAAAGAGATCGCAAAGCTGAAAAAAGCACGCCAATGACAAAGAGAGAAAATCCAACATGCACAAAATGATAAAAACTGGGTGGATATTCAAACTGCAGTAAACAGAAAAAATAGTAAGGAGTTCTGGAGGATAGCAGCAGAAGCAACAGGCACAAGGAAATCTCTCTATTCTTTTCCAGTATCCCCTTCCAAGTGGGAAAAGTATCTCTTTGAGCTTTATAAACCAAACTCTCATGACTCGGTAAAACCAAGACAATCTTGGTCCAGAAAGGAGGAAAAGCTTCATGACGCGATAGCACCATCCCCGAAACAAATAGCCCTACACATAAAGGCAGCAAGATCATCTGCAGCAATAGGCCCAGATAAAATTCCCATCAAAGTACTGCAAAGCAATCCCGAAGTCTGGAGCAAATTTTTGGCCCCCTTATTCTCCCACTGTTTTTCCACCGGGAGAATCCCAAAATCATGGCAGGGGAGTATCGTGGTTCCCATCTTAAAAAAAGGTTCCTGGCTGCTGCCCAACAACTATTGACAGATAGCCCTACTGGGCGCTACTGGAAAGATCTTTACAGCATGCATACTGGAACATCAGAAAGACTGGGCATTTTCCACAGGAATGATACCTATGACTCAGGCTGGCTTTCGTTCAAAGCACTCAGTAACAGATAACATTGCAGCCCTGCAAACAGAAATAGATAAATATGTAGTATCAAAGCTGTAGGTTGTATATTGTGTTTTTGTCGATTTTACCACTGCCTTTGATCGCGTAGGCAGGCCAACCCTTTGGACTAAGTTAGTGAAGTTCAGAATTCCTAACTACTTACTCACCATAATTATATCATTACACTCTGCAACATGGTGTAAAGTCCAATTAGGTGGAGAAAAGAGACCTACGGGGTCAACCCCATGAGGACTGGATTAACGCAAGGCTGTGTTCTAGCCCCCATTTTATTCTCCCTTTATAAAAGTGACCTTCCAGAGTGTTTCCCAATAATTAATAATTCTCCGCCGAAAATAGCTTTGAGTGACATACATATTTTAATGTACACAGACAATGTAGTAATCATTGGACCTTACTCCCATAGGCCTACAAAGAAACTTAAATGCTTTAAACCATTATGCTAAAGAAAACTTCCTCATTTCAAACATCTCTAAAACAAAAGTCGTTCCCTTAGAGGGAGAAAGCAATGTCTCCACTATAACTGGACATTAGACGACAATCCAATGGAGATCGCCAGTGAGTACGCTGACTTGGGGAGAATTTTTACACAGACCTTACAAAATTCCTCCCATCTTAGGCACATCGGTATAAAGGCTGATGCTCATGTCGGCGCACTACAGAGAATTTACTCTTCCTCAGGGAATAGACACTTTTCACCCCTGCTTGATGTTTGAATAATATAATTGTTTTATCATTCTTAACTATGTATTTGTTGACCTCAGGTGAGGTCTAAACCAAATTCAATGAATCTTTCTTTCTTTCTAGAATATAGGAATGCCTATAATTGAATGAACAATCACAGGACTTATGATTGGCGGTGCAGGCAACTGGGCTTGCCCTGGCAGGCCGGCCCTTGCTGGTGCTGCCAGCAAGGTGTGCGAAACATACTGAATTAAGCGTCTATATAGTCTAACTAGATTACTGTATAATTGTTGTTGCTTTTGAGCTTTGAGATTCGCTAAATTAGGGAATGGGGTGTTAACAGCTAAAGTTGTCCAGGTGGCCACTTCATTACTGGGGGTGACCCGTGCGTACTGCTGCAAGTACATGTGGAAGGGCGCCATGGAACCAGGTTAGATGTTCCCAATGTGAGAGTGGTATTTCTAAAAGAACATATGCGGGGGAGATGAGCAGGTGAGACGGCATTGCCAGATCCTTCGTCCAGGTGGTCCCTACAGTGGTTGGGTCCCTCCCCTTCGCCTATGAAGTAGTGTACCCCCACCATTGAGGTGGAGACTTTACACTGGTTCCTCATTTGGGATCAGACACACGTCATCCGGACATCCTCGATTCACGGGGAGTCCCCCGGCCCCACTAGGGGGCTCTTTTCTTTTGTTTATTAAGGTCCTGATGAAGTGCCGCCCGACTATTGTGCTTTTATGGCACAAAAAATGTTGACCATGCACACATAAAGCTATCCTGGTACCTTAGGACCTCCTGATAGCGCCACTGTTTTTACTTAGTCCTGGACCCATATCGAATTAAATTGTTCTGGGGTCCGGTGCCTATTTTAAGTCACTTTGCACACACCACTATTCACTTTTTTTTGCCCACATGCACCCACCACATACAGCGTCCTCAGATCTGAAGAACTCCGCTAAAGAAGCCACCAGGCCCATCAGACATTGCAGCGCCGGTCTGACGAGGAGCGCCCTATGATGAAGCATGACACCCTAACAGGTGTGTGAGGGCATTATGATCTGAAATTCAGATCCTCCAGCGATTTGATTCCGGGCCAGGTAGCAACCTCCAGTGCACCTGCTTAATAGAGGAACGATCTCCTTCCCGTGTTTTGCATATGCTCTATATGGTTGTGGTGGATTAACATTTGCGTATTCATAAAATGTGTTTGGATTAGCATCCACAGCCTGAAAATGTACCAAAGAAGAAAAGCTTTTAAAATGATAGTCGTCGTGGGCTTCAACCACAAACATAAGGTCACCCCTGCACTTATAAGGCCATGCACAGTTACATGAGCATGGAAAGCAGGTCTGCCATTGTCTAGAATAGCAAAAACTGAGGCTGTGCCATGATTAAAAAGAGCAATGTAAACAAAGAGCAAACACAAAATGGGTTATCCTTTTGAAGTTTCAAGCTTCCACAACCAACACTTAGAGTTAGGTGTTTTCTAAAATACTGTGGAGGACTTATCCCTAACACCACGAATGTCTCCGGTGGTAGGTGCAAGGGCTATTATGGACATGCACAAGTACTATTCAGGACACCCGCTGAATATGTACCAGACCACCACTGGTAGCGCCATGTTACAGGGATTCTGTTTGGAAACAGAACTGTGCCTTGGGATAATAGGACTTCAGTATGTAAGGACTGAGTCTCTCCATCACATCAGTATCCGTGGGCCCAAATCCGACTAGCTCCCAGTGTCTCACCTGAAACTCCTTATCTTCCAGAGTAACAGATGATTTGGCAACCTAAAACACATCACTCTAGCACCCAAGGGATCCGTGGAAACAGAGAACCACCTTTCGTTCTCACTCATGCATGTTCAGAATGAATAAAGAAAGACAAGAGGAAAGTTTACAATATTTATTGAAACTACTGTTGTCTATTATGAAGCATTTGAGCTGCAATTAGAAAACCTATACAATTAAGCAAATCAATCAACATAACTAGCAAACTGTATACAATGAAAATCCCTAACATGGTAAATGATATATCTGTCTATGCCTTCCCTTACCATGTGAGCACAGGGATGTATCAGTGATCTCTGGTGATCTCTGGGATTAGCAATGAACCCCATACCTGGTATTGGTAGTGGATTAGCACCAAACCTTACACCTGGCATTGGTAGTTAGGTGGTCCGCTTCACATGTGTAAACTCAGTTTACACAAGGCTGTGGCGCCCATTCCAAGACCTGTCACTCTGCAAGAATTCTCTATAGCTCCAAGGGAGTGCGACACTGTGTATATAAGAACTGCAGTGTTGAAAAACAGCAGCTGTGTTACCATCTAAAACGTTAGATGTTACTTGACCAGGCATATGAAAACAGTACACCATGTTGTTCAACCTTGTACGCAATGTTCAGACTGATTCCCGAGAAGGAGAACAACATAACAAATAACAACGTCATGGCACAAAAACAAATGTATTATGTGTAGCTGTGCGAAGCAAAGGCAGCCTAAAATGTGTAATATGCAGAACTAAGGAAGAACCAACGTACATTCAGAAGGGAACTTACTACAGAGGCCTATGTGCAAACTATCCCAAATAGCCCAAAAAAACAGGCTTGGCATTCTAGGGGAAAACGCCTACATTGAAAGGGATACCTATTACACAAAAATACTTCACAGTTGATTGCAGCTGTTCAAGTAATGCATCCTTTAAATTTGTAATCTGTGTATCCATGATAAACCAGTCCATGAGAAAGTCAGTTGTGATTATTATTTGGAAGTATTCCGTATTGACCACACATGTTGCTAATGTTATTTTAGTGCATTTGAAGAATAACAAAACATGCAGGAAAAGATAATAAGCTATGTGAGACAACACACAGCTAATTACAAAATAAATACACACACAAAGACAGTGGCACACAGTGCATTGAAAATTAACAGATCTGAAGTCAGGTGCGCACACAATCACCACAATACATTTACACCCAGTGTATTTCCTAAAGAAAAATGCGGTTCAGCAATTAATAAACACACACACACTCTCTCTAGGTCGTTAATCTTTTTAGGAGACATGTCATAGGCCCTGATAAGAAAATGTGTCTGTTAGGGAGACGGGGACAATTAAAAATCACTTAGCCTGCAAGAAGCAATTCATTGCATATTAGTTGCAGAGACAGCATGCTGCAATAGTAGCACTTGCAGGTTGATGATGCTAATTAAGGGCACAGTTTGTAAAAACAAATATCTTGCAGTAAAATTCTCATAATGGGCAAAATTCCAAGTAATAGACCGAGTGGCGACCAGCAAGCTATTAAAGCAACTGAACCGAGGACAGTAGTTGGCACTTGTCTTCAGCTTGAAGCATGCTGTTTAAACATCAAAGGCCAAAAGCGGAAAGCAAGCATTGTTCGTTCTTAAAACTGTGTTAAAGGCTGGCAGAGTATTTAGGGGCCGATTCCGATCTCGGCCGGTAGCGCACCGAATCGGATTTGGCTTAACCGGATCCGATACGGAGCCCTCTTTCCCGACCGATTCGAACGCGCGTCCTGCCGAGCGAGTACGATGCGAGCGCACGCGAAATCGCCGACCGACTCGTTCACGGGTCCGAACCGCACCGACCGACTCGCACGGACTCGACTCACACCGCGTGATGGAGATGTTCCCCGGCCGGGCAAGTACGATGCGCGCCTTGAGCAGTCCGACTGACTCGCACCGTCCGGCTCGAAACAGCTGTCGGAGCCGGACTTTGGGGGTCCGTGTCGGAGCCCCCTGTACGCGTAGCCGCGCGAGTCGCACACAGGGGGGACCCATGGGTCCCCGCTACTTGTGCGTGTGCAGCGCGTACGCATCGACGCGTACCCACTGTAGGGGGGGCCCTCGTTCGCCTCGCACCCATTGAGTCAATGGGAGCCCGCGTACGCGTTGTACGACCGGCTCCCATTGACTTCAATGGGAGTCCGACCGAATCGAGTCCGAATGCATGCGTGTGCATCGTACTCGTTCGGTCGGACTGCTGGGGTCCGATTCGGTCGGAATTCTCTCCGGGTCCGGCTCGGTCGGAGAGATTTCCGGCCTGAATCGGAATCGGCCCCTATGTGTGAAGAGATGTTAGAAGTTGTTGGAATCACCACACTGAAAGAGCCTTAAAGACTGTGAATTGCACAAGATCACAAGATGTGAGGGTGACGCCGAGAGTCAAACGTAGTTCCCTAGTTGCATATTTAGCAGTTCTGTCTGTAATGCCATATCCTGTGCCCATTGTATAAGCACTGTGTTGGGGAGATATGTAATAGTTGACAAATAGCATAAAAACTTAGATTCTTTGTAGCAATTCGGGAGGTTGAGATAATATAAACAAACGAAGCACAGTTAAATCTAAGCTAACAGAATAACAGATAGAACTCACAATTAAATTCATGCTTTGAAAGAATCCCCCAAAAATGTAAAATACTGCTTATTTATTACAGCAATTATTGATTCTTTGAACTTTTGGATCCATGAAATGGAAACAGGGCCCCACAATGCAGTCGCAGTGCATTTGAAGAATCTTATAATGTGTAGGAAAAATAATCATCTATGTGAGGCGACACATGGGTAATTATAAAATAGACGCACACACAAAGACAGTGGCACAATGTACATTGAAAATTAACAGACCTGAAGTCATGTCGCACACAATCACCACAATGCATTTACACGCAGTGCATTTCCTAATGAAAAATGCAGTTCAACAATTAATACAAAACACACTCTCACTTCACATCGTCTGAGACATAGGATAATGTGCAGTATAGAAAAGGGAAAAACTGCTATATTTTAGGGGGATTCTTCTTTTTAGAAGAAATGCAATATTCACCTGATAGGACAATGGGCGTTTTGGAAGCAATGAATTTCCTATCAGTTGAAAAGGCAATGGGCTGCAAGAGTAGTCATTGCAGGTTGATGGTTCTTATTAAGGCCACGGTTTTAAAAAAAATGTGCATTCCAGGAGTATTAGATGTTGCCAACGCATTTTCACAGGAAATGTTAGTTTATTGTGAAAATATAACAGCTCTTTAATACAGAGAGCTCTTCAAAGCACTTTTGTTGCAATGGAAATGAGAATCCAAACCTATCCACTTTGTACCAGTAAATATGCCGCAGGATAAAAGAATTCCAGGAGGTTGAGGTGCTATAACAAACTCAACTGCTTTATGTAAGTGATCACATTAAGCAATAAAAGTGATAATTGAACGTGACTGTTTTAAAAACCACTCACAATTGATTATATTCTTTATTTGTTACAATAAATATTTATTTTTTAAAGTTATGTTTTCATTAAATCTGATCTGTGCCCTACAATACTGTAACGCACTGCATTTTAAGAATGAAAAATTGTCCTGGTAAAATTAAAGAACTCCGTGAGGTTAGACACCATTAGCAACATAATAAACATGCACATGCGTACTGGCACAGAGTGCAATTGAAAATGGCAAAGGGTCGAAAAGGGGAATTATAAAAATCACAGTGTATGCAGGAAACAAGGAATTCCCTACTAGTTGAAAAACAGTGCAGCCCAAGAGTAGCCATTGCATGTTGATGGTGCTTATTAAGGGCTCGGTTTTTAAAAATCACATTCTTGCTGTACAAATCACCTAATAAAAATGCCAATTTAATATGTGCAAGTTAAAACAAGCATTGGTAAATGCATTAGGTTTCGTCTACGTGATTAATAATAAGCTGTTTTTTGTTGTAAGTTGTAGCTTGGTGAGCAGTTATGCTACATAAGTTACTGAAACTCCATAAAAGTGTTATGATTTGTTTATTGAGAAAACCAACAATATATTGAGCAGTAACTGGTGGTAACATAATGTGGAGAGATTAGGTAAAGGGTAGAGGACCAAGAAAAAAAAACCACATGCACCAGATAAGCACGCTGGAGCTTTTTGCCCCTGTCCCACTGCACCTGCTGCACCATTCAAATCATGGCCCTGGTGCCTGCAAGGTAACTGTGCTTGTGACTGCTTGTTTAGTAGTCAACTATAGCAATAATTGGGTTTCGGTGGGTTTCCTGGACTTTTTGGCCTCTGTGCCACTGCACCTGCTGCACCATCTAAATTGTGGTCCTGGTGCCTGCAAGATAACTTCGCTTGTGCCTGCTTGTTTAGTAGCAACATACAGAAATAAACTGTGTTCAGTGGGTTTCCTGGTGCTTTTGGCCCCTGTGCCACTCCACTGCACCTGTGCACCATTGAAATCATGGCCCTACTGCCTGGAAAGTAACTACACTTGTGACTGCTTGTTTAGTAGCAACATACAGCAATAATCGGTGTTCAGTACGTTTCTTGGAGCTTTTGGCCCCTGTGCCACTGCACCTGCTCCACCATCCAAATCATGGCCCTGGTGCGCCTGCAAGGTATCTGCGCTTGTGACTGCCTGCTTAGTAGAAACATATAGAAATAATCGGTATTCAGTGGGCTTCCTGGAGCTTTCGGCCCCTGCGCCACTGCACCTGCTGCACCATCCAAATCATGGCCCTGGTGCCTGCAAGGTAACTGTGCTTGTGACTGCTTGCTTAGTAGCAACATATAGCTATAATTGGTGTTCAGTAGGTTTCTTGGAACTTTTGACCCCTGTGCCACTGCACCTGCTGCACAATGCAACAGGGTCATCCAGGGAGCTGCCTTGGGGGAATCACTGACAAGATATCAACCTCAAAAATATCGAGGTACAAAAATATCATGACAAAAATATCGAAGTCAAGAATATCAACATCCTATCTACATCATGGTAAGTACAAAAATATCGAAAAAAAAATATTGATGTCAAAAATATCGTTGTAAAAAATATCCTTTTTTTTTAAATGTTAAAAAAATAATGTAAAATAAAGTAAATAATACATATAATTAAAAGAAACATAGTTAAAATTATTTAAAAATGTTTAAAAATAAAAACTGATACATATAATGTTAAAATAAATTAAACATATACATATAAATATAATATATATACTTACTTAATATTATTAATAAATAATTATTTTAATAACTTATAAATTGTTAAAACTATTTTATAAATTATAAATAGCTAAAGATTTTATTATTTTATATTGAAAAAATTTGCAAAAGGGAAGGTTAGTGATGCACCTCGGCGACTAACTTTCCAATGTTTGCTTTTATTTCGCGTTACGAGGCTAATGCCCCTGCCAGGCACGTCCTGGAACCCCAAAGCAGCCCTGGCAAATGTTGTCAGACCAGTCCCTGTACGGTGCGCACCAATTGCAGCGAGTGAGCCTGACCACTACAAAGGGAGCTTTGGGGGGCTCTCCCCCCAAGAAAATTAGGGAAAAATGATGCACTCCACATACATTTGTCATTATATATTGAATTGTATTATTATAATATTATATGCATAGTAAATGATGACCTTACTGTGTACCAGGATAGAATGATCTTTGTGGGGGCTCTTCAATGATTCCCTCACTATCACCCTCCAACGTTCTCTCCATAGCCCCTGTCACATGTATTGCATTTGTTTCATAGCATTTCTCATACCAGCGTAGGGCAGAGACAATGAATCATACATGTGTAAATCAGTGTATAGAAAATGTTACATAAGGCAAAGGGGACTTCAAGGTGTAGGATTCACATGTCATCTATACTGGTATGCATTTTTTAAGAGTGCTTGGTCTGAAGAAGCACAAACTCAGGATTCAGAACATAACACAGTGGTTGACATTGATGTTAATAATAAGAATGTATTTCTACCCAAATAAACCTTTATTAGCAGCATCAGGATAATGAAAGACTGAGAGAAAACATTACTTACTAACTTGTACCATGCAGTTTGAATGCAGCTCTTTGATCGCAGTTCATAGCTCACTGTGCTAGTTTATAATTGTAACTTATTGAACTGCACAGTAACAACAGAAGCTCTGTGACAAAAGCAGTAACCCACTGAGCTATGCACATAAAATATTTTTTTAATGCTTGGTAAACCTCTGCGCTTCCTTAGAGGAGTCAAAGCTGCCACTAGACAAAACTCCCATCTCTCTCCAGCAGGTACATTAATCACCGGAGTTATCTTGACACTTTTATTGTTGCTTTGAAAACTGCTGATTATACAAGGAACTTTACAGTGCTTTTAAAACTGCTGCCTGCGGACCCCCTGGGAATGTGTCACGGACCCCAGTTTGGGAACCACTGCTATAGTTGACTACTAAACAAGCAGTCACAAGTGCAGTTACCTTACAGGCACCAGTGCCATGATTTGAATGGTGCAGCAGATGGATTGGCACAGAGGCCAAAAGGTTTAGGAAACAAACTGAACACCAATTAATGCTATATTTTACTACTAAACAGGCAGTCAAAAGCGCATACAAAACACATACAAAAATAATATTATTAGACATTTAAAAAATATATTTAACAAATTTAAAAAATTACAATATTTTAAATTGTTGTAAAATAAATTATACACAACATTAAGTAAAACAATACAGTAAAATATTGGATAGCGGATGGAAAAAATTACTATTCCCACTCCAAAGAGTGCAACAGTAGGGTAAGTATTGGATAGCGTAGGGGTAAAAATTACTATTCCAACTCCAGAGAGTGCAACAATAGGGAAAGTGTTGGATAGCGTATGGGTAAAAATGACTATTCCCACTCCAGAGGGTGCAACAGTAGGGAAAGTGTTGGATAGCGAAAGGGTTAAAATTACTATTCACACTCCAGTAAGTGCAACAGTAGGGAAAGTGTTGGATAGCGTAGAGGTAAAAATTACTATTCCCACTCCAGAGAGTGCAACAGTACGGAAAGTGTTGGATAGCGTAGGGGTTATAATTGCTATTCTAACTCCAGAAAGTGCAACAGTAGAGAAAGTGTTGGATAGGGTAGGGGTAAAAATTACTATTCCCACTCCAGAGAGTGCAACAGTAGGGAAAGTGTTGGATAGCATAGGGGTAAAAATTACTATCCCAACTCCAGAGAGTGCAACAGTAGGGAAAGTATTGGTTAGCGTAGGGGTAAAAATTACTATTCCCACTACAGAGAGTGCAACAGTAGGGAAAGTGTTGGATAGCGTAGGGGTAAAAATTACTATTCCAACTGCAGAGAGTGCAACAGTAGGGAAAGTGTTGGATAGCGTAGGGGTAAAAATTACTATTCCCACTGCAGAGAGTGCAACAGTAGGGAAAGTGTTGGATAGCGTAGGGGTAAAAATTACTATTCCCACTCCAGAGAGTGCAACAATAGGGAAAGTGTTGGATAGCGGTGGGGTAAAAATTACTATTCCCACTGCAGAGAGTGCAACAGTAGGGAAAGTGTTGGATAGCGTAGGGGTTAAAAATAACATACTTATCAATTAAATAATTGTTTTAATAAAATAATGATTTATTAATAAATTAACAATAAATTAATTATAAATACCAATAAATGAAAAGTAATAATTACTTTAATAACATTAAATTACTCCCCACCATATTCCCCAATAAACACAAAACCCACTCCACATAAAATGTAACACAATTAATATAAATATCAATTAAGCAATTAACAAAAAGTAATTAATTAATAATTAATTAACAGTAAAATATTTATCAATACCAATAGATAATAATTAATAAAAATTAATTACCAATTAAAAATTAATTAACAAAAAATTAATTATTAATACCAATAAATATTAATAAATAATTACTTAATTATAATATATTAATTCCCATCCTATTCCCCTATAAACGCACAACCCGCTCCTAAACTAAATTAACACAATTAATATATTTATCAATTATTTAATGAAAAAAATTAATTACCAATTAATAATTAATAAACAATAAATTAATTATCAATACCAAAAAATAAAAATTATTAATTACTTTATTATAATTAATTTACTTCCCACCCTATTCCCCTATAAACCCACAACCCGCTCCAATAAAAAATGTATACAATAAATAGAATTATCAATTAATCAATTAATAAAAATTAATTACCAATTAATTAATTAACAATTAATTAAATATCAATAACAATAAATAAAAATTAATAATTTCTTAATTACAATTAAATTACTTCCCACCCTATTCCCCTATAAACCCACAACCCGCTACAGAACTAAAATGCAAAAATTAATTTAAAATAATTATTAATTCCTAAAAATTATGAATTAATTTTCTATAATTAAATTACTTCCCACCCTATTCCCCTATAAACCCACAACCCGCTACGGTACTGAAGCGCAAAATTTACTTTAAAAAAAATGACTAACGTCTAAACAATTAATACATATATTTAAAAAAATAATACAAAACATAACAAAACATGTGGAACACATACATATAAAATACATACTAAAATACATAACACTAACATAAACATCGATATTATTAACATCGATATTTTTACTATCGATATTAATAACTTCGATATTAAAAACGATATTTCTTACCTTGAGGTCGATATTCTGGTCACTGATATTCTTGACATCGATATTCTGTCCCTACGATATTTAAAACTCGATATTAATGTTGGTCGATATTTAAAAATCGATATTTTGACTGTGCACCGCCTTGGGGACTGTTCATGAAGATGAAACCGAAGTTGAACCACTTGCAATAACCGGTGGCCCGCAGCACAGTTCCCGGGTCCTGCTCCTCTGGCTGGCTGTACCTCCTCTGAGGAGAATGAGACACCTGTAGTAGCCGTAGACTGTGAGGGGGCCGCGTTGAGAGGGGTTTGCAGGAGCGACAGTGAAGTGACCCAGCCGCGATTGTCGAAGGAAGGAGGACCGCACTGAGGGAGGTTCCTGCAGTGAAGCGGGCTGTAACTCCTGTGAGGAGAACAAAACACGATGAGCTTTAATATTTATTTATGTACACATTCATTAAACAATTTTGAGTGGCCCTCAAGCAAATATTAAGTTATAAGAGAGTTTTAGACTGCAAAAAAAGATACAATAGGGTTTATATGTAACAAAAGCAGCGCATGGGAGGGGGCAGTCAGAACATGAACTGTAGACTGAGAGGGGAGCCGCGTTTTGGGGGGGTTTGCAAGGAGTGGCGACAAAGTGACCCAGCTGCGATTGCAGAAGGAAGGGAGTGCCACTGGATGCATACAATTAAAAAGCCATGGTACTGCTTTGTGTGAACATGTTGAACAACAATACTATAAGACGCAAATCAATCATTAAGGTGTTAAAGTGATTTCATTGATTTGTAATCGGATGTAATTTAGTAATGGCCTTGGTGCCTGAAAGGTAACTGCGCTTTTGACTGCCTGTTTAGTAGTAAAATATAGCATTAATTGGTGTTCAGTTTGTTTCCTAAACCTTTTGGCCTCTGTGCCAATCCATCTGCTGCACCATTCAAATCATGGCACTGGTGCCTGTAAGGTAACTGCACTTGTGACTGCTTGTTTAGTAGTCTACTATAGCAGTGGTTCCCAAACTGGGGTCCGTGACACATTCCCAGGGGGTCCGCAGGCAGCAGTTTTAAAAGCACTGTAAAGTTCCTTGTATAATCAGCAGTTTTCAAAGCAACAATAAAAGTGTCAAGATAACTCCGGTGATTAATGTACCTGCTGGAGAGAGATGGGAGTTTTGTCTAGTGGCAGCTTTGACTCCTCTAAGGAAGCGCAGAGGTTTACCAAGCATTAAAAAAATATTTTATGTGCATAGCTCAGTGGGTTACTGCTTTTGTCACAGAGCTTCTGTTGTTACTGTGCAGTTCAATAAGTTACAATTATAAACTAGCACAGTGAGCTATGAACTGCGATCAAAGAGCTGCATTCAAACTGCATGGTACAAGTTAGTAAGTAATTTTTCTCTCAGTCTTTCATTATCCTGATGCTGCTAATAAAGGTTTATTTGGGTAGAAATACATTCTTATTATTAACATCAGTCAACCACTGTGTTATGTTCTGAATCCTGAGTTTGTGCTTCTTCAGACCAAGCACTCTTAAAAAATGCATACCAGTATAGATGACATGTGAATCCTACACCTTGAAGTCCCCTTTGCCTTATGTAACATTTTCTATACACTGATTTACACATGTATGATTCATTGTCTCTGCCCTACGCTGGTATGAGAAATGCTATGAAACAAATGCAATACATGTGACAGGGGCTATGGAGAGAACGTTGGAGGGTGATAGTGAGGGAATCATTGAAGAGCCCCCACAAAGATCATTCTATCCTGGTACACAGTAAGGTCATCATTTACTATGCATATAATATTATAATAATACAATTCAATATATAATGACAAATGTATGTGGAGTGCATCATTTTTCCCTAATTTTCTTGGGGGAGAGCCCCCAAAGCTCCCTTTGTAGTGGTCAGGCTCACTCGCTGCAATTGGTGCGCACCGTACAGGGACTGGTCTGACAACATTTGCCAGGGCTGCTTTGGGGTTCCAGGACGTGCCTGGCAGGGGCATTAGCCTCGTAACGCGAAATAAAAGCAAACATTGGAAAGTTAGTCGCCGAGGTGCATCACTAACCTTCCCTTTTGCAAATTTTTTCAATATAAAATAATAAAATCTTTAGCTATTAGAGTATTTGTTTGGTGTGCACTTGTTTGTGTATTTTTCACGAATTACTGTTTTAATGTTTGAAGTTTAAATAGTACAAATTGCTTGGGGGTCCCCGGCTTCCAGTAGTGACTTACTGGGGGTCCTCAGGAGTCAAAAGTTTGGGAAACACTGAACTATAGCAATAATCGATTTTCAGTGGGTTTCCTAGACCTTTTGGCCCCTGTGCCACTACACCTGCTGCACCATCCAAATCATGGCCTTGGTCCCTGCAAGGTAACTGCGCTTGTGACTGCTTGCTTAGTAGAAACACATAGCAATAATCATGTTCAGTGGGTTTCCTGGACCTTTGGGACCCTGTGCCACTACACCTGTGCACCATCCCATCATGGCCCTCGTGCCTGCAAGGTAACTGAGCTTGGGACTGCTTGTTTAGTACCAAAATACAGCAATAATCGGTGTTCAGTACGTTCACATTAAGTACAAAAAGTAACAATTAAATATGTCCATTGTAAGAATTACCCAAAAGCAGAAATTAAGGTTTATTTGTTACAGCAAATATTTATTCTTTGAATTTTCGTATCCATTCATTTAGAACTGAGACACCATATGGAGTCACACGCAGTGCATTTATAGACTGAAAAAACATGCAGGAAAAAAAATAAACTCAGTGAGAGAACACACAGCTAATTTCAAAATAAAAAAAAACACAAAGGCAGTGGATCAAACTGCATTTGAAATCACCAAACCTTAAGTATTGTGCGCAAAATCACAAAATGTTAAAGTAACTCTGGGACTCGAACATGCTTCTCCATTTTCAAAGTCAGAATCTCTAAACTTAATACCATATACCAACAGCAAAACTCCATATAACCAGAAATTATGGGGCGAAGAAGCATTGCCACAAAAAAATGCAGTTGCAAAAACTGCTTGTTTACAAAGAAAAAAGTCGCTCCAGCAACGAAACCAGTAAACAAACACTACAAAATAAAGAGGTACTTGGTCCATGCTCCAGAGGAAGCACATGAGAGAACACAAAAGGAGTCAGGAAACCCGCAGGAAGTTGGCCTCAAAGCAAGGAAATGAGAGTGACAAGCAAGCCAACAAATGGTGAGTACAAATGCTGTCTACCTCACTGTGCAGGCAAAACGTAAGTAGGATGCATTGCCATAGTACTCTCTGGCACTGAAGGGAACTAATTTGTGTGTGGATGTACTCCTTGTGAAAGGGCAGATTGCAGTCACTCACAGTGAAGCTCGCTAATCACTCAAGTTGCCTGTCCCACTGACCCATGTTGTATACTGTAGTGGATGGAAGAACATTTTGAATGATGCAACAATAGAGCAATGGATGAAAACAGCTGGCTGAAGCCCCTATAAATATGTATTTTATATATATTGTTTAATAAAATCAAAAGATCTTGGATAAGGCCAAACCTAAAAATGCATGGGGTTAACAGAAATTTAACTCATTAGCTACTGACTCTTTTTACGCCAAAGCTGAGCCCTTATTTGATGTTTGGGGTGCTTCACACTTAGTTCTTTTTTCCAAAGAAGGTATCCAGGCCAAATTTATTTTTGGGGGTAAAAATGTGCTGTGCAAGAAAATGCGTGTTTTTTTCTAAAATTATATCAAAAGATTCACTGTGCTAGGATCACCATCTCTTCCAACTTTCAGGAAAAAGTAGAACAGAATCAATGAATAATTTTTTTACCTCATTTGAATAGATTTCTGAATTTTCTTTACAAAGAAACTAATTTTTTAATTAACAAAATATGAAAATAGGCATCTGAAAATAGGTAGATACAAATTCCAATTTGAGACATTAAATAGACCTGTGCCTAACTATCTTGTAGCTTGGCACAAAAGCAGTCAGGCCTAACTTAGAGAGGCATTGTGTAAAGTATTTATACAGCATTCAAACAGAAAGTTTGTAACGCACATGAAAAACTTCCCAAGCCACTACAGAAATATAGAGTGAATTTTAATAAATATAAAGACAAAAATCTAATCAGCAGAACCAGAGTTATGAGTTTAAAAAATTTAAGGTAAAAATAGCACCAAAAGGAACGAAGAACCAACTACGGGTATCTGATCGTGCCGGACTAGAACAAAGTCACAAGTTCAAGCTCACCGTGATGGAGTGCCAGTCGAGTACGTTCCCAGGGTGCGTCCGCCAATGAGTTGTACCTTTGCCCTTAGTGCGGCGAATGTGCTGCAATCCGAGGCCACTGGGTTGTCCTGTGTAAGCCACTGTTCAGGAGCTACGAGGTGCTGTGATGCACGTCCCTGTGTCTTCCTGCTCCGTTCTGCGTCAGGTCCGGTGAAGCCACCAATCAGGAGCTGCACGACACTGCGAGATCTTGCATCGTCCTGTGCCACGCTGCGTTGGATCCGGTGAAACCTTTAGTTGAAAAGGGAACAGTACACTGTGACTCCAGCCAAGGATAAAGGACCTTGAGAACGGCACTTGGGGGTCAGGATTCACTCCTATAGAGGCCAGCAATTGGGATTAGGTCAGTCCTGTTGGGTCTTGCCTGCTGGAGAGCAGGAAAGGCCTCTGGAAGCTAATTGTGTACCTGTAGCTCAAACAGGATGGCAGCCAACTGACCCTTGGTGTCACTTCTGGGGATCCTGGATTCAAGGCAAGTAGGTCCAGTCTTCCTCCTTCAGACAGGAGGGCAGACCTTCTTATGAATCGTCCACACGTCCAGGAGTGTTCTGATGAGATGTTCTGAGAGAGCCACTTTTGTACCGAGTGCCAGCTTCCATGTGGGGGATGCCCATTTGTCTAACCTTCTCCTTCCCTAGGTTTGTCAGTCTAGGGAAGACAAAGGCAGGCAGGCCCAAGCATTTGCCAGTGACAGGACAGGCAGCTTCAGAAGTTAGGAAGGGGGCCCTTGGGCTAGTCTTTGAAGTTCAGGAAGGCCCGAGTACAACCCCACATGCCATCTTAGTCAAGAGAGGAACACCTAGCCCCTCACCTAAGGTTCTTTTGTCCCCATGTCTGGAAGGAATACACACCACACCACAAGAGACCCATTCACAGTCATGTGACCCCGGAAACTGGCAGAAAATGTGTTATTTCACAGATCATGCAAGCTTTAAATGTTTTTTGCATTTGATTTATGTTTGTTTTCATTTAGTGATCTTGTCGCTTGTTGTAATTTGTTGCAAATAATTCTCACTTTGGTGTATATCCAAGTTGTTTTTGATTGTGCATTGTGTCATTTATATGTGAAGGTTTCTGTGTCAATTTGAGAAATAAGGTGTCCATTACGATACCGGGCACCATCCACCATAGCGGTCAAAATCCGCCCGCCTACACCGTCTGAATACCAACCGAGCAATTACGATGCCGCGACCCGAAAACCGCCGGCGGCGGTAAAAACACAAAAAATACCGCCCGCCCATGTCCGAGTCGAAGTCCATCCGCCCGCCACGGACGGAAAAACGCACAACCCAAAACCGCCCGCCCTGACGACCGAGACACCGCCCGTGAAATTAGGATCGCACCAACATGAGCGCGGAAAATACACAAATACACCGCCCGCCAGCGTAAACAACAGTGATGAAAATGGACACGGCGGAAGCCCTGGCGGCCACGTCCCTGCACAGAAATCATCCGCGGACCCAAACTAACACACACAACATGGCCAACAAGTCCACACAGCAAGCCACGCCCAAATACCCAAACACAGTACACAACCCGAAAACACACCCCCCCTGGACAAACAAATGAACTACAAAACCCAGAACACCAGCCACAACACACCTGAAAACAACAGACCATCATGACACACCCACATAGGTAAGTACAAAAGCAGCCCCTTCACAGACCACAACCCCTTGCTACATTACAAAGCCAAGAAGAGAGGAGAGGACACAGCGACACAGCAAGGACAGCAGCACACCACAGATACGCACCCATCACACCCACCACCACCACCACCACCACCAGCACCACCAAACACCGGCACCACAAACACCCTGCACATCACACACCACACACCGCACCAGCACCACAAACACCAAAACACACACCATGGCATCACACAGAATGCCCAAGTTCACTTCCACTGAGCTGACGGTCATGGTCGACGAGATCATCAAGGTGCACCCACAAATCTATGGCAACCAGGTCCAACAGACACCACTAGCCACCAGAAACCGGTTGTGGACCAGGATCGTAGTCCAGGTCAATGCAGTCGGGAACGTTCCACGCAACAGAGGCGAAATCAACAAAAGGTGGAACGACCTCAAAAGCGTGGTCAAGAAGAAGAAGGCCAAAAATCGGGAGCTGGCTGACAGGACTGGCAGAGGTAATCCCGCGCTTTTCAAGACCTTCAAGGCGTGGGAGGAGAAGGTGCGAGTCATCATACATCCGGAGATCCTCACCGGATTACCAGGGGGAGTGGAGGCTGGTAAGTACAAACAAACGTATACCAGCACACCGCTATGTACTTACATGCACTACCACTATGCCATAGCTCCGAGGGACAAACACCCCCATGTCCAGTACACAATACACAAGACATCACTCACACATGCAACAGACACTCACACACACAGCCCAAACCTAACAACTAACAAAACCATGGGGGCATGTGTACAGTCAGCCAGCACCGCAACTACCACCAGGTCCCCTTGTACTCCAGAAGCGCCAGAAGGAGCACCCCCCACACCCATGTGTCAGCCATAGCTGCACTAACCGACAAGTAACAGGTAAGTAGCCGCAACACAAAGGCAGTGGGTGGGAGGGGGCACATCTGAAGTACAACACACTTCAGGCCCCCAGTCCCACAGAGCAGCAAGGCGGAGCACCCCCCACACCCATGTGTCAGCCATAGCTGCACTAACCGACAAGTAACAGGTAAGTAGCCGCAACACAAAGGCAGTGGGTGGGAGGGGGGACAGCTGAAGTACAACACACACCAGGCCCCCAGTCCCACAGCGCAGCAAGGTGGAGCACTCCTCCCGCCCATAACCATGTGGCATCCATTGCATTGCGCACTCAAAAACAACCTTTAGGTGGAAAACTGTACAGGGCGGGGTGTCTGTAGGCATGAGGACAGTATTACGAATAACACATGGGACAAGTCACGTAGCAGAGGAACACGCAGCACTGCTCCCTGTCACAATCATGTGACCAATGTGCACACGGACATGTATTACAGAGTCATACCCCACATGACCCATCACAGATACAGCAACACCTAAGGAGCCACGTCTGCATGCACAAGTCCCACTGGAGTACAGACCCACACGGCAGGCACTGTGCCACTCATCACACACATCAGCAACACCATCGAAGTCTTGTCCATTTAGTCCTCACTGCCTGTCACCCACACATCGTACAACAACGCCCATGTAAGACAAACCTTACTAGAAGTACCAGCGTGGAACCACAATATTGCACACAAACACCACTGGACCCATGAAACACACAGGCACACAATGCACATTCAACATATCATCCATCACATCTGTCAGCCCCAGTGACATGTAAGGTATGTCATCCGAACAGCTGGCCCTCATACAGTAGTTATGCAAAGAAACCTGCCCATGACAAATCATGTGCCTGCAGTGACTGAAGTGCACATCACACTGTGAGTAACAACACACATAAAATAGTCAACACCCCAGGAGCAGTGCATGGATGCACATGTCCGAGGGCAGCACGCACACCAAGGATTTGGCCCATCTGCAATACGTCGTGTGGCACACAACAAGCACGCACTCACAACAATGCTACCAATGTAATGTCCATAAATGATAACAGTCAGCAGATATGCCGGGTATGTTAGACAGACACACACCTTTGTCTATGCACTGTCATGTTGCCAGAACACATGTCACGTTCTGCACCCATGACTCACAGTATGTACCCCCAAACCATAGTCCAACCCAAAAGCGTTGAGGGGGCTGTACCCCTTTTGCCATCTGCGTTTCTAAGCGTTCCATTTGAACCCCAAAACCATATTTCACCTCAAAAGCGTTGAGGGGCTGTACCCCCTTTGCCATCTGCGTTTCTAAGCGTTCCATTTGAACCCCAAAACCATATTTCACCTCAAAAGCGTTGAGGGGCTGTACCCCTTTTGCCATCTGCGTTTCTAAGCGTTCCATTTGAACCCCAAAACCATATTGCACCTCAAAAGCGTTGAGGGGGCTGTACCCCCTTTTGCCATCTGCGTTTCCAAGCGTTCCATTTGAACCCCAAAACCATAGTTCAACCCAACATCGCCGATGGCCTTGAGCCCGCATACACCCGAGCCATAAAATGTAGGAGTATAGCAACACACACCCATCGGCATTGCTAATCCGTCCCATGCCACATGTCCACATCACACAGTTCCATTCCCTAGCCCACGCATACACACATCGTACATCCACACACACGCCTCTGGGAAACCTGTGCACGACAGTGCACGAACTGTGAATGTCAGACGACCAATACATACTTTGCTAGGTGCAACACAATAACCTATCTCATTCTCCCCACAGGTGCCGAACTGCAGGAGGCTGGAGAGGGAGACAGCAGCCAGCACAGCCAGCACAGCCAGTCCGCAAGCCCCCGAGCAGGACTCACGGATGTAGAGGAGCTGGACACCTCTTCGGACACGGACCACCCAGCAGGCCCATCTGGAGTGGCAGGGCACACCCGCTCCCCAGGGCCCCTCCTACCCATCAACCCATCATCCAGGGCTGCTGACCAGTCACAGACCCCTGCTGCCACGGTCGTTGTGGCCACTGCCACGGTCGTTGCGGCCACTGCCACGGTCGTTGCGGCCACCACCACCGCCGCAACCATCACCACCACCACGTCATCACTGGCCACAGCCCCAGCGCAAGGGGTGGTCCGGCCGTCGGGGTCCACCCTAGGAGCCAGAGCGAGGACCGTGGTGAGCAATGTGGCTAGTGGGCAGGTCGGTGGCAGCAGTACTGGTAGGAGGAGCAGGGTCAGGCCAACGCCATCCGTGCCTGGGAGCCAAGCCCTGCCGCAACTCGACAGAGTCCTTGGGGCCTATGAAGAGGCCCAAGGACAATGGGCCAGGTCGGCTTCCGACACGCGGGAGGTCCTAGGGGTGTTGAGGTCCATGGACGCCCATATGGGCCAATTCGTGACCCGTATGGACCAACTCGTGGACCTCATGGGCCAGCTGGTGGTGGCGGTGAGGGCACAAGCAAGGCCAGCAACACCACCTCCGCCACCACCCGCTGTGGTGCAGGGTCGAGCAGCATCGAGTTCCCCTGCGTCCACAGCCAGTGAGCACACCTCAGCCACCACCAGCAGGTCACCACCACACCCCCCCCTTCCAAACGTGGAAGGGGCCGTCCGAAGAGGAAACAGGTGTCCAGAGAGGACTTCGCACGCTCCAAACGCCAGTGAGTCAGCCACCCACCTTGACCACCTACTGCATTGACTTTGAATACGATCCTACCCCACATAGCCATCTGAATGGCATGTGTCTGTTGGACTATGGACATAGAACTAAATGGGTACACCTTGACCATCACGCAGCCATGACCGTCAGCTCATTGTCACTGCACGCACCACTTATGTCATCACACTGCACACAATAACATGTCACCGATGAAAATAAATGCACCTTTATCACAATCTGCTGTCTGTGCCCTGTGTTTATTCAACGATGTGCAACCGCCACCATGAGCAGAAATGCATCTGCTGTGTGGTATGTCGATGGGACAGGAGAGGCTGTAGGGACCTAGGGGTGAAAGACAGAACAAGAGTCCATTCAATGAGTGTGTCACACACTCATCACACAGTACATGTCACCAACTACAAGCAATGTACACACATCTCACAGAGCAACAGGGCACAATGCAACGGCCACTGTCAGTGGCATACTTACCTGGGCATGGACCATTGACACACAGCACTCAGTGAACAAAAGGCCTCCGTGACAGAGCACACATACACCTGCACAACCACAGCAACATCAGCCGTCGTACATGGTCACTCACCGTCAAGTGAAGTAGCGGGCGATGAGCTGCTGACGCACATTCACAGCTTCATCCTCTCCGCTGTCCTCGTCACTGGACCCGTCCTGGTCTGCAGGCTGGGGCCCTGGCTGATCACCGTCATCCACAATTAGGGGGATCTGCTTGCGAATAGCCAGATTGTGCAGCATGCAGCAAGCCACTACTATCTGGCACACCTTCTGTGGGGAGTACGCCAGTGCACCCCCGGTGCGGTCCAGGCATCTGAACCTGGACTTGAGGAGGCCAAAGGTCCGCTCAACCACACGTCTGGTCCTCCCATGTGCCTCATTGTAGCGGTCATCAGCTGGGGTCCGAGGATGTCGTAATGGGCTGAGCAGCCAGGGCCCATTCGGGTAAGCAGAGTCACCTGGGTATGAGGGACACAGCGAATCGTTGCAATTCCAACTGGACACAAGACAGCATCGCACACCCAGCACGCTACACGACTCCACATACTCACCAACAATCCAAGCACGGTCCGCTTGCAGATTGGTCATCAGACGTGGTAGGATGCTGTTGCGCATGATGTGCACGTCATGGGCCGATCCTGGAAATTTCGCACACACGTGTGAAATGACCATGTCCGCAAGGCACTCCACTTGCACATTCAGGGAGTGTGTGTGCTTCCGGTTGCGGTAGATGTGTTCCGTGGCCTGTGGTGCAACAAGGCCAACATGGGTGCAGTCAATTGCACCAACAACGTGGGGGATCCGTCCAAGGGCATAGAAAGCACCCTTCACTGCCGCCAATTCACGGGCCCTGGGGAATCGGATGTACCTGTTCCTGTACAGCATCATAGCTGACAGTACATCCCGTAGCACCATGCTGAACATGGGCTGGGACATCCCACCTCCACTGCCCACTGTGTGTTGGAAAGACCCAGTAGCGAAGAAATGCAGTGCAGCCATCACCTTAGCCGTGGGGGTAAATGCAGTTGGATACACCCTGCGAGGACGGAGGTGGGTTCCAACAAGGCACATAGGCGATGCAGGGTGGGTCGGTCCAGACGAAATTTCCGGATCAACTCCACATCCTCCATGTCTGCCAGCAATTGGTAGGGGCGATGTATGTTTGGTCTCCTCCTAGGAAAGATGGAAGTGGACACATGTCAAAGCAACACGCCACATGGCATTTCCACATACACAAAACATAAATGATTGACCAAGCAATTGGATCACAGACCAGCTGACAAGTAGGGACAGCACAGCCACAATACACTTACACAGGTCCCATACCAATAGCAATGGGCAGTGACACACACCATTGCTATGAGCATGCACATGGGGATTTAGGCCTTAATAACTTGTAAGGCATGCTGATGGTATCAGACAGCATATTTGGCAAGCGGCAACACCACGGCAACATAACTAGCTGCTGTGCATGACACTGCTTCCGAGGCTGGGTGAGTATGGCACACACCAACAACGCTATGGACACAGGCTGAGCGGCAAAAACAAGTGGGTCCTGTTGCACGAGGGGATATGAGACAGTCATTGATGTCCCTACTTCACCCTATGTACAGCACTGTACGGATCACACCTCCAGAAACATTGACAGGTGTACACATTGACAGCTCCATGCCAACACGGCTGTGTGATTGCAAATACACATCACAAGTGACACGTAACGTTGCACGTGGCAAGTGGCAGATGTACATAGTGTAAGATGGCATGTGTGTGCATATGCATATCCCATGCTCCCATGCCAATGTGTACATGATGATATGCCAACAGACATGTGGAGGCTGGCCACTGCCCGTCCCTGCCTATGCACACAGCATGTTGTGGCCCTGTCCATTGTGGACCTGCTCCCACACACTAATCATGGCCACACCTGCAGATGCATTGCGCACATTATACTGTGTGGTGCACATGGCATCAGCGGACTGTACCCGCCATGGGCCAGGCCCTTACGGCCAACTCCAATGACCCTCGCGGTTGCACCCTGCGTGTCCCAATATGGAGGTAAGCGTCCCGGGCCAGCTGGGAGCAGGACATCGTCTGCAATTGAAGCTGGCAGACATGATACACAAATTGCAGCAGCTTGGACCCACTGAAACTGCCCCAGGGGGCTATATGAGTGTGGGAGTGAGACCGGCATTACCACAGCTACCTGGGACTGTAGCCTGGCACCCCTCAACAACACCTGCTGCTGCCGCCTCTCCACCTACACGTCGATGACGCTGAGGACATGTCCAGATCCACTCACCAGCGAGGAGCTGGAGATCCTGGATTCCGAGCTCCACGCACACTGCACATGGCTATTCCTTGCGAAAGTTGTGTGTGAGAGACAACTGCAGTGTGTGTGGGAGTGCATGTGGGGGACACATGTCGTTGATCCGCAGCACTATGAGTCAGAGCCTGTGGGGTTCAAACATGCACTGCTCACCATGCCGACTGCAGGTGGCAGGGGTATGTGGGCTCTCGGGCGCTTTGACCTGTCTGTCCCTCCCGAGTGGTGGTACATGGCAACTTAATGTCAGACATCCAGTGACACAGACAATTGGCAATGAGGGTCTCAGTGCACTTGTTGCTCGTGTGAATGTCAGGCTGGGGCCATGCTGCCCTTCTCAGTCCTAGCAGGCCTGGCCTGCACATTGACTGCACAATGCCAGTAGGTGACAACACAGACTGCCAAGTGGGTTACATGTGTCTCCTGTTCAGGACACTCAGGATACGCGCTAACTCAGCCCTGTCCATTGGTCACACCATGCCTCGTGATAGGAATGTGTGTGTGAGTTAGTGGCCCTGAATGTGACCACCGTTGCGGTGTGGGCCATGCACAGGGCGAGTACGTTGGTTGTTGCGCAGTGTTGGTCACAGTGGGTACACCCACACAGATGTGTTGCCTTGTGATCTTTTGCTAGGTCCGCCTGACAATGGACAGTGGATGTGGGCAGACTACACATTGGTCGATGTGCTGTCTATATGCATGTGCCTTCACACCAGGCACAGCTGCCCCTGCACATGTGACCCCTGCTGCCATCAGTGCTGGCTCTGTTGAGCTGATGCGCCATATGTGCGTGGGGCAGACAGCTATCCTCACTTCCGTCATTGCCCATGACATCACTTTGCCGCAGGTGACATGGATCATGGAGGGCCCACATGTACGCGTGGGTGGACTACACAAGACTGTCCAATGGTTATCTCCCCCAGTCAGTGCTTCGGATGGGAAGTATGTGGTGCTGGTACTCATTTTAATGTGTCGAGTGGGCGGGGCTAGGTGCGGGGCTACATGCAAGACATGGGAAGTTCATCGGCTTATCTACTAGTTGCAATACACACGAGTCACGTCTTATCATGACCACATCAGGGTCATTCCTTAAACTAACTGGAAGTCAAACAGTCATATTTGACCCTGTCCTCATGGCCTCCCCTCGCTCACCCAAATATGCGTTTGCACCTGGGGAGCCAGCGCATGCACAAGCAGCTCCAAGCTCGTCCCAGAGAGGCCAAGGAGTGTATGTGTGGGTCCAGTTGAACAAGTGGTCTGTCTCGCGGCATGATAAGTGGCGGGACGCCGTCCACCTGCGTGGTGCCCCGAATCGAGACCCGGGCAATATTGACAATGCATGACAGGCTCCGCAGTCCGGATACACCACCTGCAACACACAGAGGCTGTAGCTGCCCTAGCGGCCCAGGCCGCGTCCAACTGGGGCTCATGGACCCACACATTCACTCTTTGGCCTCTCTGGGGCGAGCTTGGAGCTGCTCATGCACGCGCTGGCTTCTCTGTTGCGATGGCATGTGACGTGTGTGGGGATATAGGCAATGAGTGAGATGGTGCGAGCCACCTTCCGTGACGTCATTCCTGCTCGTGATGTGTGCGTCCCCCCACTACTTCCATTATACTTGTGCCATACTACTAATTGAGGATGTGTTGCCTGCGTGATGTGACCAGGAGGAGCGCGCCATGACCTCTCACCCACCATGCTCCACTGCCATCCCGTGCCCTGGATTGCCTGTGCAGGTGGACAATGTTGGGGATACACCTGGTCGACAGGGGATGTGAGTGCCTTGGCAAGGGCCTGGCGGACGCACAGCAGTATCCAGCATGTCCACAGGGGTGGGCTGACGTCTACACCTGATGCAGCATTGATCGTGTGCCCACCTGTTGTGCACACACGAGTTCACATTCATCCCCAGACAGGTGGTCTTTACTAATTCCCAGGAGAGCGGTAATGTACAGTTCCGGAATCCTCCCAACACAGCGTGTTTCAACATTGCATGTGCGCATCTACCCGTCACACCCACCCACCTGAGCCATGCGTAACTCCCGCTTCACATGACACATGTGTGTCTTCCACAGTTGTGCTACTCTCTCAGGGGCAGACCTGCAACTGTCCTGTGGCGCACACACACAGCACCGAGTCGTACTGGCATCCTGTTAGATTGGTAGGCACACTCACACACATTGCATCCGCAGCACTTCGTGTCACTACTCGACACATGGAACTGGGCACTGTCCCTGGGGTTGCTGAGTAATGGCGCCTGTCGATGTGAACTGTGACTGTATGCTGTTGCTCCTGTAGTCGGTTGTATCTGTGTAGTTGATGATTGGAGTTGTTGCAGTGTGTGGTTGGTTAAGTGGGGCAGATGCCGTGTATGTGACCTCAGCAATTGCAATGTCCGGTCTCACATTCTAATGTGTTGTTCACGTGGCAGGGACTTCCCTTATCTCAGACCCTGCTACTTGTGAGTGTGATGTATCTGCTTTCCGGTGCAACGTATTGACTGCATGTGATTGGTGTTATTCCTGTGTTCATGTATCCGTGTCATGTTTGCGTGCATGCATTGCACAGGGTTTGAGTGTAGCCACAGGTGGACTGGCAGCATGCGCGGAGTATGTGGGCATGTGTGAGCTTACTTGCTGTGTGGCCAGCAGTGTAGGTGTATGTTAGTCATGTGATGTGCATTGTGGCTGGGCACATGGCTTACTTTCAATGTGTGCATTTGGGAGGTGGTGGTGTGTGGTGTGCGTGGTGTGTGTTTGTGGTAGCCTTGGTGTGTATGTGTGTGTCGTGTCCATGTCGACTACACACATATGTCACCCCGGGACATGGTGGATGTTTGTAACCGTGTTGAGGTCTTTGTATTTGATGGGATGTGTGTGTTGTATGTTGCACAGTATGCGGTGTGTGGGTGTGTCCTTGCAGTTCAGGCTGACTCCTACTTGTTATGGTTCAGACGTTGTGTGTGTGCAGGGTGTGTGACTGTCAAGATTGTGTCTAGTCCAATTGTGCATGTCAGCATTTCTACAGTTCCTACTCACTGTGCAGTGCTGCCCACCCACACTGATGTCGTGTGTGTGTTTTGTCAGGCATTGCTGTGGCATGCTTTATCGTGGCTCCCACTTTTCGTTGCTGAGTGTGTGGTCAGACTGTGTGGCTCATTGTACACATGTGTAGGACTGTGCTTTGTAGTGAGCAGGCCGTCAGTGTTGTTGTGATGATCTTTCGTGCGACTTCAGAGTGTGAGAAGTCCTGCTCCACGAGCTGTGGTATTTCCCTGTGGCCACTGTTGCGGCTACTCATTTGCGTTGACATCCAATGACGGTGGACTACATGGTCATCTCACTGCTGCCGTGTACTTCACACACTCTCATCCTCTCTCATTCGTACTTGTGAAATGAATCAGCAGAGACACATATTTACTTCAAGCCATGTATTGGGACTTATGTCCTCTGTGATGCAGTATAGTGGACACTACTGGCAGCGAAATGCATGTGGAGGATATACTCAGCATGATTACACATAGCATAGGGTGTAGGGGTACATGTGATTAGTTGTTGCCTGTGGGATGTGGGCTTCAGAGTTACAACTGCTTAGCCGTTGCTGTGCTAATGTACATTTGCTAATTACTGAGGGGCTGCTGACTTTGACACAGACAGTATACATTTTGCCTACCAGACCGCTTGACATCATGGGCACAGTCCATCTCAGTTCCAAACTGGATGTCCTCCCAAGGGGAGATAGTTTGTATTATTGCTTCATCAGAGCGTTTAGGGGTAAAAATCAGACAATGCCGAGCCCAGTCATGAAGGGAGACCATCTCATTTATCACAAATGCCCAGAGTAATAGATGCCTCTACAAAGCTCAGAATATTCTCATGGAACATAGCAGTATTGAGGCCCAAACTGAAGACGAAGAGTAGGGAACGTTCATTGATAGTTTCCACATCTGAGTCTTCCAGGAAACTTGGGTGTTACACCCAGTTCATAAAGTGGGATTCGCAAATTATTGTTTAGAGACCACTACATCTCCAGCAGGTCGGCCATCAGGTGAGTTGATAGTCTGGATAAAGACAGCCTTAATGTGTAGTCTAAGCAGGGTCAAAATCAAGACCACTGATATATTGAGTTTGAGTATTAACTCACCAAGCGGGGGATTTGCTACAAGCTTGTAGAATATATATAATCGGTTCCTGAATTTGAATCATGACTCTCCAACTTTACTTATTCTGGAGGATTACTTAGAGCAGTCCAATTGCACCAGTGATCTTATTTTGGCTGGTGATTTTAATGTAACATTCAAACCCTTGGAAGATAAGCAAATGATTACGGAGGAGGAGGATGAACAGAGAGGCATCCCTAGATTGCCAAATTCTCAAGCTGATAAAAGGTCCAAGGTCGCAATGCAGGTAACCTCCTTAACACAATTGCATGGCTTGAGAGCTTGCAATGGGCATCTGGCAACTGGCAAAGGGGCTAGTCATACTTTTAAAGGGCTTCTAGCAGATACAGAATTGATTACATTTGTCTCTGTGGTCCAACCTAGGAGATATGAGAGTTATTGAATGTTACGAGTGACCATAACGCCCTACTGGTGAATATTCCCATTCTCTGTCGCTCCCACCCTTCTCAATGCGCAGAAGTGACAATTTTCCTCACTAACAATAAAAGGCAGGTAAAATGGTCCATTATAGAATTTAATGAGGACACTTTAAGCCTGACTTAGATCTCAGTGGACGGATTACTCTGTCACAATGGTGACGGATAACCCGTCCGCCGAAATGTAGATCCCATAGGATATAATAGAATTTATATTTTGGTGGACGGGTTTTCCATCACACGTAATCCTTCAGCCAAGATCTAAATCAGGCCCTTTATCTCAAAATTCCACCTTGGTAACTCATGCATTAATTCAGTTTAACAATCAAGTGCAAGATGACCATACTGTGTATTGTCAATAAATTTATGGAAATTATTAAGAAGTACTCGAGGAACAATAGGTCATGGGAAAGGTGGCAAATGCCAATGGTGCCTGGTGATATGATTCACATTGTAGGGTGGCCAGGGAAAAACTGATGATTACTATTAAAAGTGGTGACAGACACCACAGATGAAGAGGGGAAGCAGTATAAAACCACTCAGCTAAGGGCAAGGAAGAACTGGGGTGATAAGCTGTGGCGGGAATTGGCCAAAGCAGTCACACTGAAAGACAGTAAGTGATTATGGCACCTGATAACCAAAAGTACTCCACAATTGGTAATAGAGGAATATTTCTATATTCAATCACAAATATGGATAAACCAATTTAGTATACTATACTCAAAGCAGAATGATATGACGGGTACTGAGGGACTTAAAGATTATTTAACTTATGGCAGTGAAGAAGAAAATGATCCCTTGATTATTTTCACTTTGGATGAGACAATAGCGGCAATCGATACCATGAAAAAAGGGACGCTCCAGGCCTTGACAAAGTACCAGGTGATCTCTTTTCTTCCGAACCAGTTATCTGGAGTTACATTCTGAATCAGATATCAAATGCCATAGCGAAAGAGGCAGCAATTCCTGACACTTGGAAAGGTGAAAAAATAGTGCCGATCTATAAGAAAGGAGATAAGGAGGATTCAGTCAAACTGGATGGAGGAGGAACAAGGCCTGTCAAATCTCCAGGTAGGCTTCAGATCAAACCACAGTACCACTGATCAGGTGTTCCATTTTATTTTAATACTTTATACATTTGTGGTCTTAAATAAGGAACATCTATATGTAGTATTTGTGGACCTTCGTGCAGCTATCGATTTATTTCAGTAAGTTTTTAGCACAAAACATATCTTTTTTACTTTACTTTTATTTTCAACTGGAAGGAAGTGCCACAGAGACTCAAACTTCCTCTTCCTGTCCAGAAGGCTCCTCCTGATGCTTTCTCCATCCCTTGGTCACTTTTCAATTGGATTTTGAAGGCAAAGGATCACTCTCTTCTTTGTCTGTGAGAGACTAATGCCTGGAAGAGGAAGTGACGAACTGTGACGAGTTGCGAGCCACAAGCAGGGAGCGGCCGCATCTGTACTCCGGCCGGCATTTGTGCGCGTGCTCCTACCCCGCTACAGGTCCAGGCCCAGGCTGGAGTGTGACCGAGGCAGCTGGGGGTTACAGGAGCCATAGAGGAGGGGACCAGACCACCGCCTGAATTGCAGCTGAACTGCCTGCATTGTACTGCTGCTGCTTGTGAGGCGAGCGATGGGAGACAGGTACTGAGGCTACAGCTGCGGTCCCTCTCCGGCTGCGCGGAAATGGCAGGCGTTAGGCTGGTGCGGTTTGCGCAGTATAGAGGTCATCTCCCGCCTTTGTCCTCCCACTTTTCTGTACCAAGCTTGCGTCCTCCTTTTGCTGGTGCTGTTCCGGCTTTTAATGTCATACCCCCCTCACACCCCTGCAGAAAGACGTCGGAAGAAGGCAGAGGGGGGGGAGGGGTGCTGATGGAGTGGGGAGGACTTTTACCTCTATTTAGGGTAAAGGGTGTAGGTTTTCAGTTGCACTCCCTGCACAATGTAGCTGAAGTTGTCGGCCTACAGGGGGAGTGGAGTGCTTCACCCCTGATGACCCTCCACTTTCTCTAACCAGGAGTAAGTGGAGATTGGTTTGGACCACAACCCCTCCCTAGTGGTGTGGAAGCGGCCAGCTTGGGTTGGTGCGGCTTGCACCCAATGGTGGGGGATCTGCCCCAGCATGCCCTTTCATTTCAGCCCCTGTGAGCCTTTGCCTTACCCTCCAGGGACAGAGGGAAGTTGGTCAGGTGTCAGGCGTCTATGGCATCTGTGGCGAAGCTGATAAGTGGTCACCTGGTGGATATTTGTAGTTGGTCACTTTAAAAGGTCCTTTCTTTTTTTTTTGAAGATGCCATCTAGGTGCCTGCATTCTGGTCGTTTGATTGCACCCCCAGGCTCGGCTGGGTTTATAGCTAATCACACCAGCTCTACCAGCTCCCCTAAACTGTTGAAGACCATCTGGCGTAAGAAGCCCCGGGACCATCTATCCCTTCAGAAGTCCCACCCTAAGATACTTTCCATGTTTTCCAAGGGACAGAGGGGCAGAGGAGTAGGAAATAAAGAATTGGGGATGAATATAGGTGCAATCAAAGAAGAAGGGCTGGGTATAGTTACAGTCCTATCGCAGGGTGCAGCCCCGTATCCACTCAATCACTCCATATATAATTTAGTGCAATCTACTTCTCAACCTCATAAAATGGAACAATGTCACTCAGTGGAAGTACCAGAAGAAATGGAGATGGAGGACGCTAAAGCTGGCCCTGAAAAAAGCGGAGTTGGTGCCAGCCCGAACTCTGAGTTTATGTGTGAACATGAGAGTCCGGTGGTTGCATCTGGCTATCTAAACGTCGAGTCAGAACCAGGGGTGTTGTCACCCAAGGGGTCCCTCGAGTGACTGAGTTATGTGGGGATGAATGCAGCCTTGTACCTGGTGATTTAGAGGACTTTTCCTTGTCGGACATTGCCATTCATATGGATAAAAAACGAGTTTTGGAGGTTAAACTAAAATTGTCCATTATGTGCGACGACTGCTTCAGGCCCAACAGTCTTGTGCCGCTCTCCTAATGGAAGAGGCCAGGCAAGTTTGGCTGGCGACACGAAGCAGGGTATACCAATGGGGGGACAAGTCCGGAAAGATGCTCCATCGGCTTTGCCAGGGCACCTTCCATGCCCAGGCCCTCCCGGGCTTTCTAGATGGGAAGGGGACACCGATCACGGATCCACTCACTATAGCCGGGAGCTTTGCTACCTACTACGCAGATCTCTATGCCCCCTGTGAGTGCTTGCCTGCGACCATAATAGATAAGTTCTTGGCTGACCTACCGCCCAAGGCGGTGCCAGATGACGTGCGTGATCTACTGGACCTCCCCCTAACTGACGAAGAACTGGACACGGCCCTGGGAGAGCTGAATACCGGGAAGGCCCCCGGGCCTAATGGGTTCCCAAGTGAATTTTTTAGACGCTATAGTACGCAGTTGGCCCCTTACTACCGGGCAGTGGTGGAGGAAGCCCGGGAAGAGGGAATACTCCCTCCCGACTGGAGGCATGTGGAGGTGGTGGTGTTCCTTAAGTCCGGCCGGCCACCAGAACAACAGGCCTCGTACCGCTCCATCTCCCTCCTCAATGTGGAGGCTAAGATCTTGGCAAAGGCATTGGCTAATCGCCTTTTGCCCCACATCTCCTCGCTTGTACACCCTGATCAGGCTGGGTTTATGCCCCAGAGGGCAACCAGGCATAACATACGGCGAGCGCACGTCGCGATGGCAGCGGTTCAACAGACCGGAGAGCGGGCGGCACTCCTATTAGTAGATATGGACAGGGCGTTCGACTCCCTGAGTTGGGTGTATTTATTTGCGTTGCTACGTAGACTCAACCTGGGCCCGCGCTTTCTCTCTTACTTAATGCTTCTCTATACAGTCCTGACGGCGACGGTGCGGGTGGCGGGGGCGGCCTCTCCCATCTTCCCGATTCGGAGGGGTACACGGCAGGGATGCCCCCTGTCTCCGTATTTATTTGCGCTCGCCATGGAGCCACTAGCGGCATGGGTGCGCATGGATGCACAGGTCAGGGGCTTTGAGTGGACGCCGGATGTATCCAACAGGATTGCATTGTGGGCGGATGCGTCCTGTTTTTCTTCATGGCCTTAGATAGAACGGGGCCGCGGCTTCTAGAGATCATGCGGATCTTTGGGGAGATGTCGGGACTATATATGAATGTAGGAGAGTAGGATCTGCCTCTTATGTTGCCCCCACTTTTTTTCTGATGTTTACACTGCTTTCTGGCTATAGTCTGGCTGGGACCCTGCCAATCAGGGTCCCAGCCTCTCTGTTCTCTCTAAACGATTTGGAGTGCACTCTCGGTGCACTAGTGATTGGATACTGTGGTACCTTATGAGTCCCTAGTATATGGTATCTTAGGTACCAAGGGCATAGGTACTTCACAGGCCTACCAGGGGCTGAAGCATGTAATATGCCACCCCTGGGAAGCAGACTAAATCTGACACCACAGGCCTGCTACTGCAGCCTGGGTGAGGAGGTGCTAGCACCCCTCACAGAGATATAGGTTCCCTATATCTCCCCTGCACACACATTTAAACCTATCAGTCACCCCTAAGGCAGGCCCTATCAATCCTGAGGGCAGGGTGCTTAGTTTCTATGTTAGGGGGTGCCTCTGCCTGAGCAGGGCCCCTCTGCAGCTCTCAGAGTCCATTCTCTGGGGCTGTTTGTGAATGCGGTCAAACCATATACTCTTAAGTGCATTATAACCCCGCGGTTAATGCTAACTTTGGAATGGCTGCATCAAAACATGTTGTGTTTGGTGTCAAACACCTTGGAATCATACCCCCACACCAGTACCTGGTGTGGGAGTATGATCCCACCCTTCTAGAGGGATAGACATGTACCTACTGTGGAAACGCAGTAGAATCCTGAAGAGCCCTGGCATCACAAAATAGATGCCACCAGTCACAGACACTGGGCTGCCCTCCTGCTGATGACCGAAACTCGCAGTGGAGGAGGCCCAACAATAGGTATCCTGTCACAGGGAGGTGTGACCACCTCCCAGACAGGGTTAAGTGTATTGGGGCTGGGTGGGTGCACTCCTAGAGTGCTTTGAAGTCCTGCACTGGGGGAGCAGAAGGCTCCTCTGTGCATACACCAGTTCAAACCGGCTCAGGGGCTACCTGCCCCTGCTCTGGCGCGAAACTGGACAAAGGGAAGTGGGTGTAGCCACCCACTCCCCTGACCCTCCCATAGGTCCGGTCTTGGAGCTAGTGCCTCCCTTCCTTTTAGTATAAGATAGGGAACCCTTGCCATTGCAAACTAGATCTCCCTGGACGATGCTCTAAAGAAGAATCCTGGACCTTCGACGTTCCACTACCTCTGGAAGACTGAAGAATCTCCCTTGGAGTCAAGGAGTGACTCCCCTGCTTGGCAGACACCAAAAACTGCAATGACGGTCGCAAACTACGCCGCTCCCGCAGGAGCCCGAAGTCCCTGCAGCCCAGGAAGAGGATTTCCTGACTTCTCCAAGGCCATCGTGAGTCCCCAGCGAAGCTGAGGCAAGTGGACCCCACGAGTGACGAGGAACCGCAGTCCCTGGGTACCGTGCACTATTGTCAAGTGCAACCCCTTCACAACGTTCTACGAACCTGTGTTTTGGACCACGTGTGGTCCCAGCCTCTAGCAGAGATCCCTCCCAAGATCAGAGGCCTACCCCGTCCCGAGTGACCGTGGGCCCCTGTTGAAGGAATCCTCCCAAGGCGTCTTCGCAATCCCTTGCCAGCCGGCTTGTGGGTCCCCTGAAGCCTTTCCTATAAATCCAAAGGGCTCCCCTGGTTGCTCCAGGCCTGCCCTGACTTACCGTCGCTGGGTGAGTCCCCCAGACCTTGCTGGTCTGAACCATTGACTTTTTGTTCTTTCCACGAGACTTGCTGTTACCAAGGCTTGTTGGCTCCAATCGGGTCGCCGACACCGCAGACAGCCGCAGACTTCGTGGGACATGCTGAATCCAGCTCCTGGTCATCCTCGACGCCTCCTGGACCTCGTGGCTGAAGAGTCAAGACACCCGTGAACGACCTGAATCCGCCGACGGTGGGCATCCATCTTCCTTGCCCCGGGTCACTGCCAAGTGACTTTGAACACTGTCCCCTCTGCTTTCAGGTCTTCCTTCTTCTGAATCCAGGCTTGGATTCCACCGGACACTTCTTCTGGCTTCACAAGCAGCAAGTCTTCATTGGCTCCCAGTGAAAACGACGCCGCGACCCGACACCAAAGGACACCTATGCACCCGGCTTCCCTGGGTGAGGTAACTCCAGCACTACGGTGCTCCTGTGGGTGTTGGCCCTAGAACTACTTACCCTGTAAGTGACTTGCTTGTAGCTACTCCCGAAGTGCCCTTAAACTCCTAATTTCCAACCGCGACTTGCCCCATTGAAGTCTACGGCGATCCGCGCCTGTGTTCACTCACTACACGCGTCCCCCGTGGGTCCTTTACTTACCTGCCTTGGGTGGTTTTGTGAGGCCCCAGCACTTCTGAAGGCCCTAGGCCTTGTCCCTTTGCAAGTCGTTGTTCCTAAGTCTCTTTTTTAGTATATGGTCTGGTACGCCCCTAGGGCCCCAGCCATATTTGTGCTCAATTTGTTGTGAAACGTTGATTTGTGCATATGTTCCTGACTTCTAATCTCACAAGAGATTAGTAGAAAGTTGTTTAGTAATAAATACATATATATTTGATATATATACCTGGGTGGTTTCTTTTCATTTGGTGATTCAAGAGATTGTGTGGTAAAACAAGCTGCTTTACATTCCTCCAAGACTTAGCCTGAAGGCTGCTCTCCACAGCTACCAGTAGGATAGCTTTCTATAAAGGTTGTCTTAAACCTACCTACCATAAGAGTCGAATTGTACTGGTGCAAGGTGTCCACTTTAACTAGTGAACAGCATATACCAGGCCAACTTCTCACATTGGTGGCAGCGTGTGGGATTCCAGCTTGCTATTGCTTTACCAGAAAATCTCTATTTGAATTGCTAACTGAAAACCACTATAGGTACTCAAGGTACATATAAAATCAAGCTTAGTATCAATAAGTTCTACTGAACTTAGAGCTGTGTGCCAAGGGATAGCACACCCTTTCTACAGCTCAAGCGAGTATCAGTAGGCCACAAACTAGTGTAGGTAGTACAACACTGCACAACACTAGAATGTCTGTAAAGGGTGGACCCAGTGGATCCACTCAGCCTCAGTATAAGGACATGACTTTCTTTGACTTGAAAGCCATGTGTGCTGAAAGGCACCTGAAGCTAGGACAGAGTCCCTCCACACTACACTGATAGATCTGCTGACAGCAGATGATCTTAGATTAGCTCTAGGAGCTAATGGGTCTGAATCAGTGGGTGGGTCAATTACAGTGTCTGGGTCAGATGATGAACATCAGGATGACCAAGACTCTGTGATTAAAGGGCCAGGTCCCCAGGGGCCTGAAAAGGACAGAGGAATTCTCCCTAAGAGAACTGACATAGTGGAGGAGAGGCCTAGGTCCCTTTCTAGGGACTCTGACCACTCCTATCACTCTGGCAGAGAATCTGTCTACCAGAGGAACTCCTACTTCCCCAGAAGAGAGACCTCCTCTGACAGAATGTACAAACTGCTGCAGTATGAGGAAGCAAGACTTGCCCTCAAAACCAAGCAGTTGGCATTAGATAAGGAAGCCCTGGAGCTCCAGAGAGCTTCTAGAAAAGAGGGGTTAGAACCCCTGGTGGCAGCAACAGTGTCCCTAGAGGCAGAGAATATATTCCAGACCATAGGAACCTGAGCAAGGTTGTTCCTCCCTACCAGAGTGGGGATGATATCCATAAGTGGATAACTGCTATGGAAAGGGCCTGTAGAGTACAACAGGTCCCCCAAAAGCAGTGGGCAGCAATCTTGTGGCTCTCCTTTTCAGATAAAGGTAGAGACAAGCTCCTCACTGTTAGAGAAGAGGATGCTGATGACTATGAAGTCCTGAAGAGTGCACTGATAGATGGGTTTGGCTTAACCACTGAGCAGTACAGGTTGAAGTTCAGAGACACCCAGAAGGCACAGACTCAGGACTGGACTGACTTTGTAGATTGTGCAACCAAGGCTCTGGAGGGTTGGCTGGTTGGCAGTAGGGTTACTGATGTCAAGGGATTGTATAATCTAATGATGAGAGAACAGATCCTTAATAATTGCCAGAACCAGTTGTTGCATCAATACCTGGTGGACTCAGATCTGACCTCTCCCCAAGAATTGGGAAAGAAGGCAGACAAGTGGGTCAGAACCAGGGTGAGGCGGAAAACCCAGAACCAAGGGGGTGACACAAAGAAGCAGGATTCTAAGGGCTCTGAGAAAAGTGGGGATAAGTCAAAAGATCAGAAGTCTTCACAAGGGCCCCAAAAATCTGCATCTGGTGAGGAGTCACAATCCAACAAGGGAAAAGGCCAAAAGAAGCCATGGTGCAAATTCTGTAAACAGAAAGGGCACTGGACTTCTGATTGTAATAAGTCCAAAGACCAAACCACCACCACTCTTGCCCCTAAGGCAACTGTTCCCCCCAGTCCAGCTACTGGTGGAGGTGGTACTCAGAATAAGGGTGTAGTAGGGTTGACCCTGGGTTCTGAAGTGGACTCTGGCCTAGTCAGAGTACCCACTCAGGCATTGCTGATTTGTGATGGAGACCTTGATATGTCCTTCCTGGTGAGCCCCAGTAATCTGGGCAAATACAAACAGCAGCCTGTAATAACAGGCTTTGGCATTTAGGGACACAGGTGCTAGTGTCACCATGGTGGCAGAGGATCTTGTGGACCCTGGACAGATCATCCTGGGTGAAATGTACCAGGTGACCAATGCAAGCAATGTCAGGACCAACCATAGTCTGGCAGTTGTGAATTTCTCCTGGGGAGGGGTAACTGGCCTCAAGAAGGTTGTAGTCAGTGCAGACCTCCCTGTAGAATGTATATTGGGCAATGATCTAGAAACTTCAGCCTGGTCTGAAGTAGAGTTATGGACTCATGCTGAGATGTTGGGCATCCCTGCTGAGGTATTTGCTGTGACCAGGTCACAGGCCAAAATGCATGACACTGAACCAGCTCTGGATCCTGAAACAATGGACCAGATGCTTCCCAAGAAGAGGAGCAGTAGGGTTAAGGCAGTGCCTTCCCCTCTGTCTCAGATCACTGATTCCCCTCTTGAGGGAGGAGGAGCAGATCCTGAAGAAGGAACTGCCCCAGAGGGACTTGTGCCTGATCAGGTTGAGTTCTTGGGGGCAGGGGGCCCTTCTAGGGAAGATCTGAGTAAGGAGCAACAGTGCTGCCCCTCTCTTGAACCCCTCAGACAGCAGGCTGCTGCTGAGGCTGTTGGGAGTGCTAGTGGGTCCCATAAAGTTTATTGGGATGAGGGACTCCTATATTCTGAGGGTAGAGATCCAGCCCCTGGAGCCACCAGGAGGTTGGTAATACCTCAGAAGTTCCTCTTGACCCTAGCACATGATATCCCTTTGGCAGGTCACTTGGGCCAAAACAAGACCTGGGACAGGCTTGTTCCACATTTTCATTGGCCACATATGTCAGAGGACACAAAGGAGTTTTGTCGCTCCTGTGTCACATGCCAAGCCAGTGGCAAGGCAGGTGGCACCACAAAGGCCCCCTGATACCACTACCTGTGGTGGGGGTACCCTTTGAAAGGGTAGGGATTGACATTGTTGGTCCCCTTGACCCTCAAACTGCATCTGGGCACAGATTTATCTTGGTGGTAGTGGATCATGCCACCAGGTACCCAGAGGCAATTCCCTGAGGACCACCACAGCCCCTGTGGTGGCAAGAGCCCTCATTGGAGTTTTCTCCAGAGTGGGTTTCCCAAAGGAGGTCATCTCTGACAGAGGTACAAAGTTCATGTCAGGATATTTGAAAGCAATGTGGAAGGAGTGTGGTGTAACTTATAAGTTCACCAACCCCTATCACCCACAATGCAATGGGTTGGTTGAACGTTTCAACAAAACCCTGAAGGGAATGATTAAAGGACTCCCAGAGAAGCTTAGGCGGAAATGGGACCTTCTTCTTCCCTGCCTGTTGTTTGCAATCAGAGAGGTTCCACAGAAGGGGGTTGGTTACAGCCCATTTGAGCTTCTGTTTGGGCATCCTGTAAGAGGTCCATTATGTTTGGTAAAAGAGGGCTGGGAGTTACCTCTCAAACCCCCAAACAGGATGTGATGGACTATGTACTTGGTCTCCGCTCCCGGATGGCCGAATACATGAAAAAGGCAACCAAAAACCTGGAGGCCAGCCAAGAATTACAAAAAGCTTGGCATGACCAAAGGCTGTGCTGACTGTGTACCAGCCAGGACAGAAAGTGTGGGTGTTGGAGCCTGTGGCCCCAGCAGCCCTCCAAGACAAATGGAGTGGCCCCCATAAAATAGTTGAGCAAAAGGGAGAAGTCACCTATCTGGTGAATCTTGGAACTCCCAGGAGCCCCCTGAGGGTGCTCCATGTCAACAGATTGAAGCCATATGTTGACAGGGCTGACATGGGCTTGCTCATGGCAACTGATGAGGAACAGGAGGAGGAGAGTGACCCTCTCCCTGACCTGCTCTCACAGAACCCTGATGATGGGTCAGTAGATGGTGTTGCTTTGGCAAGCAGCCTCACTGACCATCAGCAAACTGAGTGCAGACAAGTTCTGCAGCAGTACAGACATATGTTTAGCCTGACCCCTAGTCAGACTACCTGGTGCACCCATGAGGTGGACACTGGAGACAGTCTGCCTGTCAAGAGTAAAATCTACAGGCAACCTGACCATGTCAGGGACTGTATCAGGACTGAAGTCCAGAAAATGTTGGAGCTAGGTGTGATTGAGCCTTCAGATAGCCCCTGGGCTAGCCCAGTAGTCCTAGTATCCAAGCCTCATACCCAGGGTGGTAAGAAAGAAATTAGGTTTTGTGTAGACTACAGAGGCCTCAATGCAGTCACCAGGACTGATGCCTATCCCATACCAAGGGCAGATGAGCTGATTGATACTTTGGCCTCAGCCAAATATCTGAGTACATTTGACCTAACAGCTGGCTACTGGCAGATCAGGTTAGCTGATGATGCAAAAGCCAAAACAGCATTTTCGACCCCTGGTGGGCACTACCACTTTGTGGTGATGCCCTTTGGATTGAAAAATGCACCTGCCACTTTTCAGAGGTTGGTGAATAAAGTTCTGGCAGGGATGGAAACTTATTGCTCAGCTTATCTAGATGATATTGCTGTCTTTAGTTCCTCCTGGCAGGATCACCTGGTCCACCTCAGAAATGTTTTGGAGGCTCTGCAGAAAGCAGGCCTCACTATCAAGGCCACTAAGTGCAAGATAGGGCAGAGTCAGGTTGTGTACCTGGGCCACCTTGTGAGTCAGCCTTTAAAGAGCAAAATCCAAACCATAATGGAATGGGTTGCTCCAACCACCCAGACACAGGTGAGAGCCTTCTTAGGCCTGACTGGGTACTATAGGAGGTTTGTGAAGGGATATGGATCTATAGTGACCCCCTTGAATGATCTGACGTCAAAGAAAATGCCAAAAAAGGTTCAGTGGACAGCTAGCTGTCAGAAGGCATTTGAAGACCTAAAGCAGGCCATGTGCACTGCCCCCATCTTACAGAGTCCAGACTACACCAAAAAGTTCATTGTCCAAACAGATGCTTCTGAGCTGGGTGTGGGAGCTGTACTGTCTCAACTGAATGATGAAGGTCAAGACCAGCCAGTAGCTTTTATTAGCAGGAGGCTGACCCCTAGAGAGAAACGTTGGTCAGCTATAGAGAGGGAGGCCTTTGCTGTGGTGTGGGCCCTGAAGAAGCTGAGGCCATACTTGTTTGGCACTCACTTCATAGTTCAGACTGATAAAGCCCCTCCTATGGCTTAAACAGATGAAAGGTGAAAACCCAAAACTTTTGAGGTGGTCCATTTCCCTACAGGGGATGGACTATACAGTGGAACATAGGCCTGGGACCCAACATGCCAATGCAGATGGACGCTCAAGGTATTTCCACTTAGAACACGAAGACTCAACTGGTCAAGGTTAGTTTAGTGTCCCTGCGTTTGGGGGGGGGGGGTTGTGTAGGATCTGCCTCTTATGTTGCCCCCACTTTTTTTCTGATGTTTACACTGGTTTCTGGCTTTAGTCTGGCTGGGATCCTGCCAATCAGGGCCCCAGCCTCTCTGTTCTCTCTAAACGATTTGGAGTGCACTCCAGGTGCACTAGTGATTGGATACTGTGGTACCTTATGAGTCCCTAGTATATGGTACCTTAGGTACCAAGGGCATTGGTACTTCACAGGCCTACCAGGGGCTGAAGTATGTATTATGCCACCCCTGGGAAGCAGACTAAATCTGACACCACAGGCCTGCTACTGCAGCCTGGGTGAGGAGGTGCTAGCACCCCTCACAGAGATATAGGTTCCCTATATCTCCCCTGCACACGCATTTAAACCTATCAGTCACCCCTAAGGCAGGCCCTATCAATCCTGAGGGCAGGGTGCTTAGTTTCTATGTGAGGGGGTGCCTCTGCCTGAGCAGGGCCCCTCTGCAGCTCTCAGAGTCCACTCTCTGGGGCTGTTTGTGAATGCGGTCAAACCATATACTCTTAAGTGCATTATAACCCCGCGGTTAATGCTAACTTTGGAATGGCTGCATCAAAACATGTCGTGTTTGGTGTCAAACACCTTGGAATCATACTCCCACACCTGGTGTGGGAGTATGATCCCACCCTTCTAGAAGGATAGACATGTACCTACTATGGAAACGCGGTAGAATCCTGAAGAGCCCTGGCATCACAAAATGGATGCCACCAGTCACAGACACTGGGCTGCCCTCCTGCTGATGACCGAAACTCGCAGTGGAGGAGGCCCAACAATAGGTATCCTGTCACAGGGAGGTGTGACCACCTCCCAGACAGGGTTTAGTGTATTGGGGCTGGGTGGGTGCACTCCTAGAGGGCTTTGAAGTCCTGCACTGGGGGAGCAGAAGGCTCCTCTGTGCATACACCAGTTCAAACCGGCTCAGGGGCTACCTGCCCCTGCCCTGGCGCGAAACTGGACAAAGGGAAGTGGGTGTAGCCACCCACTCCCCTGACCCTCCCATAGGTGGGGTCCTAGAGCTAGTCCCTCCCTTCCTTTTAGTATAAGATAGGGAACCCTTGCCATTGCAAACTAGATCTCCCTGGACGACGCCCTAAAGAAGAATCCCGGACCTTCGATGTTCCACTACCTCTGGAAGACTGAAGAATCTCCCTTGGAGTCAAGGAGTGACTCCCCTGCTTGGCAGGCACCAAAAACTGCAACGACGGACGCAAACTACACCACTCCCGCCGGAGCCCAAAGTCCCTGCAGCCCAGGAAGAGGATTTCCTGACTTCTCCAAGGCCATCGTGAGTCCCCAGCGAAGCTGAGGCAAGCGGACCCCACGAGTGACGAGGAACCGCAGTCCCTGGGTACCGTGCACTATTGTTGAGTGCAACTCCTTCACGATGTTCTACGAACCTGTGTTTTGGACCACGTGTGGTCCCAGCCTCTAGCAAAGATCCCTCCCAAGATCAGAGGCCTACCCCGTCCCGAGTGACCGTGGGCCCCTGTTGAAGGAATCCTCCCGAGGCGTCTTTGCGATCCCTTGCAAGCTAGCTTGTGGGTCCCCTGAAGACTTTTCTACAAATCCAAAGGGCTCCTCTGGTTGCTCCAGGCCTGCCCTGACTTACCCTCGCTGGGTGAGTCCCCCAGACCTTGCTGGTCTGAACCACTGACTTTTTGTTCTTTCCATGAGACTTGCTGCTACCAAGGCTTGTTAGCTCCAATCGGGTCGCTGACACCGCAGACAGCCGCAGACTTCGTGGGACACGCTGAATCCAGCTCCTGGTCGTCCTCGACGCCTCCTGGACCTCGTGGCTGAAGAGTCAAGACACCCGTGAACGACCTGAATCCGCCGATGACGGTGGGCATCCATCTTCCTTGCCCCGGGTCACTGCCAAGTGACTTTGAACACTGTTGTGAGAAGTTGGCCTGGTATATGCTGTTCACTAATTAAAGTGGACACCTTGCACCAGGGCAAATCGACTCTTATGGTAGATAGGTTTAAGATAACCTTTTAAAGAAAGCTATCCTAGTGGTAGCTGTGGAGAGCAGCCTTCAGGCTAAGTCTCGAAGGAATGTAAAGCAGCTTGTTTTACCATATAATCTCTTGAATCACCAAATGAAAAGACACCACACAGGTATATATATCAAATATATATGTATTTATTTCTAAATAACTCTCTACTAATCTCTTTATGAGATTAGAAGACAAACATATGCACAAATCAACGTTTCACAATAAGTTAAGCACAAAATATGGCTGGGGCCCTAGGGGCGTACCAGACCATATACTAAGTAAGAGACTTAGAAACAACGACTTGCAGGGAGACAAGGCCTAGGGCCTTCAGAAGTGCTGGGGCCTCACAAAACCACCCAAGGCAGGTAAGTAAAGGACCCACGGGGGACGCGTGCAGTGTGGATACACAGGCGCGGATCGCCGTTAACTTCAATGGGGCAAGTCGCGGTTGGAAATAAAGAGTTTTAGGATACTTTGGGAGAACCTACAAGCAAGTCACTTACAGGGTAAGTAGTTCTAGGGCCCACACCCACAGGAGCACCGTAGTGCTGGAGTTACCTCACCCAGGGAAGCCGGGTGCACAGGTGTCCTTTGGTGTCGGGTCGCGGCGTCGTTTTCAATGGCGAACAAAGAAGACTTGCTGCTTGCGGGAGCTGAAGAAGTGTCCGGTGGAATCCAAGCCTGGATTCTGAAGAAGGATGACCTGAAAGCAGAGGGGACAGTGTTCAAAGTCACTTGGCAGTGACTCGGGGCAAGGAAGATGGATGCCCACCGTCGTCGAGTGATTCAGGTCGGTTGCAGGTGCCTTGACTCTTCAGCCACGTGGTCCAGGAGGCGTCGACGACGACCAGGAGCTGGATTCGGTGTGTCCTCGACGTCTGCAGCTGACTGCGGTGTAGGCAACTCGATCGGAGCCAACAAGCCTTGGCAGCCGCAAGTCTCGGGGAGATGAAGAAAAGTCGATGGCGCAGACCAGCAAGGTCTGTGGAACTCACCCAGCGAGGGTAAGTCAGGGCAGGCCTGGAGCAACCAGGGGAGCCCTTTGGTTTCTTTCAGAAGTCTTCTGGGGACCCACAAGCCAGCGGGCAAGGGATCGCAAAGACACCTCGGGCGGAATCACTCAACAGGGGCCCACGGTCACTCGGGACGGGGTAGGCCTCTGATCTTCGGAGGGATTCCTGCTGGAGGTCGGGACCACACGTGGTCCAAAGCACAGGTTCGTAGAACGTTGTGAAGGGGTTGCACTCGACAATAGTGCACGGTACCCAGGGGTCGCGGTTCCTCGTTACTCGTGGGGTCCACTTGCCTCAGCTTCGCTGGGGACTCACGATGGCCTGGGAGAGGTCAGGAAATCCACTTCTTGGGCTGCAGGGACTTCGGACTCCGGCGGGAGCGGCGTAGTTTGCGACCGTCGTTGTCGTTTTTGGTGCCTGCCAAGCAGGGGAGTCACTCCTTGACTCCAAGGGAGATTCTTCTGTCTTCCAAAGGTAGTGGAACGTCGAAGGGCCAGGATTCTTCTGTAGAGCGTCGTCCAGGGGTTATCTGCTTTGCAATGGCAAGGTTCCCCCTCTTATACTAAAAAGAGGGGATGGACTAGCTCTATGACCCCACCTATGGGAGGGTCAAGGGAGGGGGTGGCTACACCCACTTCCCTTTGTCCAGTTTCGCGCCAGAGCAGGGGCAGGTAGCCCCTGAGCTGGTTTGAACTGGCATATGCACAGAGGAGCCTTCTGCTCCCCCAGTGCAGGACTTCAAAGCACTCTAAGAGTGCACCCACCCAGCCCCAATACACTAAACCCTGTCTGGAAGGTGGTTACACCTCCCTGTGACAGGATGCCTATTGTTGGGCTTCCTCCACTGTGAGTTTCGGTCATCAGCAGGAGGGCAGCCCAGTGTCTGTGACTGGTGGCATCCATTTTGTGATGCCAGGGCTCTTTAGGATTCTACCGCGTTTCCACAGCAGGTACATGTCTTATCCCTCTAGAAGGGTGGAATGCTACCCCCGCCGCCAAGATTGGCGGGGGGTAGTATTCCAAGATGTTTGACACCAAACACGACATGTTTTGATGCAGCCATTCCAAAGTTAGCATTTACCGCGAGGATATAATGCACTTAAGAGTATATGGTTTAACCGCATCCACAAACAGCACCAGAGAATGGACTCTGAGAACTGCAGAGGGGCCCTGCTCATGCAGAGGCACCCCCTCACATAGAAGCCAAGCACCCTGCCCTCAGGATTGATAGGGCCTGCCTTAGGGGTGACTGATAGGTTTATATGTGTGTGCAGGAGAGATATAGGAAACCTATATCTCAGTGAGGGGTGCTAGCACCACCTCACCCAGGCTGCAGTAGCAGGCCTGTGGTGTCAGATTTAGACTGCTTCCCAGGGGTGGCATAACACATGCTGCAGCCCCTGGGAGGCCTGTGAAGTACCTATGCCCTTGGCACCTAAGGTACCATATACTAGGGACTCATAAGGCACCACAGTATCCAATCACTAGTGCACCTAGAGTGCACTCCATGTCGTTTAGAGAGAACAGAGAGGCTGGGGCCCTGATTGGCAGGGACCCAGCCAGACTATAGCCAGAAACCAGTGCTAACATCAGAAAAAAGTGGGGGCAACATAAGAGGCAGATCCTACTCTCCTACACAACCCCCCCAAACGTAGGGACACTAAACTAACCTTGACCAGTTGAGTCTTCGTGTTCAAAGTGGAAATACCTTGAGAGTCCATCTGCATTGGCATGTTGGGTCCCAGGCCTATGTTCCACTGTATAGTCCATCCCCTGTAGGGAAATGGACCACCTCAAAAGTTTTGGGTTTTCACCTTTCATCTGCTTTAGCCATAGGAGGGGCTTGTGGTCAGTCTGAACTATGAAGTGAGTACCAAACAAGTATGGCCTCAGCTTCTTCAGGGCCCATACCACAGCAAAGGCCTCCTCTCTATAGCTGACCAACGTTTCTCTCTAGGGGTCAGCCTTCTGCTAATAAAAGCTACTGGCTGGTCTTGACCTTCATCATTCAGTTGAGACAGTACAGCTCCCACACCCAGCTCAGAAGCATCTGTTTGGACAATGAACTTTTTGGTGTAGTCTGGACTCTGTAAGATGGGGGCAGTGCACATGGCCTGCTTTAGGTCTTCAAATGCCTTTTGACAGCTAGCTGTCCACTGAACCTTTTTTGGCATTTTCTTAGAGGTAAGATCATTCAAGGGGGTCACTATAGATCCATATCCCTTGACAAACCTCCTATAGTACCCAGTCAGGCCTAAGAAGGCTCTCACCTGTGTCTGGGTGGTTGGAGCAACCCATTCCATTATGGTTTGGATTTTGCTCTGTAAAGGCTGAACCTGGCCTCCACCTACAAGGTGGCCCAGGTACACAACCTGACTCTGCCCTATCTGGCACTTGGTGGCCTTGATAGTGAGGCCTGCTTTCTGCAGGGCCTCCAAAACATTTCTGAGGTGGACCAGGTGATCCTGCCAGGAGGAACTAAAGACAGCAATATCATCTAGATAAGCTGAGCAATAAGTTTCCATCCCTGCCAGAACTTTATTCACCAACCTCTGAAAAGTGGCAGGTGCATTTTTCAATCCAAAGGGCATCACCACAAAGTGGTAGTGCCCACCAGGGGTCGAAAATGCTGTTTTGGCTTTTGCATCATCAGCTAATCTGATTTGCCAGTAGCCAGCTGTTAGGTCAAATGTGCTTAGATATTTGGCTGAGGCCAAAGTATCAATCAGCTCATCTGCCCTTGGTATGGGATAGGCATCAGTCTTAGTGACTGCATTGAGGCCTCTGTAGTCTACACAAAACCTCATTTCTTTCTTACCACCCTGGGTATGAGGCTTGGGTACCAGGACTACTGGGCTAGCCCAGGGGCTATCTGAAGGCTCAATCACACCTAGCTCCAACATTTTTTGGACTTCAGTCCTGATACAGTCCCTGACATGGTCAGGTTGCCTGTAGATTTTATTCTTGACAGGCAGACTGTCCCCAGTGTCCACCTCATGGGTGCACCAGGTAGTCTGACTAGGGGTCAGGCTAAACATATGTCTAAACTGTTGCAGAACTTGTCTGCACTCAGTTTGCTGATGGTCAGTGAGGCTGCTTGCCAAAGCAACACCATCTACTGACCCATCATCAGGGTTCTGAGAGAGCAGGTCAGGGAGAGGGTCACTCTCCTCCTCCTGGTCCTCATCAGTTGCCATGAGCAAGCCCATGTCAGCCCTGCCAACATATGGCTTTAATCTGTTGACATGAAGCACCCTTAGGGGGCTCCTGGGAGTTCCAAGATTCACCAGATAGGTGACTTCTCCCTTCTGTTCAACTATTGTATGGGGGCCACTCCATTTGTCCTGGAGGGCTGCTGGGGCCACAGGCTCCAACACCCACACTTTCTGTCCTGGCTGGTATACAGTCAGCACAGCCTTTGGTCATGCCAAGCTTTTTGCAATTCTTGGCTGGCCTCCAGGTTTTTGGTTGCCTTTTTCATGTACTCTGCCATCCGGGAGCGGAGACCAAGTACATAGTCCATCACATCTTGTTTGGGGGCTTGAGAGGTAACTCCCAGCCCTCTTTTACCAAACATAGTGGACCTCTCACAGGATGCCCAAACAGAAGCTCAAATGGGCTGTAGCCAACCCCCTTCTGTGGAACCTCTCTGTATGCAAACAAAAGGCAAGGAAGAAGAAGGTCCCATTTCCGCCTAAGCTTCTCTGGGAGTCCCTTAATCATTCCTTTCAAGGTCTTGTTGAAGCGTTCAACTAAACCATTGCATTGTGGGTGATAGGGGGTGGTGAACTTATAAGTTACACCACACTCCTTCCACATTGCTTTCAGATATCCTGACATGAAGTTGGTACCTCTGTCAGAAATGACCTCCTTTGGGAAACCCACTCTGGAGAAAACTCCAATGAGGGCTCTTGCCACCACAGGTGCTGTGGTGGTCCTCAGGGGAATTGCCTCTGGGTACCTGGTGGCATGATCCACTACCACCAGGATAAATCTGTGCCCAGATGCAGTCTGAGGGTCAAGGGGACCAACAATGTCAATCCCTACCCTTTCAAAGGGTACCCCCACCACAGGTAGTGGTATCAGGGGGCCTTTGTTGTGCCACCTGCCTTACCACTGGCTTGGCAAGTGACACAGGAGCGACAAAACTCCTTTGTGTCCTCTGACATATGTGGCCAATGAAAATGTGGAACAAGCCTGTCCCAGGTCTTGTTTTGGCCCAAGTGTCCTGCCAAAGGGATATCATGTGCTAAGGTCAAGAGGAACCCCTAAACTTCTGAGGTATTACCAACCTCCTGGTGGCTCCAGGGGCTGGGTCTCTACCCTCAGAATATAGGAGTCCCTCATCCCAATAAACTTTATGGGACCCACTAGCACTCCCAGCAGCCTCAGCAGCAGCCTGCTGTCTGAGGGGTTCAAGAGAGGGGCAGCACTGTTGCTCCTTGCTCAGATCTTCCCTGGAAGGGCCCCCTGCCCCCAAGAACTCAACCTGGTCAGGTTCAAGTCCCTCTGGGGCAGTTCCTTCTTCAGGTTCTGCTTCACCTCCCTCTGGAAGTGAATCCTTGATCTGAGACAGAGGGAAGGCACTGCCTTAACCCTACTGCTCCTCCTCTTGGGAAGCATCTGGTCCATTGTTCCAGGATCCAGAGCTGGTTCAGTGTCATGCATTCTTGCTTGTGACCTGGTCACAGCAAATACCTCTGCAGGGATGCCCAACATCTCAGCATGAGTCCATAACTCTACTTCAGACCAGGCTGAAGTCTCTAGATCATTGCCCAACAGACATTCTACAGGGAGGTCTGTACTGACTACAACCTTCTTGAGGCCAGTTACCCCTCCCCAGGAGAAATTCACAACTGCCAGACTATGGTTGGTCTGGACATTGCTTGCATTGGTCACCTGGTACATTTCACCCAGGATGATCTGTCCAGGGTCCACTAGGTCCTCTGCCACCATGGTGACACTAGCACCTGTGTCCCTAAATGCCAAAGCCTGTTTGCCATTTATCAAAGGCTGCTGTTTGTACTTGCCCAGATTACTGGGGCTTACTAGGAAGGACATATCAATGTTTCCCTCACAAATCAGCATTGCCTGAGTGGTCACTCTGACTAGGTCAGAATCCACTTCAGAACCCAGGGTCAACCCTACTACACCCTTATTCTGCGTACCACCTCCACCAGTAGCTGAGCTAGGGGGCACAGTTGCCTTAGGGGCAGGAGTGGTGGTGGTTTGGTCTTTGGACTTGGTACAATCAGAAGTCCAGTGCCCTTTCTGTTTACAGAATTTGCACCAGGGCTTCTTTTGGCCTTTTCCCTTGTTGGACTGTGACTCCCCACCAGATGCAGATTTTTGGGGCCCTTGTGAAGACTTCTGGTCTTTTGACTTATCCCCACCTTTCTCAGAGCCTTTAGGATCTTGCTTCTTAGTGTCACCCCCTTGGTTCTGGGTTTTCTGCCTCACCCTGGTTCTGACCCATTTGTCTGCCTTCTTTCCCAATTCTTGGGGAGAGGTCAGATCAGAGTCCACCAGGTACTGATGCAACAACTGGTTCTGGCAATTATTTAGGATCTGTTCTCTCATCATCAGATTATACAATCCCTTGAAATCAGTAACCCTACTGCCAACCAGCCAACCCTCTAGAGCCTTGGTTGCACAATCAACAAAGTCAGTCCAGTCCTGAGTCTGTGCCTTCTGGGTATCTCTGAACTTCAACCTGTACTGCTCAGTGGTTAAGCCAAACCCATCTATCAGTGCACTCTTCAGGACCTCATAATCATCAGCATCCTCCTCTCTAACAGTGAGGAGCTTGTTTCTTCCTTTATCTGAAAAGGAGAGCCACAAGATTGCTGCCCACTGCTTTTGGGGGACCTGCTGTTCTCTACAGGCCCTCTCCATAGCAGTTATCCACTTGTGGATATCATCCCCACTCTGGTAGGGAGGAACAACCTTGCTCAGGTTCCTATGGTCAGGAATATATTCTCTGCCTCTAGGGACACTGTTGCTGCCACCAGGGGGTTCTAACCCCTCTTTTCTAGAAGCTCTCTGGATCTCCAGGGCTTCCTATCCAGTGCCAACTGCTTGGTTCTGAGGGCCACTCTGGCTTCCTCATACTGGAGCAGTTTGCACCTTCTCTCAGAGGAGGTCTCTCTTAAGGAAAAGTATGAGCTCCTCTGCTGGACAAATTCTCTGCCAGAGTGATAAGAGTGGTCAGATTCCCTGGAAGGGGATCTGTGCCTCTCCTCCTCTCTGTCAGTTCTCTTAGGGAGAATTCCTCTGTCCTTTTCAGGCCCCTTGGAGCCTGGCCCTTCAATCACAGAGTCTTGGTCATTCTGATTTTCATCATCTGACCCAGATACTATGACTGACCCACCCACTGATTCAAACCCTTTAGCTCCTAGAGCCAATCTAAGGTCATCTGCTGTCAGCAGATCTATCAGGTGGAGTGTTGAGGGACTCTGTCCTAGTCTCAGGTGTCTGTCAACACACATGGCTCTCAAGTCAGAGAAAGCCATGTCCTTGTACTGAGGCTGAGTGGATCCACTGGGTCCACCCTTTAAGGACATTCTAGTGTTGTGCAGTGTTGTACTACCTACACTAGTTTGTGGCCTACTGATCCTAGCTTGAGCTGTGGAAAGGGTGTGCTATCCCTTGGCACACAGCTCTAAGTTCAGTAGAACTTATTGATACTAAGCTTGACTTTATATGTACCTTGAGTACCTATAATGGTTTTCAGTTAGTAATTCAAATAGAGATTTTCTGGTAAAACAATGGCAAGCTGGAATCCCACACGCTGCCCACCAATGTGAGAAGTTGGCCTGGTATATGCTGTTCACTAATTAAAGTGGACACCTTGCACCAGGGCAAATCGACTCTTATGGTAGATAGGTTTAAGACAACCTTTTAAAGAAAGCTATCCTAGTGGTAGCTGTGGAGAGCAGCCTTCAGGCTAAGTCTCGAAGGAATGTAAAGCAGCTTGTTTTACCATATAATCTCTTGAATCACCAAATGAAAAGACACCACACAGGTATATATATCAAATATATATGTATTTATTTCTAAATAACTCTCTACTAATCTCTTTATGAGATTAGAAGACAAACATATGCACAAATCAACGTTTCACAATAAGTTAAGCACAAAATATGGCTGGGGCCCTAGGGGCGTACCAGACCATATACTAAGTAAGAGACTTAGAAACAACGACTTGCAGGGAGACAAGGCCTAGGGCCTTCAGAAGTGCTGGGGCCTCACAAAACCACCCAAGGCAGGTAAGTAAAGGACCCACGGGGGACGCGTGCAGTGTGGATACACAGGCGCGGATCGCCGTTAACTTCAATGGGGCAAGTCGCGGTTGGAAATAAAGAGTTTTAGGATACTTCGGGAGAACCTACAAGCAAGTCACTTACAGTTTAAGTAGTTCTAGGGCCCACACCCACAGGAGCACCGTAGTGCTGTAGTTACCTCACCCAGGGAAGCCGGGTGCACACGTGTCCTTTGGTGTCGGTTCGCGGCGTCGTTTTCAATGGCGAACAAAGAAGACTTGCTGCTTGCGGGAGCTGAAGAAGTGTCCGGTGGAATCCAAGCCTGGATTCTGAAGAAGGATGACCTGAAAGCAGAGGGGACAGTGTTCAAAGTCACTTGGCAGTGACTCGGGGCAAGGAAGATGGATGCCCACCGTCGTCGAGTGATTCAGGTCGGTTGCGGGTGCCTTGACTCTTCAGCCACGTGGTCCAGGAGGCGTCGACGACGACCAGGAGCTGGATTCGGTGTGTCCCTCGACGTCTGCAGCTGACTGCGGTGTCGGCAACTCGATCGGAGCCAACAAGCCTTGGCAGCCGCAAGTCTCGGGGAGATGAAGAAAAGTCGATGGCGCAGACCAGCAAGGTCTGTGGAACTCACCCAGCGAGGGTAAGTCAGGGCAGGCCTGGAGCAACCAGGGGAGCCCTTTGGTTTCTTTCAGAAGTCTTCTGGGGACCCACAAGCCAGCAGGCAAGGGATCGCGAAGACACCTTGGGCGGAATCACTCAACAGGGGCCCACGGTCACTCGGGAAGGGGTAGGCCTCTGATCTTCGGAGGGATTCCTGCTGGAGGTCGGGACCACACGTGGTCCAAAGCACAGGTTCGTAGAACGTTGTGAAGGGGTTGCACTCGACAAAAGTGCACGGTACCCAGGGGTCGCGGTTCCTCGTTACTCGTGGGGTCCACTTGCCTCAGCTTCGCTGGGGACTCACGATGGCCTGGGAGAGGTCAGGAAATCCACTTCTTGGGCTGCAGGGACTTCGGACTCCGGCGGGAGCGGCGTAGTTTGCGACCGTCGTTGTCGTTTTTGGTGCCTGCCAAGCAGGGGAGATTCTTCTGTCTTCCAAAGGTAGTGGAACGTCGAAGGGCCAGGATTCTTCTGTAGAGCGTCGTCCAGGGGTTATCTGCTTTGCAATGGCAAGGTTCCCCCTCTTATACTAAAAAGAGGGGATGGACTAGCTCTATGACCCCACCTATGGGAGGGTCAAGGGAGGGGTGGCTACACCCACTTCCCTTTGTCCAGTTTCGCGCCAGAGCAGGGGCAGGTAGCCCCTGAGCTGGTTTGAACTGGCATATGCACAGAGGAGCCTTCTGCTCCCCCAGTGCAGGACTTCAAAGCACTCTAAGAGTGCACCCACCCAGCCCCAATACACTAAACCCTGTCTGGAAGGTGGTTACACCTCCCTGTGACAGGATGCCTATTGTTGGGCTTCCTCCACTGTGAGTTTCGGTCATCAGCAGGAGGGCAGCCCAGTGTCTGTGACTGGTGGCATCCATTTTGTGATGCCAGGGCTCTTTAGGATTCTACCGCGTTTCCACAGCAGGTACATGTCTTATCCCTCTAGAAGGGTGGAATGCTACCCCCGCCGCCAATATTGGCGGGGGGGTAGTATTCCAAGATGTTTGACACCAAACACGACATGTTTTGATGCAGCCATTCCAAAGTTAGCATTTACCGCGAGGATATAATGCACTTAAGAGTATATGGTTTAACCGCATCCACAAACAGCACCAGAGAATGGACTCTGAGAACTGCAGAGGGGCCCTGCTCATGCAGAGGCACCCCCTCACATAGAAGCCAAGCACCCTGCCCTCAGGATTGATAGGGCCTGCCTTAGGGGTGACTGATAGGTTTATATGTGTGTGCAGGAGAGATATAGGAAACCTATATCTCAGTGAGGGGTGCTAGCACCACCTCACCCAGGCTGCAGTAGCAGGCCTGTGGTGTCAGATTTAGACTGCTTCCCAGGGGTGGCATAACACATGCTGCAGCCCCTGGGAGGCCTGTGAAGTACCTATGCCCTTGGCACCTAAGGTACCATATACTAGGGACTCATAAGGCACCACAGTATCCAATCACTAGTGCACCTAGAGTGCACTCCATGTCGTTTAGAGAGAACAGAGAGGCTGGGGCCCTGATTGGCAGGGACCCAGCCAGACTATAGCCAGAAACCAGTGCTAACATCAGAAAAAAAGTGGGGGCAACATAAGAGGCAGATCCTACTCTCCTACAACTGTCCCCTCTGCTTTCAGGTCTTCCTTCTTCCGAATCCAGGCTTGGATTCCACCGGACACTTCTTCTGGCTTCACAAGCAGCAAGTCTTCATTGGCTCCCAGTGAAAACGACGCCGCGACCCGACACCAAAGGACACCTATGGGTGAGGTAACTCCAGCACTATGGTGCTCCTGTGGGTGTTGGCCCTAGAACTACTTACCCTGTAAGTGACTTGCTTGTAGCTGCTCCCGAAGTGCCCTTAAACCCCTAATTTCCAACCGTGACTTGCCCCATTGAAGTCTACGGTGATTCGCGCCTGTGTTCACTCACTGCACGCGTCCCCCGTGGGTCCTTCACTTACCTGCCTTGGGTGGTTTCGTGAGGCCCCAGCACTTCTGAAGGCCCTAGGCCTTGTCCCTTTGCAAGTCGTTGTTCCTAAGTCTCTTTTTTAGTATATGGTCTGGTACGCCCCTAGGGCCCCAGCCATATTTGTGCTCAATTTGTTGTGAAACGTTGATTTGTGCATATGTTCCTGACTTCTAATCTCACAAGAGATTAGTAGAGAGTTGTTTAATAATAAATACATATATATTTGATATATATACCTGTGTGGTGTCTTTTCATTTGGTGATTCAAGAGATTGTGTGGTAAAACAATCTGCTTTACATTCCTCCAAGACTTAGCCTGAAGGCTGCTCTCCACAGCTACCACTAGGATAGCTTTCGATAAAGGTTGTCTTAAACCTACCTACCATAAGAGTCGAATTGTACTGGTGCAAGGTGTCCACTTTAACTAGTGAACAGCATATACCAGGCCAACTTCTCACAATGAACCCCCGCAAATCTACGCTATGGGTTCTGGGGGAGCGGACGAGGCTGGGCGCATGGGCGAACACACTCCAGTTGGCTGCCGGGGGGATGACGTATCTGGGAGTGTTCCTTTCGGATGTACCGGCTGTCTCCTGGGAGCGCAATTTGGTCCCAGGGTGGGAGCGTGTCCGCACGGACCTTAAGACCTGGTCTCGTATGCCTCTGACGCTATACGGCAGGTCGGCAATTTTCAAGATGGTGGCGCTTCCTAGGCTGCTCTACCAGCTGCAGAATCACCCGTACCCGATCCAGCCCAGATGGTTCCGGCTGGTGAATTCTGTACTGGGGCAGTTCCTGTGGGTGGGAGGCAAGGTGCGCGTGGCACTACGCACGTGTTTTCTGTCCCCCTATTGCGGAGGACTCGTGACCTCAGATATCCTTTCTTATTATCAGGCCTCGCACCTACTTGTCCTCAATGAGTGGTGGTATGGAAATAGGAGGGACCCGGCGTACGCATTGGAACGACTGCTCATGGGGCCTCATACTTTACATACCATTCTGTATTCGGCGCCGTTGCAGGCAGGATGCCGTCAGCCACACGGGTGGTTTTCCTGGTATGGCGGCAGGCGCTGCGCTGTATGGGTTGATGGAAGACTCTGACCAGGGAGACCCCCCTTTGGAACAATGGGCGCTTGCCGGAGCTGGCGGCCCTGCAGGGCTTCCGGAGATGGGATGCTATTGGCATCTCGACCCTGGGGGATGTAATGAGGGGCACGACACTCAAGTCCTTTCAGGACCTGCAGAAGGACTTCTCTATGCCCCAGACACAGTTCTATAAGTATCTCCAGTTTCGTCATGCCTTGTCCCCTAGTCTTGAGGGTCTAGAATGCCTCCCTGACTTTAGTCCGCTGGAGGCGAAGGTTTTTATGGGGGACTTGGAGACCAAGAAAATCTCCCAGATCTATCAATCCCTAGTTCTGCACTGTTCCACCTCCCTTCAGAAGCTGCGAGGGGATTGGGAGTCGGATGTGGGCAAGCTGGAGGAGGAGGACTGGAGGGAGGCATTGGTAGCGCCTAGAGAAGCGGCTATAGCAATGCGCCTTCGCCTCATCCAGTTTAAATATTTGCATAGGGTTTACTTTACTCGAGCTCGACTGCACCGAGCGGGATTGATCGCCTCCCCAGAGTGCCTCAGATTTGGTCGGGAGGAGGGTACATTCATACATACTACCTGGCACTGCAAGTCCCTGGATCGGTTTTGGAGCGGGGTGTTTGCCTGCCTGTCAGAGGTCCTGGGGTGGGAGCTCCCCCGGACGCCACGGCTGGCCCTGCTTCACATCATGGTGGACATAGGAGGTAACATTTACAAACGACACCTCATGCAACTTGGCTTCACCCGGGCGAAGCGTGATATCGCCAGAGCGTGGAAGGCCCCATCGGTGACCGCATGGAAGAACGGCTTGGATTTTTGTATGGGGCTGGAACAGCCTGTGTTCGTAGCCAGGGGCTGTCCACGCAAACATTTCAAAAGATGGGGCGGATTACCGGGGGCTGTGGCTGGAGCCGCCGGCTGTCATAGAGGCTCACCCACCAGAATGAGTCCTGATGTATGCCGGGATGTGGGGGTGCAGGGTGGGGGGGGACCCGGGAGGAGAGTTAGACTGTGCTGAGATTCTGTTATGGACTACGCGGAAGGTGTGCGAATTCGGGGGGTGGGGAGAGGGAGGGGGGAGTTGGGGGGGGTTTGGTTATATTGTGTTTTGCATTCTTATCATTTTCTTGGAGTATACCTATGAAAGTCACTTGCCTCTGTAACAAAGTGCGGAATGATTCGGCAGATGACTCTGGTGTGCAGAGCTCTGCGATTTGTATGCATTTAACGAATAAAATATGTTTAAAAAAAAAAACTAAAATTGTCAATCGCTCCAGAAATGGCCTTGAGCTTGTTTTCTGATTGTACTGCCAGTCGCCCTCCAGCTCCAGCTTTGTATAGTAGTACACCTCCCTCAATTATTTTCTCTTTTTTAGGATCACTTACCCAGATGAAATTAGATGTGTCTCTAAATGTAGGGACACAAGCATCATGGCGACTATCAAATGAGGGAATTAATGGGATTGGTGGAGGGAGGGCTAATTCTGCTATTCTTTTTGCGTTGGAGGGGATTCTCACCTCAACCCTCGCCTTGCTAGATAAATCAGTCCTCAATTCTGATTATGTGTTGGATGTATTGTCCCCTATTCTAAGGAAGGGGGGAGCATCTTACCTCTGTTGGTTTCTGTCAATGGAAGGGAGGGACAGGTATTGAATTGAAATCTCAGGCTTCCCAGACCAAAAAAGTAGAAACATATGGGGTGGCATAAATGGGAGTTCAAGTGGGAACCTATGGTGTCCCGGAGGTTTTCCCACTGGGCACCAGGATGAATTATCTGGGGCAGACAATGTGCCCTGTTCCTCCTCCCTAAATCCAGTATTCGGGGGTATTCGCCTAGCTGCTCAAGGGGAGAATGTAAATGTACCAATACTCAATAATTCTCTGTTTTTGCCAATATTCAAAAAAGGGGGTACTCCTACATCTAGGGATAAAGTTTTACAAAATGCACCTCCCATTGCTAATCTATCAAGGGTTGACTTAGAAGATGCTCCTCCTCTGGAAAATAAAGAGTTACAATCTTGGAAGGGGGAAAAAGAAAAGGACCCAGCAGATTACGAAGCGCAAGGCAAAACAATGGGGGGTCCCAAATGCCCCAGACAAGCCTGTCCCTATTTTACTGCCGCAAAAGGTAATCGAGTTGAAGAAGGTTGGGCCTGAGGTTAAGCCAGAGTGATGGTCTCTTAAAATACATACTCCCGATCATAAAAGAAGAATTAGTATTAGGCAGACAATGGTAAGAGAAAGGGCTAACGGATTTGGGCTTAACAGTCCATAATAATTGGGGAGGGTTGAGTACTGGTTCACACAATGATGAAGCAGCGATAGGCTTGGCTGATTTGGTAAGTACAGATTCATCTAAAGCATGGGAGGGTCTTTAATGGGGGGGAGGGGGGCTGCATCCTCCTCTTCCTCTTCTCCAGTTCAGATTTTTAAACCAGGGGCTGAGCAAAGGCAGAGCAGTAAGCTAGCTGTAGGACTTGAGTCTGGACAAGTACTAATATCCTGACCTTTGTTTCTATGTTTGATAGGGAATTGGGTCCATTTAATAGGAGCTTTCTTCTGCAGGTACTGTTTGATATTGAGGATCTAAACCTAGATCAACGCTGGCACCTATAAGGGCCTCCTTTAATTCTGCTGCAAGGCTCATCACAGGATCCAAAAGATACAACCACATCACTCCTGATCTACTTGCTCTAAATTGGCTCCCGTTTGAAGCAAGGACTTAGTTAAAAATTGCATGCATGACCCATTAAGCACTGCATCTTAACACTCCGTTGTACCTAGCACAAAAACTGGAGCTATCTGGTGGCTGTAGATCTTCCAGAAGCTCGAGGACTTTATCGCTAAAACCACACAAAGTCTGCAAAAAGAAAACCTACAATTGAGCTTTCTTGGGTATTGCCCCGAGGATCTGGAACTCCCTGCCCCCTGAAATCAGGCTGAATCCCTCGCATATATCATTTTAAAAGGTAGTCAAAGCACTACTAATGAACACGTTCTTGCTCTAAGGCTCATCCTCCTCAATAGCCTTCAACATTTACCTACATTTGCTATACTTTATTCAGTTCTGGACTCCTATGATCTTGTATAATTTTCGAGGACTTGGTCCCATTATTGGCCTCCTCACTTTTTAGGACCCACCACATCTTGGTCACCACATCTTGGTTAGCTCTCGAGCTTGTTGTTTGTTTCACTGTTTCTTCCTTCCTGACATATTGTAAAGCGCTCTGATACCCTCTTCGGTCATGTTTGTGCTGTATAAACCTTTATAAATAAATAAATACATATATATTCTTGGCAAGTTTGCATCAGGTCAGCCTGCTGCCTGAACGCTGGGGGTGCTCGTAATATGCCCGCACCCAAGTGTATAAAAATGCACTTGTTTTCGCTGTTCGTAACACATGAAACGGCACTCCGGGTAGCGTGTGCATTCCTTTGTTTTTAGTTCAGCACTATGGCAAGTCAAGACGTGAAATGTGTTTCGCCATTCTCAGCTTTTGTCACGACGTCTGCATTTAGAAAACACGTCATATTTCATCGCCCCTCATCTTCCCAAACATAAATGACATGCTACTCGACCACTTGAAAATCAGCCATGAACATAACACCTCTAATCCCATTGGTGACCTATTGCAGAATAATAATTAGGTAGCTTAATAAGAAAGTGGCAACCATTGTACCTGTAAGCTATTTTGCGTATTTTCATTTTGCAGACAGATATTAACCAACATGATAACACCATGTCTCTCAATTTAAAAAATGTGTGAATTCCGCTCCTGTGAGCTTACATTCTAATCAACATAAAAGGAGTGACTCACGCTCCACTGGGCTAACATTCCAATCAACTTAAAAGTCTGGCTGTGTACGCACAGCAGTCTACACATAAATAATGCACCAGTGGGTCTTTGTTTGGGCAGATAACACATATTAAAGAAATAAAATGTTTAGTTGAAAATTAACATAAGGTCACTTTCCTCATTTGAGTTTGATAGAATAGTAGCTCTTTTGCATTTTAGGCTGCCGGTGGCATGTTGTCTATCAAAGACACTGTGTGTTCACCTGAAACTAAGCACACATATAAAACGGTCAGAAGGGGGACAACTGTGTGATTTGAATTGCATAAAATTTCTAAAAACATTTAAAACCACTTGAGGTGTTCTTGCCATGTAGGCAGGGTTTACATTTCCCATATTTTTTAAAACTCTTAGTGGTATTCAGCCATTGTGCCTTGCTAGTGCATACATAGCTTTGTACCAAAAGATCCTTCACAGAGCGGTCCTTTCTGTAGGTGACCATTGGTTTCTTACTGGCTTTTTGACCTACCACTGGGTCTTTCTGGATAATGTGCCAGTGTTATTGTAGTGCTCTCCAGACTTTGTTGTGTTGCTCATTGTAAGTGGTGGTGAATCTGCACTCACTATCTACACTCTGTTTTTGTTTCTGATGTTTAAATAAGAGTGTTAAATAAGAGTGCCTCTCTCTCTTGTGATGCCACTCTGCTTTTGGCTCTATTCAGTGTGTCCTCACTATAACCTCTGGCTCTCAGTCTGGTAACTATACTGTTCCAAGTACCTTCAAAAGCTTTGCTTGAGCTGCAGATTCGTTTCTGTCAGGATTCCTGCCATAGCTCACCTCTCTTGACTATCACAATATATCGGCATGACTCATATAATTCCTCCCAACACTAAACTTCTTGTACCCTGACGTTTGACCATATTGCATGCTGTTGGTAATAGCTGGCTGAAGCTGGTGTTCCCCAGTTTGTTTGGAAAGGCTTAATAGCATTTACAAATGTTTTACCATGCATATGGAAGGTCAGGTTTCAGGCAACATGGAAACATCCAGATAATCCACCAGAATTAGCATCAAGCAACCGTCATAGATGACCTCAACATGAACCTTCCAAAAGACAGCCCTCATCAAATTAATCCCCTGCACCTGTTCCTTGCTATAAGCAATTAGAACGCAACCTTTGTGAATATTCTAAAACACCTTCTAGAAGACAGCCTCTTCAAATTAATCATCTGCACCTGTTCCTTGCTATAAGCAATTAGAACACGACCTTTGTGAACATTCTAAAGCACCATCTAGAAGGCAACCTCATCAAGTTAATTATCTGCACTTGTTACTTGTTACAAACAATTAGAATGTGACCTTCATGAATATTCTAAAGCAGTTTTCTTTGAAGACCATCCACACTCCTCCCCTCCGCTTAGCCTCTTCCCCTGGCACTTACCTGTTTCCCGGCTTCCAGGACTCTGTCTTGGCAGCTCCCTTGATCCTCCCGCTTCGACCGCACAGCAAAGAACATCCCGCATTAGTCTTGCACCTGGATGGAAAAAAGAACAAGAAGGAAAGGAGAGACGCATTAACAGACTGCGTGCTGAGCTCAGTCGCAACATTGTGCTGCAAACAAAAGTCATCAGTGTTTTTGTTCAACTTGTTCATACTGTTGGCAGGGCTATGCCAGAGATGACTTGGGTGAAGCTAACTCTGTAAATATTTGCTTGTAGGTCCGAAGCTAAAATCATAATCACTACAGTTTTGAAAAGTTTGATAAAGGAGCCTCTACGGACAATCTAAATGAAAACAAAACAAGAACAAAACTAAAGGTTGGTTGAGATTTGAGAAGTTTTCGTGAGGTGATACCTTAAGAGATACAGTTAATACTAGACTAAAACTTTATTATTTGTTTATGTCTGTCGGTACCATTCATCAGACTGGTGTGAATGCCTGCTGCAGTGTTGCTGTTGAGTAGACGAGCCACAGCATCTTTGACTCTACACGATCTCTCCATCCCAACCCTCTTACCCCTGGGATTTGCCACCGGAGCAGTATCTCCTTCTGCAAACCGAGGGCAAGTCTCGGGAGGATTTGGGAACTAGCGTTGCCGCCCCATTGGAATCATCTGGGATCCAGGTAGGTGGCTTGTGACAGTTTCGATCTCTGCAATTCTTCGTATGGTATGCTGTTTTTCAAAGCTGAGAGGTGGCCACTCATTGCGTGTAGGGTGGTGTTCCCAGATGTCTCCTTCCTATACACTGTGGAGGTGATGCATAATTCTACTACTTCCAACCTTACATCTAGAAAATCAATGCTGGAGTCACTGATACAGTTAGTAAATGATAAATTAAGGTTGTTGATAATAATTTGCCTGACAAACTCATCAGCTGTTCCCTGCCACCCTTCCACACTATAAAGAGGATGTCGATGTATCTTACTCATACCACTATGTGTGGAGACCATCTCTGCAATTCTGTGCCATGAAGTACCTGCTCCTCCCACCAGCCCTTATGCAAACTTGCATAGCTGGGAGCAAAGCAGGTACCCTTCGCTGTCCCTTGCATTTGTAAATATAATTGCATTTATATAGCGCTTACTACCCCTGGCAAGGCGTCAAAGCGCTTTCGGCATCTAGCACTCTAATCCAGAACCCAAAAAGGATTATTGGTGAATTAGTATAGGGAAATATTCAATTAATTTGAGCGGTGGATATGTGAGTCTGTTAGTTAGTTTGAAAAGGCTAGTGGAGGGATAGAAGAGGGAAGGGTCTAGAAAGTGGTTTGTGATGAGTAAGGGATAGATGGAGGGGGGAAGAGTCTATAGAAGTGGATTAGGGAGGTCTAGGAGGGATACATGAGAGAAGGGTTTAGAAATGCTTGTTTGGGAGATCTGAATAGTAAAAGAGGTTTGAGATGATGCAAGGAGGAGTAAAGGATGGAAGAGTCTAGAAAGGGTTATTTTGGGGATCATAATAGTAGAATGGGGTTTGGGATAAGTCAGAGAGTGGAGGTAGAGGATATATTGAGAGAGTGTATAGGGTGAGAAATAGGGTAGTGCATTGGAGAGAGTAATAGAATGAGGTTTGGGATGAGTCAGAGAGTGGAGGTAGAGGATGTGTTGGGTGAGAAATAGGGTAGTGCATTGGAGATGCTGAATTAGGAGTAAAGTAATAAATATAAAGATACATAAGTACATGGAAGGTATATACGTTTAAGGAAGGTAATATATCTAGTTTTAAGTTTCTTTGTTTTTTTAATGACTAATAATAATTTGTTCTTTATTCGGATGACAACGCATCCATAAAAAGATACAATAAAACACCGGAGGAAGGGGGCCCTGCTAGTGGCCCCCAATGTCACTTTCCGACAGCCTTACCATGTTGGGAAGCCCGACATGGAATGGCTGTCGGAAACCGACATCATAATCTCGACAGCGGAGCTGTCGTCATTAAGGGATTATGCGGTGTTTCAGACACACCGACGGGCTCCCATCGGAACCACGTCGGAATCCCCCTGCAGGTTTCTCTCCGACCGCCGTCATCCTAGTACGGCGGTCGTACTGTAAACCTGCCATGTCGGGCGGAATGCCTCCGATCGCTGGTAGGAGGCTTTATGCCCGACATCGTAATAAGGCCCATAGTGTTTCCTCCCGTTTGATGGGAGATTTAAAAAGGCTCCCGTTAGATGGGAGCAAACACACCAGGGCGAGCAGGGAAACTACTGTGTCACAGGGGTGGTCTCCTAGGGACACAGTAAGTGAGCCAGCCCCAGGGCATGGGGTCCCCAGACCCCTTCCATTTTGTTTTAAGCTACGGACATGGAGGATGGGGTCCTCAGTGCCCCCCTCCCATTTACAGTTTGTAACTTGCCACTCTACCATGCACTTTGTTCTGGCTAATAATATTATTTCATATGTTATAAGAGTTTTATTTAGTGCAATAAATTCACAGCCTATAACGTAGGTGTGAGAAGTTGGCCTGGTATATGCTGTTCACTAATTAAAGTGGACACCTTGCACCAGGGCAAATCGACTCTTATGGTAGATAGGTTTAAGACAACCTTTTAAAGAAAGCTATCCTAGTGGTAGCTGTGGAGAGCAGCCTTCAGGCTAAGTCTCGGAGGAATGTAAAGCAGCTTGTTTTACCATATAATCTCTTGAATCACCAAATGAAAAGACACCACACACGTATATATATCAAATATATATGTATTTATTTCTAAATAACTCTCTACTAATCTCTTTATGAGATTAGAAGACAAACATATGCACAAATCAATGTTTCACAATAAGTTAAGCACAAAATATGGCTGGGGCCCTAGGGGCGTACCAGACCATATACTAAGTAAGAGACTTAGGGACAACGACTTGCAGGGAGACAAGGCCTAGGGCCTTCAGAAGTGCTGGGGCCTCACGAAACCACCCAAGGCAGGTAAGTAAAGGACCCACGGGGGACGCGTGCAGTGTAGATACACAGGCGCGGATCGCCGTTGACTTCAATGGGGCAAGTCGCGGTTGGAAATACAGAGTTTTAGGATACTTCTATAGAACCTACAAGCAAGTCACTTACAGGGTAAGTCGTTCTAGGGCCCACACCCACAGGAGCACCGTAGTGCTGGAGTTACCTCACCCAGGGAAGCCGGGTGCACAGGTGTCCTTTGGTGTCGGGTCGCGGCGTCGTTTTCAATGGCGAACAAAGAAGACTTGCTGCTTGCGGGAGCTGAAGAAGTGTCCGGTGGAATCCAAGCCTGGATTCTGAAGAAGGATGACCTGAAAGCAGAGGGGACAGTGTTCAAAGTCACTTGGCAGTGACTCGGGGCAAGGAAGATGGATGCCCACCGTCGTCGAGTGATTCAGGTCGGTTGCGGGTGCCTTGACTCTTCAGCCACGTGGTCCAGGAGGCGTCGACGACAACCAGGAGCTGGATTCGGTGTGTCCTCGACGTCTGCAGCTGACTGCGGTGTCGGCAACTCGATCGGAGCCAACAAGCCTTGGCAGCCGCAAGTCTCGGGGAGATGAAGAAAAGTTGATGGCGCAGACCAGCAAGGTCTGTGGAACTCACCCAGCGAGGGTAAGTCAGGGCAGGCCTGGAGCAACCAGGGGAGCCCTTTGGTTTCTTTAAGAAGTCTTCTGGGGACCCACAAGCCAGCGGGCAAGGGATCGCAAAGACACCTCGGGCGGAATCACTCAACAGGGGCCCACGGTCACTCGGGATGGTGTAGGCCTCTGATCTTCGGAGGAACTCCTGCTGGAAGTCGGTACCACACGTGGTCCAAAGCACAGGTTCGTAGAACGTTGTGAAGGGGTTGCACTCGACAATAGTGCACGGTACCCAGGGGTCGCGGTTCCTCGTTACTCGTGGGGTCCACTTGCCTCAGCTTCGCTGGGGACTCACGATGGCCTGGGAGAGGTCAGGAAATCCACTTCTTGGGCTGCAGGGACTTCGGACTCCGGCGGGAGCGGCGTAGTTTGCAACCGTCGTTGTCGTTTTTGGTGCCTGCCAAGCAGGGGAGTCACTCCTTGACTCCAAGGGAGATTCTTCTGTCTTCCAAAGGTAGTGGAACGTCGAAGGGCCAGGATTCTTCTGTAGAGCGTCGTCCAGGGGTTATCTGCTTTGCAATGGCAAGGTTCCCCCTCTTATACTAAAAAGAGGGGATGGACTAGCTCTATGACCCCACCTATGGGAGGGTCAAGGGAGGGGTGGCTACACCCACTTCCCTTTGTCCGGTTTCGCGCCAGAGCAGGGGCAGGTAGCCCCTGAGCTGGTTTGAACTGGCATATGCACAGAGGAGCCTTCTGCTCCCCAGTGCAGGACTTCAAAGCACTCTAAGAGTGCACCCACCCAGCCCCAATACACTAAACCCTGTCTGGGAGGTGGTTACACCTCCCTGTGACAGGATGCCTATTGTTGGGCTTCCTCCACTGCGAGTTTCGGTCATCAGCAGGAGGGCAGCCCAGTGTTCTGTGACTGGTGGCATCCATTTTGTGATGCCAGGGCTCTTTAGGATTCTACCGCGTTTCCACAGCAGGTACATGTCTTATCCCTCTAGAAGGGTGGAATGCTACCCCCGCCGCCAAGATTGGCGGGGGGTAGTATTCCAAGATGTTTGACACCAAACACAACATGTTTTGATGCAGCCATTCCAAAGTTAGCATTTACCGCGAGGATATAATGCACTTAATAGTATATGGTTTAACCGCATCCACAAACAGCACCAGAGAATAGACTCTGAGAGCTGCAGAGGGGCCCTGCTCAGGCAGAGGCACCCCCTCACATAGAAGCCAAGCACCCTGCCCTCAGGATTGATAGGGCCTGCCTTAGGGGTGACTGATAGGTTTATATGTGTGTGCAGGAGAGATATAGGAAACCTATATCTCAGTGAGGGGTGCTAGCACCACCTCACCCAGGCTGCAGTAGCAGGCCTGTGGTGTCAGATTTAGACTGCTTCCCAGGGGTGGCATAACACATGCTGCAGCCCCTGGTAGGCCTGTGAAGTACCTATGCCCTTGGCACCTAAGGTACCATATACTAGGGACTCATAAGGCACCACAGTATCCAATCACTAGTGCACCTAGAGTGCACTCCATGTCGTTTAGAGAGAGCAGATAGACTGGGGCCCTGAATAGCAGGGTCCCAGTCCAACTAAGTCATAAACCAGCAAAACACCAGGAAAAAAGTGGGGGCAACCATATAGTCAGATTCCACCTTCCTACATAACCCCCCAAACGAAAGGAGATAAGGCTAACCTTGGCCAGTTGAGCCTTTATTGACTAAGTGGCCATATAAGGAAGCACCTGCACTAGCATGGTTGCCCCCTGTCTTATGGTCCACTAAGCAATCCCTCACCCTAAGGGTATGAGAGGGTCTCCACCATGGGGAATCACTACCTGTGGTGTGCTTTGGTAAAGTGCCAGGCTGGTGAGGTGTCTGAGTAGGGAAGTGTGGCCCTAGGAATGTTGGCCTCAGCTTTCTCAGCTCACTGGTCACCATGTATGCCTGTCTTTCCATGACTGAGTGGTACTCTGCTCTAAGGGTCAACCTTTGACTGCCTACAGCCGGGGGTTGGGTCCCTTTGGGTGGAACACTGGAGGGACATGGCATGTTTGGAACCTTTTGGTCCCAGGTTTGCCCTTGCCTAACAGAGTCCTTCTGGGGAGGTCCCTACATAAAGGTATGGGGGATCCCTCAGTGGGTTGAGGAATTTCTACCTGGCTAGGGCTACTAGCCTGGGTGCCCCTAATCTGCTGATGGGGGGTTCCTCTGGACAGGGGGCCCTGGGGGTCCACTGACCTCCCTGACCTCTGCAGCCCTGGGCTGACTGAGGCAGGGTAGAGAGGGGCAGTTTACCTGCTCCAGACTGGGTACCACCTTGGAAGGGTCCTCTGCCATCAGGGGTGGGGCCAGGCCAGGCCTGACTACCTCTGTGGCAGTTCCTTCACTAGGGGTAGGGTCAGTTCCCTGAGGAGGCTGACCCTTACCTACTGTCTGGAGGGAAGAAGACTTTTCTTCAACCCTTGAGCTCTCTTCTGGGGGAGAGTGGGCCATTCTTCCAGGCTCCATCTCTCCAAAATCTTGGGCTGGGGCTGTGGCCATCACAGCCCCACTAACCTTTACAGGGACACCCAACATCCTCAGATGGGTTTGGTGTTCAATTTCAGCCCAGGCTGAAATTTCCAGATCATTGCCCATCAGGCAATCTACAGGTAAGGTTGGGGACACTGCCACTCTTTTGGGCCTGTGACCCCCTCCCAGCTGAGATTGACTATGGCCATGGGGTGCTCTGTTCTGACACCATCAATGTTGGTCACCTGGTATTTAAACTCAGGTAAAAGCTGGTGAGGGGGAACTAGTTTCCTGCCACCATGGTGACACTAGCCCCTGTGTCCCTAAATGCCACAGCTTTCTGACCATTAATTATTGGCTCCAGTCTGTACCTGCCCAATGCTGTGGGACCCACGGTAAAGGTGGCAAATCCTATACCACCATCAGAATCTGAGGAGTCTGTTGAGGGGGTCCTGTCTGAACTAGGGCCCACCTCTGTTCCTCTTGCAAAAGCACCTAACTTTTTGGGTGCACTACTCCCAACTGGAGGATTACTACTGGTAGTACCAGGAGGGGTGGTAGTAGTTGTTGGAGGAACATTTTCTTTATTGCCAATCCTGGGACAACTGGGATCAGATTTCCAGTGCCCAGGCTTTTTACAGACATGGCAATAGGGTTTCTTTTCAGGAGAGGAAGGAGTTTGGGACCCACCCCCAGAAGAGGACTTTTGGGGCCCTGTAGTGGACTTATCCTTAGATTTATCCCCACCTTTCTCTTGGGACTTGATAGAATCTTTCTTGTGGTCACCACCCTGATTCTTAGGCCTTACTCTGGTTCTGACCCATTTGTCTGCCTTCTTTCCCAATTCTTGGGGAGAGGTCAGATCAGAGTCCACCAGGTACTGGTGTAAAAGCTGGTTTTGACAATTATTAAGGATCTGTTCTCTCATCATTAGATTATAAAATCCTTTGAAATCAGTAACCCTACTGCCAACCAGCCAACCCTCCAGAGCCTTGGATGCACAATCTACAAAGTCTGTCCAGTCCTGAGTCTGTGCCTTCTGGGTATCTCTGAACTTCAACCTGTACTGCTCAGTGGTTAAGCCAAACCCATCTATCAGTGCACTCTTCAGGACCTCATAATCATCAGCATCCTCCTCTCTAACAGTGAGGAGCTTGTCTCTTCCTTTATCTGAAAAGGAGAGCCACAAGATTGCTGCCCACTGCTTTTGGGGGACCTGCTGTACTCTACAGGCCCTCTCCATAGCAGTTATCCACTTGTGGATATCATCCCCACTCTGGTAGGGAGGAACAACCTTGCTCAGGTTCCTATGGTCAGGAATATATTCTCTGCCTCTAGGGACACTGTTGCTGCCACCAGGGGTTCTAACCCCTCTTTTCTAGAAGCTCTCTGGATCTCCAGGGCTTCCCTATCCAGTGCCAACTGCTTGGTTCTGAGGGCCACTCTGGCTTCCTCATACTAGAGCAGTTTGCACCTTCTCTCAGAGGAGGTCTCTCTTAAGGAAAAGTATGAGCTCCTCTGCTGGACAAATTCTCTGCCAGAGTGATAAGAGTGGTCAGATTCCCTGGAAGGGGATCTGTGCCTCTCCTCCTCTCTGTCAGTTCTCTTAGGGAGAATTCCTCTGTCCTTTTCAGGCCCCTTGGAGCCTGGCCCTTCAATCACAGAGTCTTGGTCATTCTGATTTTCATCATCTGACCCAGATACTATGACTGACCCACCCACTGATTCAAACCCTTTAGCTCCTAGAGCCAATCTAAGGTCATCTGCTGTCAGCAGATCTATCAGGTGTAGTGTTGAGGGACTCTGTCCTAGTCTCAGGTGTCTGTCAACACACATGGCTCTCAAGTCAGAGAAAGCCATGTCCTTATACTGAGGCTGAGTGGATCCACTGGGTCCACCCCTTAAGGACATTCTAGTGTTGTGCAGTGTTGTACTACCTACACTAGTTTGTGGCCTACTGATCCTAGCTTGAGCTGTGGAAAGGGTGTGCTATCCCTTGGCACACAGCTCTAAGTTCAGTAGAACTTATTGATACTAAGCTTGACTTTATATGTACCTTGAGTACCTATAATGGTTTTCAGTTAGTAATTCAAATAGAGATTTTCTGGTAAAACAATGGCAAGCTGGAATCCCACACGCTGCCCACCAATGTGAGAAGTTGGCCTGGTATATGCTGTTCACTAATTAAAGTGGACACCTTGCACCAGGGCAAATCGACTCTTATGGTAGATAGGTTTAAGACAACCTTTTAAAGAAAGCTATCCTAGTGGTAGCTGTGGAGAGCAGCCTTCAGGCTAAGTCTCGGAGGAATGTAAAGCAGCTTGTTTTACCATATAATCTCTTGAATCACCAAATGAAAAGACACCACACAGGTATATATATCAAATATATATGTATTTATTTCTAAATAACTCTCTACTAATCTCTTTATGAGATTAGAAGACAAACATATGCACAAATCAATGTTTCACAATAAGTTAAGCACAAAATATGGCTGGGGCCCTAGGGGCGTACTCAGACCATATACTAAGTAAGAGACTTAGGGACAACGACTTGCAGGGAGACAAGGCCTAGGGCCTTCAGAAGTGCTGGGGCCTCACGAAACCACCCAAGGCAGGTAAGTAAAGGACCCACGGGGACGCGTGCAGTGTAGATACACAGGCGCGGATCGCCGTTGACTTCAATGGGGCAAGTCGCGGTTGGAAATACAGAGTTTTAGGATACTTCTATAGAACCTACAAGCAAGTCACTTACAGGGTAAGTCGTTCTAGGGCCCACACCCACAGGAGCACCGTAGTGCTGGAGTTACCTCACCCAGGGAAGCCGGGTGCACAGGTGTCCTTTGGTGTCGGGTCGCGGCGTCGTTTTCAATGGCGAACAAAGAAGACTTGCTGCTTGCGGGAGCTGAAGAAGTGTCCGGTGGAATCCAAGCCTGGATTCTGAAGAAGGATGACCTGAAAGCAGAGGGGACAGTGTTCAAAGTCACTTGGCAGTGACTCGGGGCAAGGAAGATGGATGCCCACCGTCGTCGAGTGATTCAGGTCGGTTGCGGGTGCCTTGACTCTTCAGCCACGTGGTCCAGGAGGCGTCGACGACAACCAGGAGCTGGATTCGGTGTGTCCCTCGACGTCTGCAGCTGACTGCGGTGTCGGCAACTCGATCGGAGCCAACAAGCCTTGGCAGCCGCAAGTCTCGGGGAGATGAAGAAAAGTCGATGGCGCAGACCAGCAAGGTCTGTGGAACTCACCCAGCGAGGGTAAGTCAGGGCAGGCCTGGAGCAACCAGGGAGCCCTTTGGTTTCTTTAAGAAGTCTTCTGGGGACCCACAAGCCAGCGGGCAAGGGATCGCAAAGACACCTCGGGCGGAATCACTCAACAGGGGCCCACGGTCACTCGGGATGGTGTAGGCCTCTGATCTTCGGAGGGATTCCTGCTGGAGGTCGGGACCACACGTGGTCCAAAGCACAGGTTCGTAGAACGTTGTGAAGGGGTTGCACTCGACAATAGTGCACGGTACCCAGGGGTCGCGGTTCCTCGTTACTCGTGGGGTCCACTTGCCTCAGCTTCGCTGGGGACTCACGATGGCCTGGGAGAGGTCAGGAAATCCACTTCTTGGGCTGCAGGGACTTCGGACTCCGGCGGGAGCGGCGTAGTTTGCGACCGTCGTTGTCGTTTTTGGTGCCTGCCAAGCAGGGAGTCACTCCTTGACTCCAAGGGAGATTCTTCTGTCTTCCAAAGGTAGTGGAACGTCGAAGGGCCAGGATTCTTCTGTAGAGCGTCGTCCAGGGGTTATCTGCTTTGCAATGGCAAGGTTCCCCCTCTTATACTAAAAAGAGGGGATGGACTAGCTCTATGACCCCACCTATGGGAGGGTCAAGGGAGGGGTGGCTACACCCACTTCCCTTTGTCCAGTTTCGCGCCAGAGCAGGGGCAGGTAGCCCCTGAGCTGGTTTGAACTGGCATATGCACAGAGGAGCCTTCTGCTCCCCCAGTGCAGGACTTCAAAGCACTCTAAGAGTGCACCCACCCAGCCCCAATACACTAAACCCTGTCTGGGAGGTGGTTACACCTCCCTGTGACAGGATGCCTATTGTTGGGCTTCCTCCACTGCGAGTTTCGGTCATCAGCAGGAGGGCAGCCCAGTGTCTGTGACTGGTGGCATCCATTTTGTGATGCCAGGGCTCTTTAGGATTCTACTGCGTTTCCACAGCAGGTACATGTCTTATCCCTCTAGAAGGGTGGAATGCTACCCCCGCCGCCAAGATTGGCGGGGGGTAGTATTCCAAGATGTTTGACACCAAACACGACATGTTTTGATGCAGCCATTCCAAAGTTAGCATTTACCGCGAGGATATAATGCACTTAATAGTATATGGTTTAACCGCATCCACAAACAGCACCAGAGAATAGACTCTGAGAGCTGCAGAGGGGCCCTGCTCAGGCAGAGGCACCCCCTCACATAGAAGCCAAGCACCCTGCCCTCAGGATTGATAGGGCCTGCCTTAGGGGTGACTGATAGGTTTATATGTGTGTGCAGGAGAGATATAGGAAACCTATATCTCAGTGAGGGGTGCTAGCACCACCTCACCCAGGCTGCAGTAGCAGGCCTGCGGTGTCAGATTTAGACTGCTTCCCAGGGGTGGCATAATACATGCTGCAGCCCCTGGTAGGCCTGTGAAGTACCTATGCCCTTGGCACCTAAGGTACCATATACTAGGGACTCATAAGGCACCACAGTATCCAATCACTAGTGCACCTAGAGTGCACTCCATGTCGTTTAGAGAGAGCAGATAGACTGGGGCCCTGAATAGCAGGGTCCCAGTCCAACTAAGTCATAAACCAGCAAAACACCAGGAAAAAAGTGGGGGCAACCATAAGATTCCACCTTCCTACAGTAGGTTATATCCAAGGGTATAGGTAGTACAAGGAGAAGGGGTGAGTAATAGTTAATGTAGAGCAGGTAGAGAGGTGGCAAGACTGTGTACGGAAGTGCACAAGTAATTTTAATGGAAAGGTGGTGCATAAGTAAAAATGTGAGTGGTAAGTACGCCATACAATTATATGAAAGCAGCGTGTAAATGATCATTTCAAAGCTTACAAATTATTATAAGAAGCGGACTTCGTTACACACTCTTTTCAGCCTGCTAACAAGACAATACTAACTATAACTACATGAACAAATGAAAGACCCATTTATGGTCACACGCTCATGGAAACCTATAACCAACTACAGAACTAATAGAATACATCTAATTTTTTTTACATGCTGTCTAGCTCACAAAATAAAACTGTGCCCAACAAGCCAAACGAAAACAATCTTCTTTATGAATTCCTGTGCAACAAAATGGAAAAGTGACCTAGCAGTGAGCTACTCAAACTACTATATGAAGACAATGATAATTGGCTATAAGGAAAAAAATAATAATCTTAATTTTTATAACAACGATTGGCTTTCATTCACTTTGGGCTTCATATGTAGCACATTTCTACTAAAAGTAGCAAGGACGCCCAAAAAATAAACTATGCAGCAGATGTCAAGTTTCAGAATTACTATATGAACAACTAAAGGACACATTTATGGTCACATGATTATGTATACCAATAAACAAATACATAACAGATACAATAAATAAAAAGAAAGGAGTCACATTTAACCTCATTGCCACTCTCTAGTTATATTTAGTATACCCAAAGATAGGAATTCCTCAGATATTAGCTCCCTAATAACTTTCCACCTATTTGACGAATCACCACAAAACTTTCCAGACCTGTAGCATTTTCTACATTTTGAGATGATGTGAATTTTTGTGTTGAGTCATTAAGGGAGTGCAAAGATAAAAAGGAGTCCCAAAATGCATTTTTCCACAATGTATTTAACGTAGCGTGAAATCGGCTAAATGGATTTACATTAAATTTGGCAGGATTAATCATTATGGTGCAGATTTGATCCTTTTTGGGTGATGCAGTTAAGTATGGTAAGCATTTTTTAAGTTATAAGGCATTTAAACTTAGGGATATCTATCACAACCGTACTTTCGCTGAATTTTACAAAATTTTATGAAACCTTTGTAAAAAAAAAGAAAAAATTGCCCCACCTATTACCACTTGAATAAAGTGGTAAAAGGTAGGGACCTATTACTTACCTATATCTAAGGCCCTAACAATGAACACTGACAAAGGGGCCGATTCCGATCTCGGCCGGTAGTGCTCCGAATCGGATTTGGCTTTACCGGATCCGATTCGGAGCCCTGTTTCCCGACCGAACCGTACGCGGGTCCGGCCGAGCGAGTACGATGCGAAATCGCCGACCGACTCGTCCGGGCGTCCCGACCGCTCCGACCGACTCGCTCCCGGCTCGAACCGCTCCGACCGACTCGCTCGGACTCGACTCGCACCGCGCAATGGAGACGTTTCCCGGCCGGGTAAGTACGATGCGCGCCGCGAGCAGTCCGACCGAGCCGCGCAGTCCGGCTCGAAAGAGCAGTCGGAGCCGTACTTTGGGGGTCCGACACGGACCCCCCTGTACGCGTAGCCACGCGAGTCGCACACAGGGGGGACCCATGGGTCCCCCCTACCTGTGCGTGTACGGCGCGAATCGCTTCGCCGCGTACCCGCTGTAGGGGGCGCCCTTGTCCGACTCGCACCCATTGAGGCAATGGGAGCCCGCGTACGCGTTGTACGACCGGCTCCCATTGACATCAATGGGAGTCCGACCGACTCGAGTCCGATAACATACGGACGCATCGTACTCGTTCGGTCGGACTGCACGGGTCCGATTCGGTCGGAAATCTCTCCGGGTCCGGCTCGGTCGGAGAAATTTCCGGCCCGAATCGGAATCGACCCCAAAGTGTAGTAAAACAATATGGCTGCCTTTTCATTCTCTAAAAATAGCCATTACCCAATTATATACAGGCTTGTAATCGCCATGTACCACAGTATACTGCAAAGTTATCACAGTATACCATGCCCAAAATATATCTAAGGGCTAGCTGTATTATTGGATTGCAGTACCCTTGCATCACTCATGCTATTGCATGGGCAATGCAATACTTGTAATGTGAGGCCCTGCGTTGAATGTTAAATCTGGAGAAACGCAAGGCAACGCAATTTGTTGTTTTGAGTTACTCTGCACACCACAATCCACATTGCTGCTAAATTTCACATACACCATATGCCATGCCACTGTAGCCACTCCACTATACGCCATTCCATCTATGCCTCTCCACTGTACGAGACTCCACTCTACGCCACTCCACTCTACGCCATTACATTGTATGCAATACCACTGTACTTCACTCCAGAGTGTGTCACTCCACTGGATGCTACTCCCCTATATGCTATTCCACTCTAAGCCATTCTACTGTACAGCACTCCACTCTACTCTATTCCACTGTATGCCGCTACATTCTACAACACTCCACTGTATGCCACTACACTGTACGCCACTCCACTCTATGCCAATCCAATGTAAAGCACCCCACTCTATGCCACTTCATTCTACACTTTTCGATTGGACCCCACTCTAATGTATGCCACTCCACCATATGCTATTACACTCTACCCCTCGCCACTGTATGCCACTCCAGTTTACACCACTTTATTATACACCACTACTGTAAGCTACTCCACTATACACTATTACACTCTGCACCACTTCACTGTACAACACTCTGCTCTACGCCACTCCACTCTATTCCATTACAAAGCCATGAAATATAAGTCACTTGGGCAAACACATGTAGCACATGCCGAGAAAGGAATTCATAATTTTTTGGTAGGCTGGGACAGAAGGAAAGAATGATCCAGTGAAGTACTAGTAGTAGGTGACTGAGTGGGCACTGGAAAACACACCTAGTTTTTGGTTTGTAATGCATTGCAAAATTCATATTGCCGCACTGTTAGCTGAAGCAGATGCACATTGCACAGCCCACACTGCAGCGCAAATTGAACCATGCTGCAGATAGAAGGCGAAATGCAGTGGGCAGGGAGGTGATGATGAGTGGTATATCTTCCTCGCCTAACAAATATAGTGTTGTCAATAAGCAAGGAAGGCGACTTAACACTTGTCCCTGCCACCGCTGGGACTGCTCCCCTTTCGACCGCCTGGGCCCCCTCCACCCCATTCACTGTCTGGCTGCAGCACTGGTGGTCTGTGTGGCTGGAAAACCCCCCATAAATTATGCATTTTAGATGCCGATTCGCCACCTGAGTAATTATTTAAGTACAATAGCAATACCTCACTACGGTTTGGTTAGCAGTATCTTATATTGAAACTATCACTTCGGGAGGTTTGTTGGTTGACTACATGTTAAAAACGCCAGGTAGCCAAGTCAACCAAAATCTTTTTTCTCCTTATGGAGGGACAAGGCTACGAAAGGATGAGAGTGAAGCGCAATGAAGGGGTGGAAGGGAATGGTCAATGAAGGACATATGGTATTAATTTAGTAACAGGATCTCATTCCTTTCCTGCAATGCTGCACCGTCATGGAAACCGCTGGTATGCTATTAATAAGATAACATTGGGGGATCCATGACCATGGCCACTCTATCTCTTTTTGGCTGTTTGATCAAGAAAGCTTTCTTAACAAACATGTTTGGTGAATAATAGTTTACTTGGGTCTAAATTCGTCTTCACAGTACCAAAAATCTGTTCAGAGGGGCAATGAAAGCCTACTAAAAAAGAGAGCAAAAGAAAGCTACAGACAGGAGAAAGTCAGCTGCAGAAACAGGAAATATACAAAAGAAGGATTATGCAAGGATAACAAACATTAGATAGGGGAGTTGGAAAAATAGTAGATAGCATAAAAAATACAGAAGGGCAAATTATTTTACTAATGGGGAGAGGCAAAAGTAAGAAATAATAATAAATAGGGATTTGGGGGGCCAACAGAACCATCTGACGTGGTGTTGGTGGTGGTGGTAGTTCCACCTACTGCGGCGCTGGTGGTGGCATCCCCTGCGCCATCTTATGCCCTGTTTCCCTTGGGTGCTGATATAAGAAATAAAAAAGATTTTTAAAATGATTAGTGGTACTCCCTAAAAAAATATTTTGACAGACACAGGAGCATTCTACGTTCTAGATCAGATAGCCTATTGCCCTATTCCTAGCTTCCTAAACCTAAAATTAAATTTTGAACTACTAATGCATTGCAACAAATGATCTTTGCTTTTCCGCCCCCTTTGATGGGCCAGGTTAGTCTCCCTTTGCAATGCATACTACACATCAGGGAGATTGGGACTATCTGAGCTACATAGAAGCACAGAGAACACTAACACCCTGATATACTGCTATCATAATTGTGACAGGACGAGTTGTCATCACTTCTTAAACCAACCCAACCAAGCACCAAGCACCTTGCTAGGTCACGGTGGAACAGAATCCAGACATTATCATTCATTTGACGTCCACTCCACTCAACACAATCCTTGTCCGGCTGACACCATACAAGGATTGTTATTGTGCTGGGAGGTGCCCCCTTCCTGAACAAACAATCCAGGGTGCCATGTAATGTATATGGCACCTTTGCACCATGGCACAAGGTTGACTGCATTAGCGCAGTAGGCAGCACATGGTTGGACCAACATAGTGCGAGAGCAGGAATGCGACATATCATGCTAAATGAACAAATATGTCATATTCCTGCCCTCTCCCTTTGACACAACACATCAATTTGTCTTGCTGCCCTCCACTGCGTGAAATACATTTTAATAACTCCGTGCCCCGATGCACTTAGCAAAGTGCATAGATGATAAAACCTGGCATATTATTACATCACGTTCCACCATCTTTTAGAAGAAAGACAGTGGACACACACAACTGCAAGAACTCCTTGATGCTAAGTGCATTTATTTAGGTGAGTTGCACACACTAACAAAATAAAAAATAAAATGTCCATTATGCACCCGAGGGCACATATGCTCACAATAATTGTTGCAAAGATATATCTATATATTGATTATATATATTTATATATCAAAGAAAGTTGTGTTGCATCCTTTCTGACAACAACAAATTGCTCACACTCCAGGAAGTACTTTAAACAATTCTTTATTTGACAACGCGTTTCATCCTCACGGAATTCATCATGGCCATCAAACCACTCCCCATGCACTGTCACCTTTAAAAACATTTTGTAGGCCATAGACATAGAAAATAGACTTCTGCACTTTTTCAAGTTCCAACATTTTCTTTTAGAACAAACATTGCAAATTTAACTGTAGTTACATTTATAACGAAGGGAAAACAAATGCCCAAATTCCTTGGTATTTACTGTTCATCACCTGATACAAGTATGACAATGATAAAGAAATGACGTAAGTGCTCGCCTTGTGGCTTTGTTCACTCTGTGTAAAAGCAAAACATAATAAGTGCAAAAAAGTAAGAACATTCTTATTATCATGGAAATAATGATAGTGATACGCCAAGTGGCTTATGCCACACTAAACAGACCAAATATATTCTATGCTTACGACCCCTACCCAACCAAGAGGGGTACAAACTTTATAACCCAAATATTAAAAGTACATCCATTTAACTCTAGAAGTTGCACTCAGGAAACCGTCTAGTCAGAGATACAAGATATGACAAACTGTTTCTGAGAACCCATGCTTCCTTCCTTCCGAAGGTGACCTTTCCATGTAGGCCAACATATCACCTTGCCTACTTTCTTTGCTCTGCCTCACCCTTCTAAAGAAGAGGAGAGACTCCATCGTTTGGACCCCAAAAGAGCGTTGTTGTTCTATATTGATTGCACTAGAGAGTTCAAGGTAGATGATCACCTGTTCGTTCGGTATGTCAGGGTGAAAAAAGGGAAGTCTGTGCAGAAGCGGACTATTTCACGATGGATAGTGCTCTTTATAAAGATCTGCTGCATGGTCTGCATGCTCTTTCTACAAGAACCAATGCTGCCACCAATGCATTAGCTCATGGAGTCCCTGTCCTGGACATCTGTCAGGCATACGTTCACTAAGTTGCCAGGAGTAGAGAACTAACTGTGGTATCTTATGCTGACGATACCCAGCTAGTGGTGGCACTATCCGACGACTCCGAGCAGGACGCGCTTAAGTTCAGGAACAATCTAACAGCTATTGCAGACTGGATGACTGCCAACTGTCTCCAGTTAAATGCGAGCAAATCCGAGTTCTTGCTAGTGGGGAGAGACACTGAGCTGTGGCGTGAGCGCTGGTGGCCTTCGACTCTAGGCTGCTCGCCCGGCCCTAAACAGTCGGTCAAAAAGCTGGGAGTATGGGTTGTCTCAGCCCTTAACTTTCAGGTCCAAACTAAAATGTTAGCTGGGGCCTGTTTCGGACTCCTGCGCGGGCTCAAACCACTGTTGTTTTTTTTTTACCCCACAGTCCGTCAAGTCATCATCCAGGCTTCCATTCTATCGAGGTTGACTACGCCAGCTCACTTTATCTAGGGGCAAATAAAGCTGAGATCCTCCGCTTGCAAAGGGCACAAAATGCGGCTGCCAGGACACTACTTGGCCTACCGAGAGCCTGTCCCACAACCAACGCCATTCACAGACTACATTGGCTGTCGGTGGCGAAAAGCATTGAGTTTAAGTCTCTCTGCATCGCTCACAGAATCCTGAATCTCCACTCCCCGGATATTTTGGTGAATCTCCTCTCACTCTACATACCCACCCGTCAATTTTGATCCATGGACCAGCACCTTGCTGTTGTTCCCCGGGTGAGGAAAGTGCGAGTGGGAGGGTGCTCTTTTCGCGTCCTGGCTTCAAAACTTTGGAACTCTCTTCCTGTCTGCATCAGAAGTATCAATAATCACTCTGCATTTTGTAAAGCCATTAAAACTCATCTCTTCCCGACATCATAGGCCCGGTGTTCTCTCTCTCAGTCGCCTTTTTAACAGTTGCAGTTGCCAGTGCTGAGACGCCCCTTAGCTGGGGCAGCTGTGCGCTTTACAAAACTTATAACATAACATAAGTACTTCTGCGTGGACGGTCTGGTCCCTCGTGATAAGTATTTTGCCAGTTCGGTCCTGCCGGATTTTTGGTCTAATCTGATTGCAGAGTTACCTCCGGGGTGGTACGGCTTGGGTATCTATTCTAAGGTAAGGAATCTGTAGGGGGCGTGGCCAAGCCGAGCAGCAAGATGGCCGCCTAATCTGTCGGCTCTGCCGGCCGAGCAACAAATCCGACAGGAATCCGTTCATAACGGACCCACACCGGGGTCTAACAACTGTGATCCACAACCGGAGGTGTTGCTGAGACGATCGATACCTCTGGAGATCGAAAAGAAGGCGCGGAACGATAGCGGTGGGAACATCGCCGCAGAGGCCGGGCTCGGGCCGCGACGAGATACAAACATAGGCGCGCATCCAGTTGGCCGCGCACCTCACCAACAGCGTGCACACATTGCGGCGACCGTCCACAGTGCCTGCGGGGCCCTCGGTGGCATTCAACTGCGGCTGACGGCATTGCGGGGCACGACTCTCGACAGAGCCGCACTACGTCCAGTGCCGGGGCGCGGACTGAGGCTGCCGCCATCTTTGTCCGCGACCCGCATCGGGATCGCTGCTGACCCGCGGTGCCGGAGCGGAGGACTGCGCGTTCGCTCGAGCGGCTGGTCGGCACAGGGCATCGGCTGTCAACACAGCGGCAACTCACGCCGAATACACAAGGTGAGGTAGAGATGTCCTCCAGACCGTGAGGGCAGTGCAGAGCTTGGAGATATTGACAAGCAGCCGGGGGGTGAATGCGTGGCTGACAACACGTGGGGTCCCGCAGGGCGGACGCTGCAGCACCACTGCGCTACGACATAAGAACTATCTATGTTGCTGAGGATCGGATGTAGTGTCTGAAACGTGCATGAGGGTGTGTATTTGAGGGCTGAGTGCCAGCTCTGGGTGGTATTTCCGGAGCCCACATTGGTACATCGGCAGCGAAGCCCCTCCATTTCGAAGGGATCACCTGAGCTCTCTAGTGCAAGGACCGAGGCACGTCCACAGCACTGTATGTCACATGTTCAAAATGCACCCCACTTAGCGGACAGCACCCATGTCACCATAGTGGCTCTTTTCCTGTGTTAGTGGGCCCCTTGGGACAGGAAACACCTGCCACGTGTGCAGAAGTGTAGCCCCATGGAGCTAAAAATGAGGCAATAAAGAGGCCAAACTTCAGCTACAACGCCGAAAAAGATAAACTAAACCTACTACCTCTAGTTGTACACACAATACTGTTGGAGACAGTGCAAGCAGAACAGACCCAGACCCTCAAGACACGGCTCCATGTGGTACTACTCAGGGGTGACTACAACCTGCAAACATCGAGGGGTGCTAGATAACACGACAACATGGGAAAATTTGATAATAAGCAACCAAAACTGACCTTCGACAAACGTAGCACGAGACAAACAGAAAGCGATATGGCGTCACAAATGGTTGTTCCAGAGACGCAACTAGAGTCTCAACAAGACGATGACATTAAAACAATGCTAAAAGAGGTGAAGGTCAGTCTAAAAGACATTGATTCAAAATTGGACTCCTCGTAGCGCGACTGGACCAAGTTTCACGTAAAGTGGAAAAACACGAGAACAGACTGGACACACTGGAGACTCGGATCTCGGATCAGGATGACAACCAAACGGAAATGCATGAGCAAATGTTGGGCATGGATAAAGTACTGGAAGTAATCAAAACGCGCAACGAGGACTTGGAAGCGAGATCCAGGCGCAACAACATACGCTTAACGGGCTTACCTGAATCGACCAATATTTCGAATATGGAAAAGTATGTGGAGGGACTCCTGCGAGAACTCTTTGGGGCAGAACTATCGCCAATGTTTCTCATAGAGCGCGCCCACCGCACGCTTGGTCCACGACCACCACCGGGCACCACTCCCAAAGCTATCTTGGCCAGATTACTAAACTACAGGGACAGGGATATGATTTTGCGACTAGCCCGCGAAAGGTGTACGCTTCAATATCAAAATAATACAATAGCGTTTTATCCTGATTTCATGCAAGCAGTCCAGGTAGCTCGCAGGGAATTCATCTCTGTAAAAAAGATTTTTCAACAAACAGGCACAAAATACGCAATGTTATACCCGGCAAAACTTCGAGTGCAAACAAATGGTAAACCTATGTTCTTCACAGCGGCAGGAGAGGCCCTGAAATTTGCTAAACAGCATGCCAAAAAGATCAAAAATGACGCACGAGACCCAGAGACTTCCTCGCAGGGCCAGTTAAGAGATATTGAGTAGAGTGATGTACACTTAATGTATTGCTGAATCTCTGGGGGGGTTGGGTGATGGTCGCTGGACCTTTGAATGTATATTGTGGCAATAATGACCCCACTGTGGCCTATATATATTAACGCTCGGCCACCCTGTTGTAATAACAACAGGGCAGTTCGCCGGTAACTCCTCGCCCCCGCTGGGATGATTCTCATAACACCCCTGTTGGGTGGCTTTTTGGTTAAAGGGTGTTATTTTGACCGGGATTCACAAACTAATTGGGGGGTTGGTGTGGGAGGGGGGAGGCCTGAAATGGGTGTTTTATTGTTTATTTTCTTCGGTGTAGTGCATAATGTCTGCATGCTCACATCCGTGGTATTCCACTTTATATTGTTTCTGACAGACTGGAACAAATACATCCACTATAGTCATAACCATGTACAGAGTAGGCCTGCAGCAACACAGGGTCCAGAAGGTGGGCTGATACCCAGCGAAAGTTATCAAAATGGAGGGTGGACACTAGATGACTAACTTAAAATGCATTACATGGAACATACGTGGTCTTAACGACCATCGCAAAAACAGACTAGTACATTCCTACCTCACCAGACATGAGATAGGAATATGCATTCTTCAGGAGACACACTTGACCGATGTAACGTGCACTAAATTGCGTTCAAAACGCTGGAACGAAGTTCATGCCTCCTGCTATTCCAGCTATTCAAGAGGAGTGGCAATCCTGATTAAAAAGGGAGTTCCGTGGCAGACTCAGATTGTGAAAAAAGATCTGGAGGGCAGGTACCTCATTATCAAAGGGACACTGTTTGGTAGACACATGACTTTAGCAAATGTATATGGTCCAAATATAGATAACCCCACATTTTTTCAAGAAGTGTGGCACACGATTCAGGCATTGGGAGACGCAGAGATACTGTGGGGCGGTGACTTCAACACAGTCCTGTCCCAAACGGAGGACAGAGCAGGAGCTGCCCATTTACACCATCCACAGGCAGCGGAAAGGCTGAAGGGACTAATGATAGATGGGGGCCTAATTGACTCCACAGGGCAGGGAAGGCACATGCATTACCCAGCACCGCTTGGCATGGTCCAGAATAGATTTTTGGATAACAACGCCGGAAGTCCACTCCTGGACAACCGCAGTGACCCATCAGGCCCGCACATTATCTGACCACGCCCCGGTTCTGATTTCTCTCAAAGTGCCCAAGCCATATATACAGCCCTTCACGTGGCGCCTGCCTCCAAATGCGCTCCTGGACACGGTGTTCAGGGAAGAGCTTAGGGGGAAAATAACTGAATATTTTGACATCAACACTGGCACGGTGGATAGCATGGGCACACTGTGGGACGCATTTAAGGCGGTAATTAGAGGGCACTGCATAGCGGGACAGCGGGTATACTGAAAGACATCCGCACCAGGTTTACAACACTAGAAGAAAAATTGGGTTAGCTAGAGAAGCAATATTTTACGCAACCAACGACCACACTACTTGGCAATATACGCAAGACACTCACTGAACATCAGGAGGAGGCACTCCGTGAAACAAATTTTCTAAATAAATATGCAATGGCTCGGAAATACGGGGTGGGTGATAGAGCAGGGAAAACCCTCGCTAACCTACTACGCCCACCAAGGGGATCCACCTTCATTACAGCACTCAAAACCCCGGAAGATGACATGGTACACAGTCCCCCAGAAATACTTTACACAATGCGAAATTTTTATGCACAGCTTTACACCACACGATCAACTCCAGCAGACATGATTCTTGAGGAATACTTTAACTCCATACAACTATCATGGTTTAGTAAGAGGTACAGGGAATACATGGATATCTCTTTCACAGCGGAAGATGTGCATACGGCGATAGACAGCCTTTCTACAGATAAAGCACCAGGAGCAGATGGGCTCACCGCAAAATTTTACAAAGAATATTCTGATTTAGTGGCCCCGCAACTATTAAAAGTGTACCAAGAGGCTCAACAGACTGGAATACTCCCCGAGTCTATGCGGGAGGCCATAATAATAACACTACTGAAACCAGATAAGGATCCCCTCCACTGTGAATCATATCGCCCGCTCTCTCTGATAAATCTTGATGCAAAGATATTTGCCAAACTCTTGGCCACTAGACTGCAACCCCTATTACCAATCATTGTGAGGCCGGATCAATCTGGATTTGTGCCGGGCCGATCTGCCGCACACAACCTCAGAACACTATTTGGCCTACTGCATTACTTAGCACCCCATGTCTCGGCTATAGCTGCGTTGCTAGATGCCACAAAGGCATTTGACTCTTTGGAATGGGGTTTCCTGTTTCCTCTTCTCAGTAGACTGGGTCTAAGCCCGCTATTTATACAACAAATTAAACTACTCTATACTATGCCAACAGCTCGAATACGAGTTAATGGACAAGTATCGGACCCCATAACTATCACCAGAGGCACAAGGCAGGGTTGCCCCCTGTCACCGCTTCTATTCGCCATAGCCACCGAACCCTTGGCAGCTCGATTACGCCAACATCATGCCGATCGGGGAATAGGCTTTACCACCCGCGGCCTAACGGTGTCCATGTACGCGGACGACATTACTCTTTTCATGGTTGATCCCAAAGAAAACTTTGCTCCCATGACACGCGAATTGGAAAGGTACGGAGGACTTTCGGGGCTCTCCATCAACTGGAAAAAGTCAGTTATACTCCCACTAACATCAGGCACCCCATAATTTGAGACGGAGTATCGAATCACATGGGCGAAAGATCCAATCCGCTATCTGGGGATATGGATTAGTGGCGATATAAAGGAGATTTGGCAAACCAATTATGGGAAAACAATAGAGTGGGTGGAGGAAAGGGTAAAATGTTGGTGAAGCCTCCCCATCTCGCTAGCGGGTCGTGTGGCAATAGCAAAAATGATTTTTTTACCTAAATTACTTCATCTTTTTGTAAACATTCCACTTCCCCTAGCACAACATTTCTTCAAACGTATACGCTCACTGATGATAGACCTGGTCTGGGCGGGCAGACAGCCCAGAATAGCCTGCGAGGTCTTGACTCTGCCGCAGTTGCAGGGAGGAATGGCGGCCCCTGATTTTGCTTTGTATGCCTACAGCGCTCAGGCACAATTTTTGCACTTTTGGGCGCACCCCACGCCGTTCCAACCACATGTCACCATAGAGATTGACAAAGTTGCCCCCACCCCCTTAGCTACTGCACTATATCAGCCATACCGCCGGCCACAGGACGAAATAGATACCGCACAGACACTACGGTGGGCATGGGAAGGTATCCATAAAAGATCACACGCTGATACTTTATACGCCCCCTCGATGCCTCTTTTAAACAACCCATTGTTTCCCCCACTTACAGACGCAAAGGCGCGCGAACGGGCCACCTTACTTGGACTGACAAAGGCAGGACACCTATATCATGCAGAGGCCTTCCTCACAATAGACAAGATGTGCGACCCCTCACCCCCGACGGCCCTAGATATGCTTCTATATTATCAACTACGGACCTTTGTAAAAACAAATCTCCTTCATATCCCACCCCCCGCAAACAGTACATGCACTTAAAAACATTAATACACGACTCTGGTAAGAAATGAATATCGCGGATTTACCACACGACACAGCGCTCGGCACCAGTAGTTGCTCCGGTGGCCAGAAAAGCATGGGATGACGACCTCGGGGAGGTCCTCACGGACGAACAGTGGGATCAGATTTGCGAATTACCAGAGAAACTGTCACCGAATTACCGCCTCAGACTTATACATTTTAAATACTTACATCGCCTCTATCGAACACCTCCACAAATACACAGAATGGGATTACGCACAGATGACAATTGTTGGAGATGTGGGACCCCGCGGGCAACTTTCTTACACATGGCCTGGCACTGCAGGCCCATAGCGAACTATTGGCAATTAATATTACACCACATAAAAAATATCACAGGATGGGAGGTGCCCTGTACACCCCAGGCCACACTATTAGGAATCATAACCACCATACCGCCAAAAGAGCGTAAACTGCCAGGAATGTTGCTGCTCATGGCTAAGAGGCAAGTGTCCATTCACTGGGGTGCGGCGACACCCCCTACAGCCAAAGAGTGGGTGGGGAGTGTGACGTACTGTAAAACACATCTGGGGAACTATTGGGAACTCATGCCGTCAAGATCACGACCGACAGACATTTGGGAGCCCTTCGTGGCGTGGCTTGGGACGGAGGCAGCAGATGATCCAAATGCAATGTTATAAATAATGTATGGAGTACACCGAACTGTAGTCATGCCTGAGGGTAGGGAGTGCTTGGACCCACAAAGTGATATACCATTGGCTATATGGGGTGGGCTGTGTGGTGTTTGTTTCGCAGACATACGTTCAATACATGGGAGGTGAATGACGTCTAGATTTGCAACTCCAAGCTGGAATAAACATGGTATGCAAATTGCCTTTGTGGATAACCATCTGTCATGCCTTGTGCTTGTTGTCATGGGGAAGTGCACTATACTGATTGTTTTTCATTTTTTCTTTAAGTCCTTTGTATATTGTTGTTATGACAAAATGCCAATAAAAATAAATTTAAAAAAAGGTAAGGAATCTGCTGCCAGAAGTCTCTATCAGATGAACAAGTTTGGTAGCACCTTATCTGGTGGAGACGCTATCTAGCCGCAGATTCCTTACCGGCCCTACCTTTCTCTTTGCTTTACAAACAAATTTCTGCATAAGATCACCCTCTTGAGGCCCGTAGGGAAGCACACCAGTTCATCAGAGTTCTTCATGGCTCTGGGCATGGATAGGTTGCTAAAAATAATTCATGTCAGCGCACTGGGGTGGCACCTATGCAGGCACCGGGCTCGACACTTCCAGAACCAACCTGGAGCAGAACAATGCCACCTACTGGCTCACAGGGGTACTCCTCAAGTCTGACATGTGAGGATAATTCAAAGGTGAGGAATTAGCGGCTAGATAGAGTCTCTACCAGATAAGGAGTTACCAATAGAAAGTAACTTGTTCTTTAAAGCACTTTCTGCACTCTTGGATAAGACATCTTGTAAAGCTGTAATTAATGCTCTTTCCAAAATTTTTACTTATTTCCAATTATAACTAATTATAATCGTGAGGAGCTCTACTAGTGAGCTCCGAGGGCTAGGGATTGAAACGTACTAAAATATCCCTGTTAGCCCATGCGAGCCCCATCGTATCAATATACCGTAATAGAAGAAGGATCATAGGAACATAGGAACATGACAACGAAGATACATTACTCCAGCAGAGGCAATATCGTCGCTCGCTCACTCACCGGAGAAGGACATCAGGAACACAGGATGGCAGGAGTTGGATCCAGAGGCAATATCGTTGCCCGCTCACTCACTGGAGAAGGACATCAGGAGTTGGATCCGGTGGTGACGGACCGCCCTTGATCAGGCGTTCCCACATCTCCCGTTGCGGACCGAGACTCCCCGGGAGAGTGCCGCAACTGTATTCTGACCGCAGGAGGGCTTCCCCCCAGCACCCGGAGCAGAGAAGGACAACCCCCTCCCCTCTGGCATCGCCTCGGTGACCTAGACGTCAGAGCTGTCCCGCCCTGTGCCCAAGATCCTCACATCCCTGGAGGTGGGTGGGGGGCCCCGGGCTGAGCCACATACCCGGAGGTGGCTGTCGGTCCCGAGGTGAGCCCCGCTGCAGCCGATTGAGCTGAGACTCCCCTGATGACCCGCACTACGCCCAAGTGCTTCCACTTCCCAGGAGGTGGGTTATTGACCACACGGAGAAGCCCGCTGCAGCAGACGCAGCATGGAAATGCGGCATTGGCAGTGGCTTGAACTATGAGCTCGACAACCTGCCCTCTGCCCAGAGCACCCCACACAGCATGAGGCAGTCTTTTGGACCACCGTTCGATCAACGCCACAGGATCTTGATCAGGTACCGACCCTCCCTCCCTCCCACTCCCTGGCCGCACGCCTAACACAAGAGTTTCACGGAAGGCCAAGCCCGTGATCAGTGCGCCCCCTGCAATAGGGGTGCATGCTCATGTGTTGGATGTCTCCTCGCGCCCGCGGTCTCACGCTGAGGGGCACTGAGGATAGCGCGCGGAGAGACCGATGATAATGAGCTGCCACTTTTAAACAAGCAAGCTCTGCACTCGGCTCTCACGCAAATAAACTTTTTGATCGCACTGTTGCTGATCCATGGGAACCAAACCCTCAGATGTGGTCCCTTAATTCAGCGGTGATTTGAGTGGTCACACCTCATTTGAACAGGACAAGCCCCACCATTTTGTGCCTGAACAGATTAACTTCAAAATGGCAAGCTCTATGGGTTAATTAAAGAAAGGACCACTCACCTCACACCACCACATGGACAAAGACATAGGACTAATAGACACAGCATGCTACTAAACAGAAACAAAGGACCAAGCTTTATCTACCCCCCCAGAAACGGACCCAGGTAGTTCTGATGCATGGAAAGAGTGATAGGACTAATCCTCAGATCTATACCACCACTAGATAAGCAAGCAGCCATCTTGGAACGACTGATACATTAGGCAATCACTCCAGAGCATACCCATTGATCTCATCCCCAGATTCCCTATCCCGCAAATGCATTGATATTATTTCTTATAAATAATAGCAACCGCTATGATTTATGTCTAAAGGAACCCAGGTCATTACCTAGAATGAGACTTACGAATCAAAGTTAATCCCTCCACTATAAATACCAAGGACCACCTACCACTAGGGGACCCACTAAGGGTAATGGTAAGTGGACTTATCCCAAGGAGCCATCATCTGTAACAAAGAGGGAGGCCTACTACTTCTCATACTCTCCAAATATATCTCCTCCCATACTACCTCTCTCACTATCTGAACCTCCCACCCCCCCTCCCTAATAAACCAAACCCATATTATGGAGCCCATGGGCCTACACACCTATTCCATCAAATACCCTCCTAGACTCTCAAAAAAGGCAGCCAAAGGCTTCAAACATAGTCTATTAAAATCACACCCAGGAACCCCAATCTCTGACCCCTATTTCTCAAATAACACAGGACACATAACGAATGACATTATCTTCTACACCAAAAGGAGAGCACAATGGCGGAAAGCCTTTCTCGCCCTATTCACAATTGCATCCACTAAGAAAACTGCACACGGTCTTACATTATCTATCATTCCCTCCCCGTTCTACAAAGCGACTGCTACAATTACCATTTATCATAATGGGATCATCCTCATGCAGGCATCAGACCATAACCTGAATATACTGGACTACATCTTCCCGATCATCAAAGCGAAGGTTGCAAGACCCTATCCCACCTCACCAACAAACCGCTCTCCTAACCCTCTGACTGACTCCCTACCTGACTCCCCATCTAGACATTCTCCCTCGGTATCCTATAGTACAAATACACCCACCCCAGGCCTAACCGACACCCCATTAAATGACATACATCTCCATAATCCCTACTCCTCCCCCAGCACCACCACAATTTCTACTATATCCACCTCGCCTCATACTCGCATCACCTCACACCCAGCCTTCCCACATGCCCCCTCGCCCTCCACTACCACTACCACTCCCCATCTCCACAACCACACCTTCGCCCCCTTTAGATAGCTCACCCCTCCCCACGTCCCTCACCATCCCCATTGACTCCATTCCAGATTCTGCTCCAATCTCTCCTTACACAGCTACACCCGATCAGTCCGCAGTCCCACCCTCTCCCTCTCCCTGCACTAAGAATCTCATCGTCCCGCCTCCTACAGCTCACATCAATACCCCCTCACGTCCCCTCTTTTCTCCCCCCCTTTCCAGTGACTTCCACTCTGAAACAATGCCACACAACAAATCAGATCCTCGTAAAGCACACATCAATACCCCTTCACGTCCCCTCTCCACCCCTCCCTTCCCCACGGACAACCACACTGGAAAACCACCATTCTTCGAACCAGCTCACGTCACACCCCGGGATACCACACAAGCAATAACCGCTCTTCACTTCACCACAGTCCAGGCTATCAATATGATAACTCCTACACCTGACCCCAGACTCGATGAGATACTACTATCCTTACAACAAATAAAAGAGGACATCCAAATACTTCATGACCTGATCCGGCAACAACCCAAGCCACAAGCGAAACCCATTCAGCGGCCATCCACTAGCCCCTCGCTTCAGTTGCTTCCCAGATGGAAAACAGTACCTTACCCCAATGCCTCATCCCGCCCGATCAGGGAAAAGAAAACCCTATCACCGAATGATCTTACTTCCCTACTTCATTCCTACGAACCCCCTTCCCTACCCTCTAAACCTGTGCACACGGATAACACACAGAAATTGTCCTTAATCCAACCCATCCATTCCAATGCCTCCAGAATTACAAGACACACTCCCAGAGGTATTGTTGAAAATAACCTCAAAAGAGTACCCATCTCCCACGACCAGAACACCACCCCGACCAAGGCCCAGATAAAATGTATCCTACTAAACTGTAGATCGGCAGCACGTCATGCCGCTGATATAGCTGACCTCATTATAACCAATGAACCCGACCTTTTAATTTTAACAGAAACTTGGTTAAACAAATCATCCACGCCCATCTTAGACATACTAGTTCCCCCAAACTATCATATCACAAGACTAGATAGACTCGATAGGCTAGGGGGTGGTATTGCCTGCATCCATAGGAACAACCTCTCTGTGAACCACTCCAACTCCCCGGTGTTCTCCTCCTGTGAATACCTTTGCCTACACATCACGAGCAATAACAAGCCAATATGCTCACTACACTCTTTCTACCATCCTCCTGGTAACAACCTTACCTTCATCGAACACTTGATGGATATTCTTGCCACAAATGTCGGACAACAGAATACACAGATCTTCCTGGGGGACTTCAACCTCCACTGGAACGATCTTGACAACCCAGAGGTCAATAGCCTCAAAGCTTTCCTGCCCGACCTTAACCTGTCCCAAATCTGTGACAGCCCCACCCACGAAAAAGGCTCAACCCTTGATCTAGTAATTTCCAAAGCAGACTCTACCCAGCTGGAATCGATTCTCCCTTGCGACTGGTCCGACCATCACATAGTCACTTTCCATATCAAGGAAGTAGTAAAACTACTCTCTGTCCAACCTACGAGAACGAAAATCTGGAAGAGGAACCTAGAAAACGTCAATCCTGCCGCTCTCGCATCTGCTAGTCACATCCTCACGCCCCCACCAGATGGATTAAAGGATGTACATGATCTGACCAATCACTACTTCCACTCTATGAACAGGGTACTTGACAACTTAGCTCCCCTACAATTGAAAAGAGTCACCACAAAAAACTCAAACCCCTGGTATGATGGTAGGCTAAATGAAGACAGAAGAGCATTGAGAGCAATTGAAAGACAATGGAGAGCCTCTCCATCCGCTGCCCACCTCAAACTACTAAGAAACACCAGAAATTCCTATTACAGAAAGATTAGACGCTCAAAAGCTGACTTCATATGTAAACAATTAGACCAAGCTAAGAATCGCCCCAAAAAACTATTCGAAATAATCAAAGCTCAATCTAAGGGTGTCTCCCACTCCCCCCAAGTCAATCCTGAAACACTCCCCAATTGCGAGGAACTTGCCTCCTTTTTCACAACAAAGACTGAAAACTTAAAGACAGACCTACTTAACGATCTATTATCCCATACCGACCCACACACGAACTCCTCACTGACCACACCAGGGTCCCCGCTTAACTGCTCTGCAAAGCTCGACCTCAAGAACAACGCCTCCTGGACCGCCTTCTACAGCGAAGAAAATATCTTAAACACGCTCACTGCTTTGAATCCCTCCAATCATTTCACAGACCCTCTACCAGCAACCCACTTAAAGACCTTCATTCCACTGCTAGTGCCCCTATGGACTAGGATTATAAATACCTCTCTTCTGCAAGGAACCATCCCAGACATCCTCAAAGCTGGTCAGGTATCCCCCACCGTAAAGAAAGCATCAGCGGACCCATCAGACCTGAATAACTATCGCCCAATATCCAACATCTCGACCCTGGCCAAACTACTCGAAAAATGTGTCCACATGCAGCTTAGTAACCACACAGACCACTTCAACCTGCTCGACCAATTCCAATCAGGCTTTCGATCAGGGCACAGTACTGAATCAGCCATGACCCACATAATAGATGACGCATTACAAATACTGGATCAAAACAAAGCCTGTTTGCTAATCCTACTTGAATTATCCTCAGCCTTCGATACAGTCAAACACGACAACCTACTTGACCTCTTGAAACATAGAATGGGACTATCTGGAACGGTGTTAAACTGGTTCACTTCCTTCCTCCAAAACAGATCACAAAGATTCAAGATCAATCAATCCTTATCTATCCCCACCACAGTCACTTTGGGAGTACCCCAGGGATCTTCCCTCTCCCCAACACTCTGCAATCTGTTTATGGAACCACTCACTGAGCTTCTCAACTCCTCAAATATCCAATATCACATGTACGTCGACGATACACAACTCTACATTAAGGTCCACTCTCTTGAAGACATCAAGTTCCTTAATTCAACTCTCCAAAAAACAGAGACCTGGCTGGCAAAGAACCATTTAAAACTAAACACACTAAAAACAGAATTCCCTTTAATCGCTCCCCCCAACCAAACAACCATCATCCGCGAGTGGATGAAGCACCTAACTGCACTCGACGGTCAACCTCTCATCAATGATTCCGCTAAATCTCTAGGAATAACCCTGGATAATAAGCTAAATATGCAGAAGCACATCAGCGCTGCAACTAAAGGAGCAAATTTTCAGATGAACACCCTGAGAAAACTGAAACCCTTCATACCCGCAAATGACTTTAAACAGGCAGTTCAAACTCTAGTAATTCCCAGAGTTGACTATGGGAGTGTCGCTCTCTGCGGCCTTCCCAAATCAACGACCGCTCCGCTAAGAGCCTCAATCAATACAGCCGTTAGACTCATCACAGGCACCAAAAGAAACTGCCACATTTCCCCTGACCTTCGTGCCCTCAACTGGTTACCTTTTGAGGCCAGAATCCATTTAAAAATCGCCTGTTTGACACATAAGGCATTGCATCACAAAACCCCGAGATACCTAGCGGAGAAACTAGTACTATCGGGTGGTAACAGATCCACCAGGAGTTCTGATAATCTTCTACTTAAACCACAACGTTTCTCCAAGAAGAAAGGATACAATCGTACCTTCTCAGGAATGGCCCCAGGATTTGGAACGCCTTACCCCCAGAAACAAGACTTAATCCGTCCGCTGCTTTTTTTAAAAAGAAGTGAAATCGATTCTCTTGTCCAAATTCACCTGAACTTTCTTACACTCTTGTAGATATGTGCTAATCTCTAATAGTTACTAGTACTGTATTCACATAATTCATTGTCTTTATATGTATATGTCAATCACCTATATTTGCCCTGTAAAGCGCTCTGATACCCGCAAGGGTCTTGTTCGCGCTATACAAAACCGTCAAAATAAAAAAAAAAAAAAAAAAACTAAATGCAATTAATTTTCTTTTGGTTCTTTTCTACCCGTTGTGAGACTAGCTCCCTGCACGTTAGAATATGGCAAATCTACAAACCTTCGGGTTCTCCGTTGAGGACTTTGCTTCTATGGTTGGAAGCTCTGTATGTTTTGGTCAACAGACAGCATCTAACTCTGAGAAGAATGATGATATAATTAAACTGCTGGCTCTCAAGAAAAAACCCAAAAAGAATTGAATTGCCCGGGTACTATATGCTAGAATACCTATGTGCTAGAGTTATACCCCAGGGTCTGAGAGCCAAAAATATACCGGGCCTTTTTGTACAGATAAAACAAATCTTGGAATGGTGGTCTATGATCACAAACCGCTGCTCGAGAGATCTGATGATGCTTATTGTGGAAACAGCAAAAGAAGTGATGCAACAGCTGTTATCTGAGATCCTTGAACTCGAAAGTAAGATCAAAAGCACATTGGCATTAGAAGACGCTAGGAAAAAGTTAGAAGACATAGATAGAAATATGAATTCTTACGCAGACTACCTAACCAAAAGAGAGGCAGATAAATTGAAAAAAAGACATCTGCTTCTTTAGTAAAGAGAGTACATATCCCTTTTTGTCAGAGAATTACTATAGTCAAATAGATACTGTACAAAACGAACAATATCCTTATAGGCAACATAACCGTAAAAAAACCACATTCTCAGACACCTCAGATTCTGACAATGAGGGTCCTTCCAATCAGTTTGATTCCAGAGATAATCGATATATCTCAAGAGCACAACACAATAGCCAACTTTTTTAGCCAAGCGCAATATGAGGATAGGCAACTGGCAGACGCAATATCAACCCAGATACCGGGGCAATCAACAGACCGATTACAATCAATATCTAGTGACTCGCAATGCCCAATATTGGAGGGAATGAAAAACATCTCCTTATTCAATCTTAGTACCTCTAGCCTAGCCCCATCCACCTACTCTTTATTATATACAGGGCTATATTTTGCCCCTCACTTTGGAATCAACATATTTGAGCTGTTTGTAGATCTAATGGCATTTTTCAGGAAAATTCGCCTCAGAGCGTTTTTTGCCCATAAGGATACTATACCTACATTAAGTAATCAATCTGGCCTGGCCATAGCATCCACCTTTACCCCCACGGCAGACCTAATACCACCAGAAGTTGTAGTCTTTGAACGGGTAGTATACCATAAGCTTATTTCAGCCACCAAACATGTACCTAAAACACCGTACAATCTTGATCGAGATGAATATAACGCCTTGTTGAACTTGAAACAATCCTCAGAAATCATAATCAAAAATTGTGACAAAGGAGGAGGTATTGTGGTACTAGATACCACAACCTACATATCCAAGATGGGAGATACAAATTTTTACACTACGATTAATACTGATCCAACCAATAAGACGAGAAACAAAATACGACTCACTAATAAGGCACTCAGGGATGGCCATATCAGCGAAATAGAACATGCATACCTGAATGTACAGCATGACTAGATGGCGAGTATCTATGGAGTGCCGAAAATACATAAGAGCCAAAGCGATCCACCATACAGGCCTATTGTAACAACCATGGGCTCTATTACTGAGCCACTGTCAAAATACATTGATGCCATACTCCAACGCCATGTCCCTCAAATACCTACATATGTTCAAGATACCAGACACATAATCAATCTAGTAGAAGGCATTACCTTCAATTCAGAAACACAATTTCTGGTAACATTGGATATAGAAGCCCTTTATAGCAATATACCTATACATGGAGCCATACAAGCAGTAAACTGGTTCATTCTAGAGATGAACATTAGCTGTGCCAGCACGTTTGTTCTTGACTGCCTCAAAATAGTTCTCGAAGAGAATGTGTTCGAAGTCAATGGACAATTGCATAAACAAACGAAGGGTGTAAGTATGGGAGCATCATGCGCACCAATGGTAGCTAACATCTACATGGCACAATTTGAGAGGAAATTCATCTATAATGAAGTGACTTCATTTTTTGAGTGACTGACCAAATGGTCATAATATGTAGATGACATTTTTTTATATGGATGGACTCAGCAGAGACCTTGTTTCAATCGTGTTGTTTATAGATCTCTTTGCCAGTGTGTCTAAAGCAATAGTACAGATCTCAATGTGTGGCCCTTAGTGCAGTATATCGAAGAACGGGTACTAGTAGCATAGAGAATATGCAGACTACAGCACCTGAAATCAGATGTGTGCATAATGAGTGGCATCATTTAGTACTCTAACTGATCTAAATAGTTAATGGCATATTTAGGAGTGCACCCTGAATGAGTACGGCCGTTAGGTGGCCCTAAATATATTGCAGATGGACTAAATTCCTTTAACTGGATATGTTATTTGACAGTTATAAGGGCAATGATTCTTCCGAGAATATTTGCGCCCCTCAGTAATGAAAACACAGTGCCTTGTCAATGAATACCTTCTGCCATCTACTTTAGTTTTCTCAGGTATTACCCTCAGGGCTTCTTTCACAACTCATTGCAGGTTGATAATGGGGCACACTAATTGCATGCAGCCTCCTGCAATCCATGCAGCTTATGTATGCAGGCCCAGGACTCTGACTTATAAGATACTATCCTTGGACAATTCGAATACTCATTTGGAGTTATCCATTATGTTACATGCTGACTACACTCATGTTATCTTAACACTTCTTTGGAGTCATGGTACAAGCAGACCATAGATCAAAGATGCCTATATATCTAGGGCCTGAATTTTACAAATTATCTTGGCTGGGCAGTAAGCGTGTGTGTTGCTTGTGTCACCGACCATTTTGGTAAAGATAGAGGTGGCTGCAGACAATTGTGAAGCCAATTCAGAATTAAAGGGTGCACCAACCCACAAATGTGCACCAGTGCAATCAAAAAGTGACAAACACTCATTTGCAGGGTAAAATGGGCCCACGCAAATGAGGGAACCACTTTCCCTCTGCGCATGCGTGGTATCATGGATGCAAAAAGGCCATCAGGAGGAACACTAACTGTCTGCCACGAAAAGATGGCACACAGTCAGTGCAACCCCAAGCACTCACTCTCAAAGCCAGCTAGTTGTGGACCAATGGACCCCCCCAAACATCTCCACGTAGGCGGTTGCATTTACTCACTGCACTCGTCTGCAGGGAGATCTCTGTTGTAAACCAAGACAGGTCCACTTTGTTATAGCCTGCTAAGTTGTACTTGCATGTACTCTAGCCCTGCTGCCTCTAGCTGCTCAGCCAGAGTGTGAGTTGGTCATGGAATGTTGGTGTGCCTGTGATGCGTGGAATGCCTGGGTGTCTGAGTGGATGAGTGTTGGCATTTAGAGATGGGCTGAGCAGCTAGGCAGGCTGCTCCTGGTGGGGCTGGTACCACACCAGTGCTGGCTGGACTTAAGATTGATGTAACTGGTCATAGGAGTGAATAAAGAAGACTACAAAATACATCCTGGCTCCTGGTTTCTACCTGTGAGATCACAACATATTTTTGGCGACGAGCGGACTTGGACCCTAGAGACTCTTGGTATAGCACAGAAACAAAGGGATTACAAAGAAACTTCAAGAGAAACCAAGGGATCCCACAAGCAACTACATATACTGATGAGCAGGCTAAATGAAAAAATTTAACCCCTAACAATTTTCCTAAAAATAATTAACAAACATGTTCGTTTGAGTGAATTAATCAACAATGTATGTTACATGTGAAGGGAAGGGTAACACGCAAATATACGTGCAAAATTAACCGATTTACAAATGTCTATGTGTCTAACATAACATAATAATTGCGTACTAATTAAATAATAAATGCATGATCCGTGCTTTAAAATAAAACGTGATGTTGCAAAACAATAGTGATGGTAAGTAAGAAATAGCTTTAAATGTTGCTTATTGCTAGGTAATAACTAATTGGGGTACGTAGAAGACGGGAGGGAAACGAAAAGGCTATTTTTCTCTATCTTAATAATGTTTTGTTTATCTTTGAAATAGTGCATTTAAGTCTAATCGAGTGGCGATACAAAATGGCTGCCGTTTACTAGAGTGCGCGTGCGCTAAGAAACCATGTGATAGAGGAGAGAAGCTGGAGAAAGCATGATCACGTGCTGATACTGAAAGGCTAAGATGCAAGAATGGTCAAGGCCAATGTGACCTATTTGAACTGATATGTGCCGAGATGATCAGCAAGAAGCGTGAGAAACACAAGCTAATGAAAGGACAAAGCATACTAGGACTTGAATGTATCAAGAAGAGTTACAAATGAACTGATCGAAGCGGATGGAATATGTCATGAACTGTGAGAAAGGATGCAAGTATGGACATTCCAAAGAACTAACTAGAATTGGGGAGATTGATTAAAAATTAAATAATGGACTGGATTTGACCAATGAGAAAGGAGCGCGCCACAAATGTTGCAACAATTTTAGTTAGCAAAGCTAGAATTAGGGTATAAGAAGACCTACTCTGGTGGGAGGGGTATCTATCTACCTTCGCTGAGACACTTTGCTGCAGGAGATGCTGCTGGAGTTAGAATTGCTGAGAGACTGTTAGATGAGAAGAGCTGCGGTTGCCGATGCTGACAAGCTGAAGTTTCTGTTGCTATTTTTATTTTCCAGTTGAGTATGAGAATCTTTATTTTCAACTTTAATTTTATTCAGGAACTATTAGACTAAATTAGAGAGATAGTTAGGTGAATGGGAATATTTTCCATGACAAATTCATTCTGCTATTAAAAATTGACTTGCCTAATTAATAAATTGATCTAATAAATGTAAGAAATTTAATAATAAAGTCCAAATTCTTTCCATGCTTCAAAATGTATATAAACTTTAAGATTCCTAAAACAAATGACTCAGTGATTCTTTAACCAAATGTTTGGGGTAAATAGTAATAAGTTTATCGTGATTTAGCTGGTCTCAATCACTATAACTAATAATACTAGATGATCCATCGACCAAATGAGCAGGAATACCTAAAGGAGTATAGAAAAATAAGAAGCGACAGGTTATGATAAAAAGGTATCCCGGCTCCTTCCAGCGGTACAACATTGTGTTTATTTTGTATTCTTTCTCCTAGGTGTTTAATTATAGTGAAGGTGTATAGAGAGGGAAATCTAGGGGTGATAGGTTTGGAAAAGTGAGTGAGTTGGCGGTGTCATGGGCCCCGCCGTCATGTGGATATAATATATGTGTGTGTGAGAGAAACTAAGTCGCTCCTGGATGACCAATAAGTGACCTAGGAGAAATTATTTTTATTGTATCCGCTGCATCAATACAAAGAAAGTATTTCCAGGCAAGCCAGCTCCAGCCCCACCAGTGTCCTTTCCAACGGACAGTCCAAAAGGACAATGTCATCTCCAACTGACTATTTAGCCTGGAAATACTCAAATGGACTTACAAAGCTACAGTGAGTTGGAGGAGTAGTTCAACTACAACCGCATTTGGTGTTCCAGCCACAACGTTTTCTACATAAAGCATCACAGTGAGTTGGTGAAGTAGTTACTCTACAGCCACATCTGGTGTTCCAGCCACAGTGTCATCTTCAAAAAGTGTTTGGTGAGTTGGATGGGTAGCTTCACTACAGCCAGTTGTTGGTGTTCCAGCCACATCTATCTACAGTGACTTTTTTTTTACTACAAGAAGATGCGTCAAGAATGCTGCGCAGACTTAACCTACAGGTACGCTAAGTCTCTTCACACACTACAGTGATGTTGCGCAGAAAGAAGCACATGTATGCAGCGGCGTGGGCAGAATGACTATTTGGAGGCACATGTACAAGAGGCACCATGACAAGCATCAAAAGAGGATCCATCGCAACAAAAGAATTTGGTACATCATAATCCGCAACCCCACCAGTGTCTTGTACAACAGACTGCCCCAATAAAAGCATGCTGTACTGTGTAGTTGCCATTATACCTGCTTCAGTAATGGCTTTAAACATGTTTAAACTGTGCTGGTATGCTGCACATGTCATGATATGTCCAGCGCAAAGTCTGTCTGCTACTGGATGTGACAGTTATTTTGGAGGAGCCAGTAAAAGGACTTTAAGTGCCACATGTATCCACTTTGTGTGTAGAGATCTTTGCAGTTGGGTTCACACATGGATTTGAAAACGTGCACTGTGGTGGTCATTCTCAGCGTGGAGAATTCACATGAAGGACAGCTGAGGATGTGACACGGAGCCCCTTTGGCAATCTTTGGTTATTCCAAGTTTCTCCCTGACAGTGGCTAATGGCGTTGTGACAAGATGTGGTGCATTTTTGGCGCATCTCAGATGCAGTGTCACAGGGAGCAGAGTCGGGTGAGACACATTTTTGTCATTTATTGTTGGTCTATTCTGAGACCTGATGTCTTTGGGGAATTTGCAACTGTCATTTTGAATTTAAAAATGAGGCACGAGTCTTCAGTAGCGCGAGGAGGCTTACCTTCGTGCGAGCCTCTCGAGCTGTTCCTCTTTGCAATTGTGACGTGCTAGGAAGCACCGTGTTTGCCCATCAATGTTTTGAGGCACTGGCGTGCCGTGAGCCAGCCGGCACAGCGTAGGATAGCGTGGAGCCATCTTGGGGTTGGCAATCGTCTACTTGATTTGCTTGTACATGGAGCGTCATTCTGCCAACCACGTAATTTTGCCAACCACGTTTTCGTCAGTTGAGATGTTTTAAATAAAGTTAATTGAAGCTTTAGCCTGTCAGGAACGCTGTCGTGGGAGCAAGAATTATACACTTTCTTTCTCTGTTTGCCTGCAGCATGTCACCGGTTGAATCACAAGGTACTTTTCTTCCTTTGTCACAATATAGACGCACTGCAGCATTTGAATCTACGCTCTTCAGTACAATTACTCGTTTGGTTGAGTTAATTTTTGGAGGTTGCTCATGTGCATGTAACATGGACAGTGACTCGTTTTTTTTGGATGTGGCATTCTTTTCTCGAATGCAGGGTAGTATTGTTTTCATGCAGCTATTGCCCTGTGTTACTCTGCCATCTAGTGGCCAAATTTGTTTGGAGTCTTTCATCTTATTTACAGGATGACTTTCATCACGCATGGAAGACAGCTTCTGGATTCTAGTTTTTATTCTACTGCTTACTCCTAGTCAACAAGGCACTCTCTACTTGCCAGCTGAGATGCATAGTATATTTTTAGTATTCAGCTTAACTTTTGTTTTATTTACAGGTTTCCACGTGATGCACAAGTCTAATTTACAAATGTTTTCACGCTTGCATGCAGAGTTTATTTGACTTGAATTGTGCTCTATGGGAATGCATATACATTATTGTTTCCTGTGGTTGATCTCCTGTCTTTAGAACCAGTTTTTGCATTGGTTACTTATATGAATGTTTACAGTGTTGCTGTGCGTCATTGTGTCGCAACTTGGCTTGGAGTGCTGTGGTTGAAGCTGTAGAGTGCTTGTCTCTTGGGTAAGTTGGTGTGATTTTCTACTACAGCACATTTGATGTCGTGATGCCACAGGTTTATTCTTCCTTGATTTCCTGTTTGTGGCCATCACATTGTTCCCATACGCGAGGGAAGGTTGTGGGCTATCATCCCCATTTCATTTCACTGTTTGTTTTTCCCACATGGGGAAATGTAACCTCTACATGGAGGTTGGGACATGGGTTAGTTCCCATACATATACATTACCTAGGTTAACCCTTACGCGGGGTTTGGATGTGGGTATTTACCTCTTTCACAGTTGCGCGCAGTACAATTGTACATCCCTTCACGGGCGTTTCTATGGGTGACGCACCATATACATGTTTGTTCCCTTACTCTTGGGATTGAGGTTGTAGGGTTTTCTATATTTGTCGCTACTCTACGTTTTGCTTTTTGGCATTTGTGTTGCGGGCTCTTTTACCCTTTCCGCTATAGTACAACACCTTACAGTGTATGATACAAAATGTTACAAGTGGTATTTCTTTTAATGCTACGTTTTGTTTACGCTTAAAAATGTTTGGTAATTCCTTTTGAGGGAGGATGGGGGATATAGTTGCTCAAAAGTTTGTATGCTGTATCTTAACCATCCTATCTTGTCTTAATGGTTCTCTCTCTCGTGATGCTCTGCCTTTATTGCTGCATCCTAGAGTTTCGTACCATCATTCTTTTTTTCTTGTTTATAGTTCTTGCTTGTGGTTACATATTTTCATTTTTCATTTCCTTTTGAAGAAAAAGGGATAATGTTATATCCTGCTAAGTTGTACTTGCATGTACTCTAGCCCTGCTGCCTCTAGCTGCTCAGCCAGAGTGTGAGTTGGTCATGGAATGTTGGTGTGCCTGTGATGCGTGGAATGCCTGGGTGTCTGAGTGGATGAGTGTTGGCAGTTAGAGATGGGCTGAGCAGCTAGGCAGGCTGCTCCTGGTGGGGCTGGTACCACACCAGTGCTGGCTGGACTTAAGATTGATGGAACTGGTCATAGGAGTGAATAAAGAAGACTACAAAATACATCCTGGCTCCTGGTTTCTACCTGTGAGATCACAACACACTTGCATTCTAAAAGTCAGAGCAGTTGCTTCAAACAGCCAGTCTGCCTTTCATTTATGCACTGTCCTCTGGCCAAGAGTGAGTTTGCAGCTGCCCTGGGACTGCTCATTGATTGCAATAGGGCGCACAGTCCTTTTGGCACCCAGCACACCTTTTAAAGGTGATCCATGACACAAATAGAGACAGTAAGCCATGTGTATAATACACTCCTTGATGTTTCTCTGCCTAATAATATAACACGTACAAATCATGCAATTCTATTCAATACATTTATTTGTAAAAATTAAATATTTTAAAACTATAATTTTCAACGAGCATTTATAATGTGAACTATCAATTTTTCACAGTGTAGGTCATCTAAAGCAAGATCATGTGACTACCGCCCAAGCAAGATAAGAATAGAGGTTTTCCAGATGTGAAACGAGTGGTGCGTGTAATGTATTCTCAAAGAAAAAAAGTCCCACTCAACCCCTCTCTCTGCTACTTACTGTGGTGCTTTTTCACAACAAGCCAATTAACATATTTTTCAGGACAATGGTACAAGACGTGACCCTAGAAGCGAGGACAACAATGAAACTACCTCACCTGAATCTCATGAAGCAACTGAAAGAGTATCATTAAATGAATGTGAAGCACCTTCATGAAAATCACATCATTGCAATAATTTCTCAGAAAACTCAAATGTAACAAAGAAGCACACAACGACCTCAACATTTACGCAACCCCCTTTAAAAAGACCAAATCAAAGTAGTGTGGGATCAGGAAACTTGAGGGTAATGACTGTACACTTCTAGAGAGCAAAATGCTATCCCTACAAGAGAAGGAACTACAAACTGTAATAGACATTAAGGATGTCATGCATTACAGTGCAAGGGTTCATATGGCACATACGAAGACAGTAACTCAATTTATGACAGTCTGCAGATGAGACCTTGCGTCTAAAACTAAGCAGCAAACTGAATTCACCTGCAATCTTTCACATTTCATGAAAAGTGTTATGCATAGACCTCAGATTCTAAACATTCCACATTTCTAAGTTGCTACTCAAACCACCATCACAGATATGGACGATGATTCTCCTTGATAGCACACCCAGATCCACATTTCTGCCAGACTGTACCTCATCCAGGCCAAATGCTACCAACAGAATTTAGAACAATGAATCAACAATCCTTGACAAGCACACAACAAATACGTTGACAGCAAATGAAGAAAATAATGTGCCAAATGGGAACTTTGAGGAAAACCACAGCTGGACAAAATGCAGCTGTTAAATGTTACAAAGCAGAAAAAAGAGACGATATATGACACAATGCAAGACATATTTGTTCCACCACCTTCACTCTATACTTGTAAACGTCCTACTAATGTTAACTTTAAAATGCATGGAAAATGTGCTTAGTTTCATTTTAATAACGTAGTTGATTGAAACTATTTCAATTATAATGCTCAAACTCGTTTGGGAATTATTATGGTTACTAGAACCTAAAAATATAAAGCAGTGGCTAATTACAACCATGCTCAGCACTTACTCAGAAGACAAAGTGACCTAACGAAAAAGAGTTTCAAATATCTTAATGATGTTAAAATGTTTTAATTCTCACTCTCAAAGTATTCTATTTTCGTAAAGATTTAAGTTATTTTTGCCTATTAGCAAAAGCTTCTTGCAGTACTTTCTGTCACATCCACACAGCAGCTTCTGAAAGGGTAATAGAAGGGATGACGTGGTGTGGTTCTTCACTTAGCTTAAGCATTTCCAATAGAAAGGGGATGCCACAATGCACAGCATTATTATGTAGCATTTTACAAGCTTGATTTTGGTATACCTAAAGTATGCGCCACCACAATCCTTGTTTGAGTGTGTGATCGAAAGTACTGTTGTTCACTGCTGGCCTTGCATTCTGTGGAAGGTAGGAGCTCAAGGGGTACCCACTGTCACCGTGTAGCAAAGACAAGAGAATAGGGTCATTTTCTGGAAAGTGCATTGCTTAGGCAAATACAAAATGTCTCTTGTGCTTTAATAAAAGTGTGGCATATATACGTGAAAGTTTACGAATCAATGTAAATACCTGCAGAATGATAAAAGTACCATTCGCAACCACCGCTGAGGTTGTGAAATTCAATGACACCCAAACAATTTACAGGAACTCTGTTTCCAATCGAATAACTTAGGAATGAGTTAAAAAAAAGAATAACACCCACGTGCCCTATCTGACTTACTCTCACAATAATATAACTGACATGGACACACTGCATGCTTCATTTCCAGTTTGACATGGCCAAACCCCACTGAAATGCGCACAAGAAGCAATGCCAAAGAAATACTCAATGCATAAAAAGGGAAAGAAAGAGCAGCCCTGAGGTGACCGCTCAGCCCTCCACAGGGCTTGGTCGCCCCACTCACTGCTGCCGCTCCTGCCTGCCTTGCCGCCTCCTGCCTGGAGATTCCTTCGCTCGCTGCCCGCTGCTCCTGGGACTTTCCCGCTGCTCCTGGGACTTTCCCGCTGCCCGCTGCTCCTGGGACTTTCCCGCTGCTCCTGGGACTTTCCCGCTGCCCCTGGGACTTCCCGCCACTGCCTCCCTGCGGCCCCGCCCCCGTGATTCCATTCGCCGCCCCGCTCCCGCCACCCAGCTGCTCCTCCCTCCAGGCTCCTTGCTTATGACGCCCCTGAGCGACCGCGCAGCAGCCGCGCGCAGTGGGAGCACCGACGGAGCGCCGAAGGTGCGCCAAAGGTAAGCCCGTCTGCGCCCGTCCGCGCCTGGCCCGCGCCCAGCGCCAGGACCCCTGGATCCCACCGATGCAACACTACTCGACGGACCTACGACGCCGCCACCCTCACCGCACTCAATGCCGGCCGGAACCCTGCCTGCTACCGAGCCTCACCGAGACGCACCCACGGACCCTTCACCTGCCAAGCCTGCCGATTCACCTGCCCCCGGACGTGCACCACCTCCGCCAAGTCGAGCACCAGCAGCAACCACCTGAAATGCATCCTGTTGAACACCCGCTCCGTCCACAGGCACGCCGTGGAACTCTGGGACCTGCTCGACGCAACAGCACCGGACGTCGCCTTCCTCACCGAAACCTGGATGAACGCCTCCTCAGCGCCCGACATCGCCATAGCCATCCCGGACGGATACAAGATCACCCGGAAGGACCGCGTCAACCAGACGGGAGGAGGCATCGCCATCGTACACAAGAACACCATCCGCATCTCGACTAACTCCGACTGAGACCTTCACCGCCGCCGAACACCTACACTTCCAGATACACACTGACCCCAAGACCACCCTCCGAGGCACCCTCATCTACAGACCCCCGGGACCACGCACACTATTCAGCGAAGACATCGCAGACTTCATCAGCCCGCACGCCATGCCCTCCGCCGACTACATCCTCCTAGGGGACCTCAACTTCCACCTGGAGAACAACAACGACAGAAACACCACCGCCCTGCTGGACAACCTCGCCAACCTCGGACTCAAGCAACTGGTGAACACGCCCACCCACTACGCCGGCCACACGCTTGACCCGTCTTCTCTTCCAGCAAGCACATCTCCTTCAGCCACGCCACCGGACTCCACTGGACCGACCACAGCTGTGTCCACTTCAGCTTCAGAAAGACTGCGACCCACCACCACCCGCAACAGGCTCCCCGCCGGAGCTTGAGCAAGATCACCGCCGAGCAGCTCACCGCCTCCCTCAGCCAGAACACACCCACCAACACAACGGACCCAAACGAAGCAGCCAGCAACCTCGCCAAGTGGCTGACCGCCTGCGCCGACGACCTCGCACCACTAAAAACCCTCCCAGCAGACCCGGAAGCAAGAAAACCCCTTGGTTCACCAACGAACTCAAGGAATCCAAGAAGAACTGCCGCACTCTCGAGAAAGCCTGGCGACTCGACCAGACCACAGACAACAGGACCGCCCTCAAGCCACGCCACCCGCAAACACCACCAGCTGATCCGTGCCACCAAGAAGTCGGCACTCAAAGAACGACTGGACAACAACGCCCACGACAGCAAGGAACTTTTCAGCATCGTCAAAGAGTTCTCCAACCCCAGCGCCGGAAACAACGACATCACCCCCTCGCAAGACCTCTGCAACTCACTCGCCGCGTTCTTCCACCGCAAGATCACCGACATACATAACAGCTTCGACGCACAGACCACGCACCCTACCGCCGAACCAACGCCCGCCACCACCACCCTCTGCAACTGGACCCCGATCAGCACCGAAGACACCACCCGCACGATGAACTCCATCCACTCCGGATCACCAACCGACCCCTGCCCACACCACGTCTTCAACAAAGCCGACGCCACCATCGCACCCCATCTCCGGGACATCATCAACTCCTCCTTCCACACCACCACCTTCCCGGAGAGCTGGAAGCACGCCGAGCTTACCGCCCTCCTGAAGAAACCAACGGCGGACCCCACCGACCTCAAGAACTACCGTCCCATCTCGCTCCTTCCGTTTCCGGCCAAAGTCATCGAGAAGACCGTCAACAGACAGCTTGCCGCCTTCCTCGAGACGAATGGATCCCTCGACCCCTCGCAGTCCGGGTTTCGGGCCAACCACAGCACCGAGACAGCCCTTATCGCAGCCACCGACGACATCAGAACCCTAACCGACAACGGGAAACAGCAGCCCTCATCCTCTTGGACCTCTCCCGCGGCGTTCGACACCGTCTGCCACCGCACCCTAGTGAAGCGCCTCAGCAACATCGGAATCCGAGAGAAAGCACTGGAATGGATCATCTCGTTCCTCGCCGGAAGAACCCAGAGAGTCCGCCTCCCCCGTTCAGATCCGAGGCCACCGAAGTCATCTGCGGCGTTCCACAAGGATCTTCACTCAGTCCAACCCTCTTCAACGTCTACATGAGCCCCCTCGCAGCCATCGCACGCCAACACAACCTCAACATCATCTCCTACGCCGACGACACCCAGCTGATCCTCTCCCTCACCAACGACCCCACCACCGCCAGAGCCAACCTACACGACGGGATGAGAGACGTCGCCGACTGGATGAGGAACAGCCACCTTAAACTGAACTCAGACAAGACGGAAGTCCTCATCCTGGGCTCATCACCCTCCGCCTGGGACGACTCTTGGTGGCCCCGGCCCTGGGCACCGCGCCCAAGCCAACGGACCACGCACGCAACCTGGGCTTCATCCTGGACTCCTCCCTGTCGATGACCAGACAAGTCAACGCCGTCTCATCTTCGTGCTTCAACACCCTGCGCATGCTCCGCAAGATCTTCAGATGGATCCCCACTGGAAACCAGGAAGACCGTCACCCAGGCACTCGTCACCAGCCGACTGGACTATGGGAACACCCTCTACGCCGGAACCACAGCCAAACTTCAAAAAGACTCCAGCGCATCCAGAACGCCTCCGCACGACTCATCCTGGACATCCCCGACACAGCCACATCACCGGACACCTGAAAGACCTGCACTGGCTCCCCGTCAGCAAGAGAATCACGTTCAGACTCCTCACCCACGCACACAAGGCCCTCCACGACCTGGGCCCCAAGTACCTCAACGACCGCATGACCTTCTACACGCCCACCCGCCAGCTACGATCAACCAGCCACGCCCTCGCCACCGTACCACGCATCCGCAGAGCCACCGCCGGAGGAAGATCCTTCTCCTACCTGGCAGCCAAGACCTGGAACTCCCTCCCCACTCACCTTCGGCGAACCCAGGACCATCTCTCCTTCAGGAAGCAGCTCAAGACCTGGCTGTTCGAGCAGTAACTTACCCCCTCCCCCAGCGCCTTGAGACCCTCCCGGGTGAGTAGCGCGCTCTATAAATGCCGTGATTGATTGATTGATTGAGGCCGTAATATGTGAAGACAGCAGTGCCCTGGTCTGAACAACGGTGCCCCTTTAACTTAGTGTACTGGGTGCAGACCCAGCCAGTACTGCCTCAAGCACAGCCGTAAACCCACACCTGCCATGGGGGCAGAGAAGCATTAGTGAAAGGCAGATTGGCTGAAGAAGCCTTCCCATCTTTCATTTTGCAGGCAGCAATACAACTTGGCTTTGAAAGGGGCACACAGATAGTCCTGGTGAGTGTCAAAATGCATTCCGACAGCTTCTTTACCTCTGCACCATGTCTATGGTATGCTGTGCAAACAGAGGCAGTGTTCTCCCAGTTGCATGGTGTTACAAAATGAACCTTTTTTGGGTGGTTCCTCACCAGTTTTTTATTGGGACTCACCTGCTGGTAATCTTGAACTCTAACAGTCTGACTCTGCTATGTAGTTCCCAGTGTATGTGTTCTGACCACTATAACATGCCAAAATTGGTTTAAAACCTGACTGGCACATTTAACTAACTTTCGCCACTTTAGGTGTTATATTTGCCAGTGTGCAAGTGTGTTTTGAGACCTTCTTTATCTTCTTAACATTTGACATGTATTTCTTTTAATAACACCACCAGTGTATTTTAAAATCCCCTTGCTTTTACAATAATGCTATCTGATACCGTCACTGCTGAGCAGAACAAGAGTTTGCCTAACCTGGGTTACACTGCTTGAACTGACTTGAAGACTCTGGGAGAGACTAGCTGAGTGCGGGGTGTGGGAGGTCATCCTGTTAGGTAGGCTTTTTTCTGCTGTAAAAGACCGGCGTGGAGAACTCAGCGGTCAATATTTTCCCCATTTTTCCCTCACCAAGTGGGACATTCATAGGCAGTCACTCAACTGTAGCTTTTGTATTACGTGGGATCATCAGATGCCTTAAGATATGGGTAGCAGTGGGTGGACATGTGCACTTGACAGCTGCTGAGCTTACATTCCCCACAAAAACATGATTGTGACACAGTGCAGACTGTTTGTTTTTGGATGCACTGCCCCTGTGACTGAAGCCAGTAATGACTGATTAGCCAGACCTGCCTGTAGGATGGTATACCACTTGCAAATGTGTATCCTGCATTAATGTCAGTTGTCCTGCATGCACTCTATTGTGGCATTGACCATCAATACATGAGCACATCATGGTGTCTGGTGAAGGGAGCATATCCATATTGCTGACAATGACTTTGGCCATCCCTTATCCTGACACATGTACTGAGTCAGTGGCAGGAGATGGGATATGTGTGTACTGACACATTTCAATCACAAATCCTGCAGTTCAGACAACTGTCTATGTGGTGCATGTGTGCACATATGAGTAGTGGCATACTACATGCACCAGACAGATGGGTCCATGGACGGGAAGGATATGAGGGGCATGGTTGACTGGCAGACTGACAAGTGTCTTGTTCAAATATGTGTCAGCTCTTTTTGCAATATTTTGCAAATGATGCCAAGGCGTGCTCTGTAATGTGCTGTACTGACTGTGATGTGTCAGGTCATTACAGGTGGCTGATGTGGATCTGTTTATCCTGTTTGTTTGCAGATACATCTACGGCTACTGGAGGAGACAGCTCCACGGACCAAGAGGAGCCACAGAGCCAGACTGGGTCCACTGCAGAGGAGTCGGAGGGACCCAGTGGCACGGAGGGTGAGGGGAGCCACACTGAGGAGACCTCAGCTACAACCACCTCGGCTGAGGAACACAGCAGCTCGAGTGATGACTCCCTTGTGGAGGCGGGTGTCAGCAGACCCCAGACAACACCTAGTGAGTCTGTCTCCGCCACCACCACCATCTCCACCCTCCCATCTGCTCCCATCACAGATGTCCGTGGAGGCTCCCATGTAAGGGAGCATGTCTCCTTCGTGCCAGGCACCGCACCCCCTGCCTCCCCTGCTGCCCTGAGTGTGGAGGCTGTGGACTTACTTAAGCAGATCCATGTAGGGCAGACAGCGATGCTGAATGTCCTCCATTCTCACACCAGTCTGTTGACACAACTGGTGTCCTTCATGGAGGGCATTTCATCAAACATGTCTGCCCTACAGTGGACCATTTAGTCCATGGCCTCCTCACAGACGGCAACAGTGTCCCTCCTCCAACAGTCCCTCACCCCTCCTACCTCTGCCCCATCCACAATCCCCACTACCCTACCTGTCCAAGGCACACACACACTGGCACAGGCACGCACCACAACAGACACAAGCAGCACACAGCCACGCAAGACAAAATCCAGACGCACAATCACGCACACTCCGGGGACTGATGGCACACACACAGGGGATGGGTTACAGACACACAAACAGCCATCCACGAGCACTCCGCAGTCCTCAGATGCCTCTCCCTCCAAAACCCCTTCCCTTGCCTCACCTGCAACCCCCCATTCCCAGCAGCTCTTCCTCTGTGACCTTGGCCTCTTTCCCACCGATCCATCTGATCCAACTTACAAGGGGAAGAGGAAGTCACCACGCACAGAGGGGAGTTCCACACGGACACCCTCCCCCAGGCGCAGGAACACTGAGGCTCCCATCCGCAAATCCCCGGACCAGGAAGGGCAAGACCCCACCACAATCCCGCACTTCCACCACACTGTCTCCGTCCTCCAGCCCCCAGGCCACCACTCCACAGGTCCCCCCACCACACCCTGCCCCAGGTTCCCCCACACACCAATACCGCATCCCCAAAATGCTTAGGCCCTCCCCCCCACCACATGCACTTCCACCCCCACCTCACACGCTCAGCCTGTTCCTGCCACTGGTGTGGAGTCCGTGTCCCCCCCTCTGTCCTGCCCACCTCATCTGGACCCCATTACACTCCTTTGGAGATTGGCACTGCAGCAGAGAGCACATCCACCCCGTCTGACTTGGGCACTACAGTGGAGACCCCGTCCACACCATCTGACCTGACCACTGCAGTGGTGCCGGCAACCACCCCATCTGACTTGAGCCCTGCAGTGGTGACGGCACCCACTGTGTCAGACACCTCCAATGCAGTTGCCAGCAACACTCCTGCACCCACCACCACACCCCTGCCCCATTCTGCTGTCCCCTGATCCTGTCCCTGCGGTGCCTGGCCTGCCCCTATGTATGCCCCTCCAAGGGGAGATGTCCCTTGGCCGTAGCAGTGCAGGCAAGCAAGCAATGGGTGTCAAGTTTCCACATGTCACCCTGTTGGGACTCCTGGAAGGACTGGCCATTGGCCTTTTGACATTGTTGAGTTCACAGTTACATGGATATCATTGCTGAATAAAGCACATTGTTGTTATCCAGTGGTGTTGCATCTAATGTACATGATGTTGATGATGTGTATCATGAACTTGCAGTTGTAATGGTGTTTTAAAGGTATAAGAGACTGATTTGTTGATGTGATGGACTTCATGTGGTCCATGGGATATGTGTACTTTCCTGGTATGTATTCATGACATAATTTGCTACTATTTCAGGGTGTTATGTTTGCTGAATTTGTGGACCAGGTATTACTCCTTCTGTTTGCTACTTCACATCTTTGCCATGCACTGTTGCACATATGTTGGGCTCACATTTCGGCACATTGTAAGATTCCCTGACTGGACCCATCTCTCCACTGGACAGGCAGGTTTGTGCATCAATGGTACACAAGTCATCTGTGTCATCAGTGCAACTAGCTCTACATGTGTATTGCGTATGTGCAGATGACTGAAGGGACACTCCCGTACACAGGCTGATGTGACCAGAGCTTTCATTGTGTTGTAATTGTTGGCTCACTGAGCAAGTGTTATGCTGACATGACAGAGCCCTGCACAGACAACGTTTGGCCCAGCTAACCTTCCCCAGGAGTGGAGTCCCCTCATGGCAGTGTGTCATACTGTGACATTGTGTGTGGTGTGTGTAGTGTGAGCATGTCTGTGTGTGTTCCATTCACTTTTTCTACACACCCTGTGTTCCCTATAGATGTTCCTGTTCGTGGCGCTTGCTGAGTTGTCCTGTGTTCATCCAACATCTTTGTCCTGGGTTTCCTGGGATGTAGGTGCATGGCACACTACTGGTCATTAGGGTGTCATCCCTAGGTGTTTTATTTGTAAAGCCCGGGGATGTTGTCAGACGCACGTGGGACACATTCAGGATTCCCCCTGGCACTTCTGTGTTGCCAACATGATGTAGTTTTCCCTATGTGGTATCTGTCAGTGAGTGTGTCACTTGTATGTGTGTGTGTGACTACTCCCACTCATCAGGGTCATAGTTGCAATGTTGGAAGGTGTCAACATGTGTTCTTTGTGGCTCTGCTTTGGTTCATAATTGTTGTGGGAGTGTGGCAGTGATCCCAATGATTCTGGTAGATTTCACGTCATGCCCATGTACCACATACTGTGCAGTGTGGCGGACATTCACAAGGGTTGTTGACTGGCCATGTGTGTGTATTTTTGGGAACCTTAGATCTCCCCTCCACCCCTGGGACTGTCATGGGTGCATGAGCAATTTCACCAGTCCATGTGTGCTTAGCTGATGCATATTGTTGCAGATCAAGGTGTGTTGTGTTGAGGGTGGCCAAATGTGAGTTGTCTCATGGCTAGGCCCCTACCTACTTTGTGTTCATTGATGACAGGCCCTGGCCAGTGATTTGTTTGTGTAGGTGTGATGGAAGTTTGTTGGTCAGGACGCATGCCCCAGTGCGCGCAGGTGACTGTACTCCACAGTATGGGCAACATCTACCTTTGTCATCACAGTGGGATTGTACAGGCTATTGTCACCCCAATGTAGGGTCCCTGAGGGTAGTGCTGTGTTGGGATGTCTCTTGCTGTGTTGTTTGCTGTGCCAACCAGCTTGTGTCACATGAATGATTTGGGATCCCACTCACCTGACAATGCCTGCTTGCCCACCAAGGGATGCCCAGTTCATGAGTTACTTTTGTATGGCAATGTGTACACATCTGTGTCATTGGAGTTCTGCCCACTGTCATGTGTTGCGTACTTGCCTGGGGACACTGAGACACACACACATGTTGTGTATGATATGCAGTGTGGGGCTGCCTGTCTGTGTTTGTGCATCTGCTCCACTGCATTGGTATGGCTTTTGTGGTCCATTGGCTTATGTTGTTTGGAGGTTTTTCCCTAGTGTCCATGCGTCTCCTGGCTCATCAGTCTGCACATTCATCATGTTTGGTGTGTTCCATTGCTGCCATGGTATGGGACTTGGTCACCTGACATCTACAGTCTCCACAGGATTCCTTTGTTTGTGTGTCTGTATAGATTTGTGTGTATGCATCATGGTGCTGACTTGTCACATTGTCTAATTGTACACTGGAGTAATTGTCAGGGATCATGGCCATAGCTTGTCTGCACATGGCAGAGGGTGTTCTTGTGATACACAGCAATCTTTGCCTCACCAAATCTATGTTTGTATGTGACACAACCACTACATTGCCACAACATTGCTTGTGGTGTGGGGACCAGGAATCATGCATTTTGGTTTGGAGATGCTGCTATTTTCATGTCCACACTCACCTTATGGTCATTGTAGTAATGGGGGGTTTAGGACACATTACCACATTGGTCCTAAGATGCTGGATTTTTTAACCCCACTATCACCTTTTGGTCACTGTAGTGATGGGGGGTTTAGACCCCATTATCACATTGGTTTTGAGATGCAGGATTTTTGAACCCCACTAACACCTTTTGGTCACTGTGGTGATGGGGGGTTTAGACCACATAAACACATTGCTCCAGAGATGCTGGATTTTTGAACACCACTGACACCTTTTGGTCACTGTGGTGATGGGGGTTTAGACCACATTACCACATTGCTCCAGAGATGCTGGATTTTTGATCCATACTATCACCTTTTGGGCACATATGTGTTGGGAGTCACATTGTATGTTCACTGTCAGGATCTGTGTTGTGAGCATTTTACACACACATACATTAAATCTTGCAAATATGGTAGGGGGGGTTTGCTTACTCATCCTATGTGTGTGAATCCTGGTAGTGCTAGGCATCCAGCCCCCTATGAGTGGGGATGGTAATAGTGATGGGCATCCAGCCTCCTATGGGTGGGGGTACTGGTGGTGATGGGCATACAGCCCCCTATGAGTAGGGGGTACTGGTGGTGATAGGCATTCTACCCCCTATGAGTGGGGATGGTAATAGTGATGGGCATCCAGACTCCTATGGGGTGGACTCTGCTGGTAGTGATAGGCATCCACCCCCCCTATGGGGTGGACAATGCTGGGATAGGCATCCACCCCACTATGGGGTGGACTCTGCTGGTAGTGATAGGCATCCACCCCCCTATGGGGTGGACAATGCTGGGATAGGCATCCACCCCCCTATGGGGTGGACTCTGCTGGGAGTGATAGGCATCCACCCCCCTATGGGGTGGACTCTGCTTGGATGGGCATCCACCCCCCTATGGGGTGGACTCTGCTGGGAGTGATAGGCATCCACCCCCCTATGGGGTGGATTCTGCTGGGTGTGATAGGCATCCACCCCCCTATGGGGTGGACAATGCTGGGATAGGCATCCACCGCCCTATGGGGTGGACTACGCTGGGATAGGCATCCACCCCCCTATGGGGTGACAATGCTGGGAAAGGCATCCACCGCCCTATGGGGTGGACTATGCTGGGATAGGCATCCACCCCCCTATGGGGTGGACAATGCTGGGATAGGCATCCACCGCCCTATGTGGTGGACTATGCTGGGATAGGCATCCACCCCCCTATGGGATGGACAATGCTGGAATAGGCATCCACCCCCCTATGGGGTGGACTCTGCTGGGAGTGATAGGCATCCACTCCCCTATGGGGTGGACAATGCTGATAGGCATCCACCCCCCCTATGGGGTGGACTCTGCTGGGTGTGATAGGCATCCACCCCCCTATGGGGTGGACAATGCTGGGATAGGCATCCACCCCCCTATGGGGTGGACTATGCTGGGATAGCCATCCACCCCCCTATGAGGTGGACTCTGCTGGGAGTGATAGGCATCCGCCCCCCTATGGTGGTGCTTCCTTTCGTGTCATTTTGGTGTGTGGTAGGTGTCTGACTTACCTTCTGCGTCGTGCGCGTCGGTAACAGTGAGGCATACAGTATAGGGAAGACATGCGCAATTGGATACATGTCTGCTCCGTCTCGTCCCCGTTGATCGTGTTCTGGCGCGAATCAGAGCTTCAATACGCCTCGTCCGAATGCTGTGACTTGCTGGAAGCGGCGCCCTGTACGACGCGTAGTGAAGACGCATCGTACTTGCGTGTCCGGAAACTGGTTGGGAAAAGCCTCCGTACGACTCGATTTCCGTGTTTCCTGAGCCTGTTCGGTCGTGAAATAGAGCACGAATCGGAGCGGACGATTCGGTCGGAAATCTGCCTGTAATACGCATCATACTTGCTCGTTTGTAGATGGAAGCTCCAGATATGAGTCGGTCGTGAGGTAAGCCTACGAATGGCATTGGGAAGGCATTTTTAGCGACATCGGAATCGGGCCCTAGGTGTAGGCCTTTATGTAAAACTTTTTTAGGTGCAAAATGGTAGAAAGTGTAACATAGCAGTTGCTGCTTTGCTTATATATTCGGCAGTTCATATTTTACAAATTAAGTACTGCTTAAAACACTCCTTATTGTGAATAAATTGCCTGTAAACGATTTGCAATTAAAAGAACTAACTTGCCTGTCTAAAATGAAACAAGCAGCAACTGTCAGATTTAAATTCATAACATTTTGCACTTATATATGTCCCAAATATAATATATACCCAGTGCAATTCGTAAAACAGAGAACTGCGGCTAAAAGCAAAGCAACAATTGTCATTGTTCATTATTTAGCAGTTTGCAGTTACATAGGCTACAAACAAAGTTCTAAACACAGTGCTTAATTTGTAAAACATGAACTGCCAGGGCTAAAAGCAAAGCAGCAACTGCAACATGTAACGTTTTAGCAATATGTAGGCCTACAAGTCTCAATTAAAGGCGTATATGTAACTTTTTATTTTGGATCTATGTGATTGTACTTTTGCTTTTAGCCCCAGCACTTCATGCTTCACAAATTATGCACTGGGTGTAGGCCTTTATGTAAATTTTTCCCAGGGTGCAAAATGCTAGAAAGTGTTTATAGCAGTTGCTGCTTTGCTTTTAGATTCGGCAGTTCATATTGAAGCAGCAACTGTTAGATATAAATTCATAAAATTTTGCACTTATATATGTTTCAAATATAATATATATCCAGTGCTTAATTTGCAAAACATAAACAACTGGGGCTAAAAGCAAAGCAACAATTGTCATGGTTCATTATCCAGCAGTTTGCAGTTATATAAGCTACAAATAAAGTCCAAAACATAGTGCTTAATTTGTAAAACATGAACTGCCAGGGCTAAATACAAAGCAGCAACTGCAACATGTAACTTTCTAGCATTATGTAGGCCTACACGTTTCAAATAAAGGCGTATATGTAACTTTTTATTTTGGACCTATGTGTATGTACTTTTGCTTTTAGCCCCAGCACTTCATGTTTCACAAATTAAGCACTGGGTGTAGGCCTTTATGTACATTTTTTCTAGGTGCAAAATGCTAGAAAGTGTTTATAGCAGTTGCTGCTTTGCTTTTAGATTCAGCAGTTCATATTCAAGCAGCAACTGTTAGATATAAATTCATAACGTTTTGCACTTATATATGTTCCAAATATAATATATACCCAGGGCTTAATTTGTAAAACAAAGAACTGGGGCTAAAAGCATAGCAACAATTGTCATGGTTCATTATTTAGCAGTTTGCAGTTATATAAGCTACAAATAAAGTCCAAAACAGTGCTTAATTTGTAAAACATGAACTGCCAGGGCTAAAAGCAAAGCAGCAACTGTAACATTTAACTTGCTAGTACTCTGTAAACATGCAAGTCTCAATTAAAGGCTTATATGTAACTTTTTATTTTGGACCTATGTGGCTTTAATTTTGCTTTTAGCCCCAGCACTTCATGTTTGACAAATTAAGCACTTGATATAGGCCTTTATTTAAAACATTTTTAGCTGCAGAATGCTGCAAAACAGAATGTGGCAGTTGCTGGTTTACTTTTAATTTTTGAAATTCAAATTTATTGCTTTGCTTTTAGATTTGGCATTTTATATTTTACAAATTAAGCACTGCTGTAAAAACATTTTCATTTGAATAAATTGTTTGCAAACTATTTGAAATTAAATAAACAAACTTGCGTGTCTAAAATTAAACAAATAGCAATTGGTACTTTTTAATTTGTAGCAGTTTGCACCTATATATGTGCAAAATAAAGCCTATACCTAGTACTTAATTTGTAAAACATGAAGAGAGAGTGGTGGGGGCTAAAAGCAAAGAAGCAAATGTTATAGTTCATTATGCAGCATTTTGCAGTTACGTGCATTACTAATTAAGACCAAAACCTAGTGCTTAACTTGTAAAACATGAACTGCGGTATCTAAAAGCAAAGCAGCAACTGTAACATGCAAATTGCTAGCACTTGGTAGACATACAACAAAACAACATAGTACAAAAATAAAATGTAATTGGTAATAATAATACAAAGACAGACGCGACACCAAGCACATGCTACAAAACTATATGTATCTGTGCAAGACAGACCCAAACTATGCAGCATCTAAAAAGCTATGTGCGTTTATATTTGATAGGCACATTAGCGGCAGGCGCTCAAACATTTTGCAGTCTCCAATATCGCGCTTAACTTAAAACTGCTTCATTTTGCTAGCGAGAAAGTGTTACTTATACTTGTTAATTGTCACTTATAATTACACTGAAATAATGAAAATGTCACAAAGAGCAATTTAAAACCTTGGCAGCTATCTGCAGACAATTTAGAACGAAAGCGCCCCCTGAGTTGTAAATGCAGCTTACCTAACTATACGTGTTTAACGCACTTGCTTTATTATAGGATGTGGGCAGTTCTGTTGATAATCCACTGTAGTGAGTGGTGAGTTAACCAAATGAATGGAATGCTGAGTTTGTTTATTGTAAATAAAATATTACTAAAAATGTTAGAGGTTATGTGAAATTCTAAATGTAAGCTTTAATAAAATGCCTTTTTGACCTACTATGTTAAGCCACTGTTTTGTCTAAGCACATAATATAAGCTTGCCTTGTAGACCTATTAAAACATAACTAATAAATCAGCTGCGTTTGAAAGTTGAATAGTTTCCATACTTAGGGCAACAAGTGTGTTAACCACCAAAGCTTATAAAATGTACCTATGTGTCACTATTGTTATTTGAGTAGCATTGTACTTGCTTCTTTACTATTGAACAGTTCTCTAAACAAACTCCTTCAACTTCCTCTTCCTTCCCTTTTCACTCAATAGGCACTCCAAAGACAACACTACAGCTATTGCTGGAGATTTGCTGTGCTGTATAGGTGAGGCAGTGCCTGTTGTATATCTATATAGGTGTTTAGAATACCTGCTCACTTATTCTTTAGCCTCTTTGCTAAGCGCACCAAGTGATGCGTACTATAAAGGTGTTCAGACTATTTGCTTGTTAACTGTTTGGCTTCTTTGCTGAGTGAACTGAGCGATGGGGGACTGTAAAGGTGTTTTGAGCGAACCGAGCAATGGGTCACTGTAAAGGTGTTCATTGTCTCCCAGGCCGTTTTGCTGAGTATATAGAGCGATAGTGCAGGTGTGCAGCCTATAAGGAGGATATTTTGAGTAATAATAAAGATGAAAAGAAGATGCATTTATTGTGGTTAGGTGAGAGTGCTACTGATTCTATTTGGTTACGCTGAGACTGGGCTGAGTATAACAGTGTAAAGTGGGGGTGAAGAGGGAAGGCGCGAGAGGGGGGCGGGGCACTACTGGTGCCTAAAGTGTTGCTGCAAAATTGTAGGCACATGCAAGAAAAGTATATGTATTTGTGGAAGATGGACCTACAGTAAGCAGCAGGTAAAAAATATGTATGTTTGTACGTGAGAGGTAGACGATTGGCAGGGGCTGAAACCTTTTGCGCTGCCTGTGCCTTTTGGCAGTGTGGCCCCTGTTCCTCTAGGAAGTAGAGGGCCGCCTTATAAATGATTATAAAGTGGTCTGTGTTCCAGTTCGTACGGAGGACATAAGGTTTGGCTCCAAAGGGAAAGAAGGAATGGAAAGCGATAAAAGTGCACAAACACCTCGGGTGGTATACTTGCTTTGAAGCCACGGCCAGAAACACGCCTGCATATGACCCTTAATACTTATTGCAATACATTTTGTAAGCACTAAACTTTTGTTTTTCTATTTTAAGCACTAATCCCAAAACAAAAACAACACAGCAGATAGAAACAATACTGAAGTAAAGTAAAATACTCGAGTGCGGATGCAGAATAGGAAGCAAAGCATATTATATACCCAAAAACGCAGTTTAAAAAAGACAGTACAGTATGAAACTGATATATTATGCATTATTACATACTTTATATTCAGAGATTGCTTTTGCATTGAAACACCTCACAGCAAACGGGCACGTAGAGCCAAATGAGAGGAAGGGTAATTGTTGCTGTGATAAATGGAGCATAGATGCTGGGCCTCTACGGAAATACAAAAAAACAGCAAAGCCTTTTAACATGTGGGCCATCCAGCAGACATAAACTACATAACTATTTGTGTGTGCCCAGGAAGCATAGAATCGGGAGGCACTGAAACCCTCTAAATGTTATATGCATTGCGTGCCTGGCTTTTATTTAAAATAAAACTAACCACAGTAAACAACAATTGCAAAACAAACAGTAAGCCAAAATTAAGGCATTAATGGTAGTTTAAAATACCGATTAGGTTGCTTTAATTAGTAAGTGTTTATTTATATAACCGGTTGGAAAAAAAGATATTATAAATATTTAAATTAAAAAGCTATATCTTACCTGGTTAAATCAGTATAGTGAAATATTTAGAGATTGTTTTTTGCGTTTAAACACCTCACAGCAAACGGGCACGTAGAGCCAAATGAGAGGAAGGGTAATTGCTGCAGTGATAAATGGAGCGCAAATGCAGGGCCTCTACGGAAATACAAAAAAAAAACACAGCCTTTTAACACGTGGGTCATACAACAGACATAAACTACATAACTATTTGTGTGTGCCCAGGAAGCATAGAAATGAAAGGCACTGAAACCCTCTAAATGTGATATGCATTGCGCGCCCGGCTTACAGTTAAAATAAAACAAACCACAATAAACAACAATTGCAAAATAAACAGAAGGCCAAAATTAAGGCATTATTGGAAGATTAAAATACTAATGAGGTTGATATAATTAGTCTTTGTGTATTTATATAACCGGATGTAAAAAAAGAATTTATAAATATTTAAATTAAAAAGCTATAAACTTTGCCTGGTTAAATCAGTATAGTGAAATATTTAGAGATTGTTTTTTGCGTTTAAACACCTCACAGCAAACAGGCACGTAGAGCCAAATGAGAGGAAGTGTAATTGCTGCAGTGATAAACGGAGCGCAGTTACGGGGCCTGTACAGATAAAAAAATACAACAAAGCCTTTTAACACGTGGGCCATCCAGCAGATTGAGGGCTCCTGGGGGTGGCATTCGTATAATGTCCACCCCCGGGCAGCTTCGGGCTGTTAGCACAGTCCAGAACGGTGAGCAGTCCTGATTGGCTGGCGGCTAGCGCGAGCTATCAGGAGCGTGAAATTACCGTTGCGCACACAGTCGGAGTGCGGTGTGAGGTAGGGACATTGTTTTGGTGACATTGTTTTGGTAGCGTTGTTAATAATATTGATAATAATTTCAACGTGTCACATGATGGAAGCGGCCGCTTCCATCAGGGAAGCCCTGCGTGTGCTGTGCGAAGCCGGGAGGGCAGATTGAATTATCCCCGGCGTATTGTCTCAAGCGTGGGTGGGCATGGAGAGGCATAAAAGGAAGGCAGAAACTGGAGTGTCAGCCGCCGTTACTGCCTGCGAGTCTAGCGACAGCTCTCCTGTCATGTCTCAAGGAAGATGTGATGATTTAGAAGTCAAAGACGAAAATTCGAGTAGGCAGGCTTCACATACCTCGGCAGCCTGGAGTTTCCTCAGCTCTTCAAAAAGAGGGAGGGGCAGTCCTCGCACACGCGCAGTGCCGAGTTCGGGCTTGTCAAAGAAAAGAATGGGTAAAAAGGCTCATTTGATTAAAGGGGAAAGCTCAGAGTTTAAACATGGCACAACTTCTCCCCCTAGTGGCCGTTTTGAAGAAAAAGAAGTCATGTATAATAAACAAAACACTGAGTTTATAGAAGCAAAGAAGGACATTTTAATTTTTGGTAGGAAACAGCAAAATTCAGCAAATTTAAATATTACGAATTTAAATGAAAGGTGCCTGTCACCTATGGTTTCCAGTGAGACAGGTGACATATTATTGCAGACGGGGCGCACTCCAATTAAGTCAAAAAGTTTAAGTAAAATAGTTAAACAGAATGCTGTTGTTTTAACTACAGATGCTGGGTGTGGTGAATTAGATAAGGGCAGAGAGATTTTAGTTCCAAGACCCAATAATAAAACCAACGTTCCTGTTAACACGGACAATGTCACTGAAACAGAAGGGAAATGGGTCTGGATACCTAAGGAAATTAGTAATGAAGCAAGATTAGCGGGTTTCAAGAGTGATAGGTTTCCTGAGGCTACAAATGTAAGCGTTTTGCAGTCCAACGAGGGAGAGATGCTGCAAAGCAAAATAAAGGGCAGTAAAGAAGTTTTGAACAGTCATTTGGCGTCCTGCAACATAAGAAGCAAAGAAGGGGAGAATTTTCAAGCAAATTTTCCCACATCGATGGATCCAAAAAAAGCGGCATACTATGCTAGAGCGATAAATTGGAAAGTATACGATGGTGGTATAGGTGATGGGGACTGTCCGAGTGGAAGTAGGAGGGGCGGAAGGGAGCAGGGTATTGGGGTGGTAGGTGAATTTCGGGGTGATGATGACTTTGAGTCTTTGGAAGAAGGGGAAATTGAGGACGATGGAGAGCATTTTAAAATCACACAAGAATGGTCTGGGGTAAAGGGGGGGTTTACTCAAAATGTCTCCAGAGATTATTTTTCACAGGATAAAGAAAATGAAGGTTTTCATGGCAGACCAGGCACCAAACATAATTCGGTGAGGAAGAAGAGACCAACACTTGAGGCGGACGCTTTGATAGGAACAGGTACGGTCCAAAAAGCGTTATCTATTAAAAAGTTGTGTGTTGACAAGAATGTGGGAACAGAAGGTGAAAATAAAAATGTAAACTCTGCCAACGATGCAACTAAGCAGGCGGTTAGAGAAGGTGAGAACTGTGATGCTAAAGTTAAGGTTATATGGAGCTCTGACAACGTTGATAAAATAGATGATGACACTGCAGGTACATCGAAGTTAAGACGTTTGCCCTACATGGGGTTATCAATGCCCTTAGGTTCGCATTTAAATAAGGCCACCAAAGAAAAGATTTGGAAGGGAGAATTTATAGATGTTTTCAAGCTCCTTCATAGAGAAATACAGTCAAAGGAAAGTTCAAGGGAGGAAGCGTGGGAGTTGGCAAAAAGGCCAAGGGTGCCAACTAACATTGATTCATGGACATCAGCTTTCCTCATTTTCGCAAGTGTGTATTGCGAAAAGTACCCTTACAGATCAGTGGCGATATTTAAATATTTAGACACAATAAGGAAAGCTTATACAGAATTTGGAGGTTACGCTTGGCTTCATTACGATGAAGAGTTTCGAGCTAGATAAGTATTAATTCCAGAAAAGCCAGGGGGGGAGGTAGATAATGAACTCTGGGTTCAATGGATGTACCTTCAGCGGCCTCCACCTTCAATGCATACAGCAAGTGGCTTGGCAGTTCCTAATCGGCCTTTTCAGAACAGACCCACCTCGGGGGTGGTGGGCATGTGGAATACATCTCAAACATTTGTCTCCGGTGCCTGCTGGAACTTTAACAAAGGATTCTGTCAGAGAAACCCCTGCAAATATAAACATGAGTGCTCCAGGTGTGGCAGGAAACATGCCATTCTGCAATGCTTCGGAGATCAGGCCAATTGGGGGGGCGTTAACAAAAACAGAGGGAGAGGCTACGCATTTCAACCTGGGAACAAGGGGTTTTACACCAATTAATGTAGAAGCTTTATGCCAATGGTTAAAATTTTACCCTGAAACAAACAAAGCAACAATGTTGGAATGGGGGTTCAGAGAGGGGTTTAGGCTAGGTTATCAAGGACCTAGATGCCGTAGATTTGCTAGGAACTTAAAATCTGCAAACGAATTCCCTCAAATTGTGAGAAGGAAGCTTTTGACAGAAGTAAGAGAGGGGAGGATGGCGGGCCCGTTTGTTTCTTGGCCGCTACAAGATCTCATTGTTTCCCCCTTAGGTGTAATTCCCAAGAAAGCAGAAGGAGAATTCAGAATGATTCAGCACTTATCATGTCCTCAAGGTCTCTCCGTTAACGATTTTATAGCCGAAGAGGATACCATGGTCAAATTTGCTTCCGTAGATACAGCATTAGGCATGATAAGAAAAATGGGTGTAGAAACCGAACTGGCTAAATGTGACATCCAATCGGCTTTTCGTCTATTACCAGTACACCCATCAGATTTCTCCTTGCTCGGTATCTATTTTGAAGGAAATTTCTTCGTGGATAAAGCTCTTCCCATGGGTTGCGCAATATCTTGCAAGCTATTTGAATCTTTTAGCACTTTTTTACAGTGGTGCTTTTCTTTTCGAACTGGACACACAGCAGTGACACATTATCTAGATGATTTTTTTTATTTATGGGAGCTGCGGGCTCTCAGAACTGTGAGTTGGCATTAACAGAATTTGAATTGGTAGCGAAAGAGTTGGGGGTACCACTAGCTGAGGACAAAACTGAAGGTCCCAGTTGTTGTATAACGTACCTAGGCATAGAAATAGATACAGAAAAAATGGAAGCTAGACTTCCACACAAGAAAATACTAGAAATGACAAAATTGTTAGAATACGCAAAGAAAGCTGATAAGTTGACATTGTCTGAAATTCAATGCTTATTAGGCCATTTAAATTTCGCTTGCAGAGTAGTGAAGGCAAGCAGAACATTTTGTAGACGTCTGGGTTTTTCCATGTCAGGCGTTAAGCTGCCACACCACAGAATCAGGATATCTGCTAACATGAGAGCGGACTTTGAAGTGTGGCTAATGTTCCTAAGAGATTTTAATGGCGTCACAATCTGGTCATTAGAGGAAGACTTCGTTTGGCAGATGCAACTATTTTCAGATGCTTCTGGTGCACATGGTTTTGGCCTATTTTGGGATGGGAAATGGTGTGCAGAACAGTGGCCTGCCAATTGGATTTCTGATAAGAAAAGCATTGCATTCCTTGAATTTTTTCCATTAATAGTGGCATTGGCTGTTTGGGGTAAGCAGTTAGCGAACAGGACAGTGTTATTTCACGTTGATAATAGAACAGTAGTGGACTTGGTAAATGGTCAGAGAGCTAAGGACAAACAGTTATTGAAGTTATTACAAAGATTCATGTTGGATTGCTTAAAGTTTAACATAGTGTTCAAAGTCAGGCATATACCGGGAGTTGAAAATAACATTGCAGATGCCATATCTCGTTTTCAGTGGCAGAGATTCCGTGGTTTGGTGCCCGGAGCGGATCTGCAGAAGACTCAGGTGCCCAGCGAGGTATGGGATTTTGCACACTGAAAACACAGCAACTTATTGAAAACTCTCTGGCAAAAAGCACCAAATTAGCCTATAGGAGAGCATGGCTAGAGTTCTTAGATTCAGGCGCTTCTTATAGAGCTCATACCACTGAAGGTTTGAAGAAACGTAGGGATGATATAATTAAATTCATCATGAACAACATAGAAAAGAACATTTCTTCTACAACAATAGCAGAGAAATTAGCAGGAGTGTCCTTATATGGGAAGTTTTTCTGGGGATACGAACCATCAGCAGGGGAAATGGGCAGGAGACTTCTTCAAGGATGGGCAAAAATAAAAAAGAGAGGACAATTTAAACGTGAACCAATCTCTTTAAAATTATTATATAACATAACAAAAGGTTTGCATTTGATTTGTTTTTCTGAATTCGAAAATCGTTTATTCAAGTTATGCATGATTTGGCTCTTCTTTGGTGCTTTCAGAATTTCTGAATTGTTAGGTAAAGCACTCAATGATGACCTTAAAGTTAAAAATGTTTCTCTTGTTAAAGGTGCTATATGTATTTTTCTCGAACATTCCAAAACGGATCAAGTTGGTAAGGGTTCCAGAGTGATTTTGCAAAGACTTAAAGGGCAATTATGCCCTATAAAAACTGGGTTAGAATTCATAGAAGTGGGAGGTGCTGCTTCGCAATTTGTTTTCAGACATCAAGATGGCTCACCTCTCAAAGCTTCACAATTATTGTCAATTTTGAGAAAGACTCTATACAGTTTAGGTGAAAACCCTGTCAATTTTGGTACCCACTCCTTTTGAATTGGTGCTGTTGTATTCCTCTTAGGGTGTCCATAACGGGCTTTCCAATATCATGTCCTTATATAGGCACAATTCGCCCTGCCCTTATATAGGCATAAAATCCCAGGCCTTATTTAGGCATTAAACCGTGCACTCCAAATACAGGCATGGTCTCTGACATCCGTCCACCCTAACGTCACAACGAGTTCATGAAGAACAGACCCTTAGGCTGCGGGAGTTTCCCTAGCCCAGGACTATTGATTTCTTCAAGGCCTCATATATTATGCATGAACCATTATTCCTTAGGGGTTCATCCATGACGTCTTTCGCTACCCAATTCACGTCAATGCTAACATTCCTAAGGTACTCTCAGGTATAAATATACCTTCCCTAGCCCCTGTAAACCAGAGGAGACCTCGACTTCAGAGGAGCCCGTATCCCGGCCTGACGCACTGAGAAGACGCTGTCATCCCTGCACGCAGAGAGTCCCGCTTCCAGTGATCTGACTTCCCTTACGGGGTGTTGGAGTTCGAGTCTGGCAAAGAGATTCCAACCTCTCTCATTCTTCAGGTATGGAGCTGATAAGAACCTAGAGGGACTCTTGGCATACTAGGCATACTAGGCTTAAACATACTCCTAGTATACCATAGTAAGGAATACTTCACCTACTTCATACCTCGTCCTACACCTAGGTTAGGTTAGGTACATTGGGGTAGAACTAGCTTAGCAACGCATCGTATGAGTACTCGCATTTTTAGTCTGTGTTATTTATGTAACAGCATCTGTACTAAAAGATAATGCTATCGCAGTATTATTTATTTCTACTGCTCACCCTGTACATTATTTATCTCGCATACTGTCTTGTGATCGTAACAGCACATTATACTTACACCAGAAACAAGACTGTTCAATAAATCTTTTATTGAAAACGCCCGTCTATTCTTTCTGTGTAAATCTGAGGAAAACTAAGCATGCACGATTGAGCTGAGTGAAATAGTTATCTATTGTTTCCACGACTCTGGGACACGTTCTGATTCTAAAGGGAAACATAGTGGTCATGTTTTGCGGCTGCCAGAAACTACTCCTTCTTGTTGTCAAGGAGTTTCTAGTGGCCTCTGAGCTAGCTGGCACAAGTAATTAAGTTTAATATACTCGATAGGGACATACTGACCTTAGTCCTATGTCAAACCTATAGGATATATTATTCCAATGCGCAGAGCCTATTAGGGAAATAGGAGCTACACTACAGTGCGGCTTCAGAAGCTGCCAGGTGGTGGTTTTCTCTCAACAATGTAAAGAAACTGGGGCGTTGGTCTTTGGACTGTTGCCTAAGATATATTAGAGATTTAGATTCCGAAATACACAACCAAGCATATTAATTGTTATTTCTTTTCAGGTTCGGCGGCGGGTTTCTCATTGTCACAAAAACAAGTTTGGATAATTGGACATTCATTCGTTAAATGGGCTGCAAAGCAAGCCGAGAAGAGACATTTCGGAAAGAATTTGGGTTTTCGTTCAGATGAGGTGTCTTTCGTTTGGTTGGGAAAAAGTGGCATGAAGTGGGGCCAGTTAATGCCTTTGATGAGTGAATTGTCTTTTAAAAATAAACCCAAAGCTATTTTGATTCACCTCGGAGAAAATGATTTAGTGCAGCTCTCAGGTTTGGGGTTGCTCATGGAAATAAAAACTGATTTAGAGATATCAGCAAAAAGTTGGGGCAAATCAAAAATCATTTTGACAGCGTTGATGCCACGCAGAGTCTGGAGGGGGGCTGAGAGATTCACTGCAGTAGAAAGAGCGAAGAGAAAAGTGAATAGGGATTTACACCGTTTTTGCTCAATTAATGGTTTTTATTGGTTAGCACATAGTGAAATTACAAAAGAAGACTATCAATTTTTCCGGCATAATGGTGTACATCTATCTTTTATTGGCAATGAGATTTACATTTTGAATATAAATGAAATAATTACAAGAATTCTGCAGGTAAAAGCCTGGTGTTGATGATAAGCTGTTGGGCGACAGCTTCAATTTTATTAGTCCATTTCATTCCTTGCTAATTCCATTGTTTCAACAAAAGTTGAGGATATTTTGTATATTTGAATGAATAAAGTATTTCACCTGTTTGGTGACAGTGTGTGTTTTATATAACAAGATATCAGAACAAAAGTTTTCGTTATTAAAAAGTAAAGGGGGGACAGGAAAAACTCCTGGGCAGGGTTTTTCCTGGTGGCAGAATTGGAGGAGCTCAAGGCAGGCAGGAAGGGTTGGGGCCATTCTGAACAGCTTCGGACAGAGGGAAACAGGGGAGCGAGGTAGGAGGCAAGAGGTAGGCAGGAGACGTAGATAGGGGTTGGGGAGGAGGATTAGTCAGAACAATGTTTGGGAAGTGTGTGTGGGGAATTGTTTTACGGGCGGGGGGTGATAGAATTGATTATGTATTAGGGAGGCCTGATTCGGATATATGTATTAAATGAAAATGCTTACCTGTCCAATAAAGCGGCCTTTTACCCCACTTTGGCCTGAGGATGTGCTTATTGCCCAATGAGGGCTCCTGGGGGTGGCATTCGTAGAATGTCCACCCCCGGGCAGCTTCGGGCTGTTAGCACAGTCCAGGACGGTGAGCAGTCCTGATTGGCTGGCGGCTAGCGCGAGCTATCAGGAGCGCGAAATTACCGTTGCGCACACAGTCGGAGTGCGGTGTGAGGTAGGGACATTGTTTTGGTCCCGCCCACCCACCCTTAGAAGAGGTATTGTTCAGCAAGGGCAGTATATTCACAAGACTAGCGATTTTTAGTGGTTGTCGCTTGGACAGGTGGCAGAATTGGAGGAGATCAAGACAGGCAGGAAGGGTTGGGGCCATTCTGAACAGCTTCGGACAGAGGGAAACAGGGGAGCGAGGTAGGAGGCAAGAGGTAGGCAGGAGACGTAGATAGGGGTTGGGGAGGAGGATTAGTCAGAACAATGTTTGGGAAGTGTGTGTGGGGAATTGTTTTACGGGCGGGGGGTGATAGAATTGAATATGTATTAGTGAGGCCTGATTCGGATATAGGTATTAAATGAAAATGCTTACCTTTTCAATAAAGCGGCCTTTTACCCCACTTTGGCCTGAGGATGTGCTTACTGCCCAAATGAACTACAAAACGATTTGTGTGTGCCCAGGAAGCATAGAAACGAAAGGCACTGAAACCCTCTAAATGTTACATGCATTGCACGCCCTGCTTACATTTAAAATAAAACAAACCACAATAAACAACGATTGCAAAATAAACAGCAGGCCAAAATTAAGGCATTATTGGAAGATTAAAATACCGATTAGGTTGCTTTAATTGGCAATTGTTTATTTATATAACCGGATGCAAATGGGCACGTAGAGCCAAATGAGAGGAAGGGTAATTGCTGCAGTGATAAATGGAGCGCAGATACAGGGCTTGTACAGATAAAAAAAAAAATACAACAAAGCCTTTTTAACACGTGGGCCATCCAGCAGATATGAACTACAAAACGATTTGTGTGTGCCCAGGAAGCATAGAAACGAAAGGCACTGAAACCCTCTAAATGTTACATGCATTGCGCGCCCGGCTTACATTTAAAATAAAAGAAACCACAGTAAACAACAATTGCAAATTAAACAGCAGGCCAAAATAAAGCCACTAATGGAAGATTGCAATACTGATTAGGTTGTTTTAATTAGCAATTATTTATTTATATACCCGGATGGAAAAAAAATATATTATAAATTTTAAAATTTAAATAGTACAAACCTTACCTGTTCAAATTAGTACAGTGAAATATTTTGAGATTGCTTTTGCGTTTAAACACCTCACAGCAAACGGGCACGTAGAGCCAAATGAGAGGAAGGGTAATTGCTGCAGTGATAAATGGAGCGCAGATGCAGGAGCCTCTATGGGAATAACAAAACAAAAAAAAAGCCTTTTAACAAGTGGACCATTGAGCAGACAGAAATGACGAAACTATTTGTGTGTGCCCAGGAAGCATAGAAATGGGAGGCAGTGAAACCCTGTAAATGTGGTATGCATTGCGCGCCCGGCTTATATTTAAAATAAAACGAATAAGTAAACAACTTTACAAATTAAACAGCAGGCCAAAATTAAGGCATTAATGGTAGTTTACAATAACGATAAGGTGGATATAATTAGTGATTGTGTATTTATATAACCGGATGGAAAAAAATGTGTTATCAATATTTAAATTAGTACAGTGAAATATTTTGAGATTGTTTTTGCGTTTAAACACCTCACAGGAAACGGACACCTAAAGCCAAATAAGAGTAATGGTAATTGCTGCAGTGATAAATGGAGCGGAGATGGAGGGCCTCTATAGGAATAACAAACAAAAAAATGCCTTTTAACATGTGCGCCAACTTGCAGACATAAACTACGAAACTATTTGTGTGTGCCCAGGAAGCATAGAATCAGTAGGCACTGAAACCCTTTAAATGTGATATGCATTCTGCGCCTGGCTTACATTTAAAATAAAACTAACCACATGAAACAACAATTGCAAATTAAACATCAGGCCGAAATTAAGGCATTATTGGAAGATTAAAACACCCATGAGGTTGATATAATTAGTGATTGTGTATTTATATAAACGGATAGAAAAAAAGATGTTACAAATATTTTAATTAAAAAGCTATAAACTTTACCTTGTTAAATCAGTACAGTGAAATATTTAGAGATTGTTTTTTGCGTTTAAACACCTCACAGCAAACAAGCACGTAGAGCCAAATGAGAGGAAGGGTAATTGTTGCTGTGATAAATGGAGCGCAGATGCAGAGCCTCTACGGAAATACAAAAAAACAACAAAGCCTTTTAACATGTGGGCCAGCTAGCAGACATAAACTACATAACTATTTGTGTGTGCCCATGAAGCATAGAATCGGGAGGCACTGAAACCCTTTAAATGTGATATGCATTGCGCGCCCGGCTTACATTTAAAATAAAACAAACCATAATAAACAATGCTTGGAAAATAAACAGTAGGCCAAAATTAAGGCATTATTGGAAGATTAAAATACCGTTGAGGTTCACATAATTAGTCATTGTGTATTTATATAACCGGATGTAAAAAAAGATATTATAAATATTTAAATTAAAAAGCTATAAACTTTACCTGGCTAAATCAAGTGAAATATTTAGAGATTGCTTTTTGCGTTTAAACACCTCACAGCAAACATGCACGTAGAGCGAACTGAGAGGAAGGGTAATTGCTGCAGTGATAAATGGAGCGCAGATGCAGGGCATGTACAGATAAAAAAATACAACAAAGCCTTTTAACACGTGGGCCATCCAGCAGATATAAACTACAAAACGATTTGTGTGTGCCCTGTTATATCCCGCATAGAGGCCCTAATGTAGACCCGTTCGTACATGCCCTAAAATGGACGTATTCATATTTACCCTAATATGGTCATATTCGTACTTGCCCTATTATGGTCATAGTCGCATATGCCCAATTATGGTCATAACTGTACATGTCCTATTATAGTCATGGTTCCTTATATAGGCATGATCTTTCACCTACATTGGTCCCAGCTAGTACACAACAAGCTCTGAGGGCTGAACGTTATCTATCCTGTGGTTTTGAATACAGCAGGGTTTTTCCCACACACAGGCCCTCACTGTACTCATTAATTATGCATGGCTTTCTAGGAATACACCACGTGCATAATATGTATGTACAAAGTTCACCCCTGACGTCTTCCTCATGTCCAATACAAACCATACTGAGGACCGAGACTCTTTAGGGTATAAATACACCACATCTTGCCCCGGTAAGACAGAGGGAACCGAGACTTCCATGCTGACACACTGACCAGAGACGCTGAGGCTCCTGCATGCAGTCTCTCCAGCTGACAGTGGTCTGACACAGCCCTTGCGGGGTGTCCAACTCGAGACCAGGACGGGGTCCAACACTCTCTCTATTCAGGTATGTGGGTTCGACTAAATCCTAGGAGGATTCTTGGCTCTTAGCTTTTAGACCTACACACATATGCTAGATACACTCAGGTACATCTAGTTAGTCATCGTAGGAGTACGTGCACTTGCATAATGCTTTTATATTCATGTATGTACTCATGATTATCGCAATATGGTAGAACTGTTCTATCCCTTTGCTTTTATCGTACTGCTGATAATATATCTCTGCTATTGTCTGCTGGTTACCGCAGCACATATATTTTACACTAGAATAACAACTGTTCAATAAATACTTATTGAAACGCCCGACTGTTTATTCTGTGTAACTCTCTGAGACAAACCGAATAAGTGAGCACGAGTGACTGAGCGAAAGGGAGTACATTGGTTCCACGATTCTGAGGGAATCAGGGTTGTCATGATCTAAGGTTGCCAGAAACTAATCTCTCCCCGATAAGAGGAGACACCAGTGGCACTGCGAGCTAGCTAATGCAAAACTAGGCTAACATATACGGTGGGGATGCACGGAGTCAGTCTGCCACCAAGCCCGTAGTATATGTTATCCAAACGCGCAGGTCCTGCAGGGGTACTATAGGAGCTACACGACATGGCGCCGCCAACGTTGGTTGGGTACTTATTTAACCGTAGAATCTGAGTAGTTCAGTCGTGCTATTCTCAGAGAACCTACTCACAAAACCCCAGAGACGTCTGGAGTGGGTGGGCACAAAATCCGCCGCAGCTGAGTAGTACGAGAATACTATTTATTGGCTGTTGGTTATTCAAGCTTGAAGGACATATAGTTCCTACAATTGTGCATGTACACCTTATCTTAAAAATTCTTTAACCTCCCTTCTTCCAATTAAAAATGGTGGAAGAAGCAAACGACACAAGGAGAGTTACAACAGACCTCTTCGGTTTAGGAGAAGAAGACCCTGAAGATGCAATACAAATTGCACCAAATTTCAGAAGGGCAGTCACCATAAAACTTCTAGAACATGGCTTAAGAGCCAGGGGTGGTAATGTAATTTTCGTGATTGAGGCACACGAATCCAATAAAACAGAGGTGTTCTATTCATGGGTTACATTCCCAGCAGCGAATCCAGTTACAGATGTATTTCACTACTACCTAGAAGGTGAAACACCAGCGGACTATACTCCTTTTGAGGAGTTAGAGGTTCCGCTCACTTACCAGGAGCATAATTACTGGTTTACAGGCGCCCTACCCCACGTACATGGAAGAGCAAGATTAGGCCCGCTCGGAGGAGCAGGGGCCACATGGCCCAAATTAGCGGCATACACACCGAATCCTGATATTGGCACAATGCCACAGTCAGACATACTCGTGCAACACAGAGATTTAATTAAAATCTACAGAAACCTCACACAATTTGTGATGAGGACTTTAACAGTTCAGCCTGCACCAGCTGCAGCACAAGACACTCCAGTCCAAGGTACAGTTAATAAAATTACTCCACAAACATTACACGCGATAATGGGCAAAATGCCAGCAAAACGCGAACAAATCCCATTCTGGATAGCTCAGAAAATAACTCAGCTTGAAGCAGTATTCCCGAATACTACCACCAGTGATAAACACAGAATTCTAACAATCTGCTTGCCCATGGGTCTCACACCACAAGTAGAGAACTGCACCTCTTGGGGTTCAGTCTTTGCTGCCATATATACCAGAACACATGGTATCCCGTCAATAGCAGTAGTACCTGAAGTATTAAAACAGATACAGAATGAGTACGGAGCAGAACCTGCCCTTAACTTAGGGATGAAGTTACTAAATAACTTTGACCAGGTATCAGCCATAATACTAGCTAACATTAAGGGGGAAGCAGCTTCAGTGGCGATCCACCAACGCCTAAGGGAGTTCAGTCCAGTAGATCAAAAACACGAACTACCCAAAATAATTGAAACTGCATATGCAGAACTAGGCAGAGACAGTCTAGGTGGGAAAGCATTAAAACCACAACTTGTGGGCAGTCCTGAAAAGGACACTACAAAGCAGACACCTACTTCTTCTAAAAAGAAGTGGGAAAATAAAAAACAACAAAAGTCTAAAGACAGCAGATCTCAGTCCAGAGGTAGGTCTCCTCAACAGGAGCCCTCTGAAAGGAGGTATAACCTCAGGAATAGGGATAATATTAAAAAACCTGACAGGTATCAGGATACTGATACTCGTTCCTCTCGTTCCTTTCAGGGTTCATCAAGAAACTCCGAGAGGGAAGGACGGTCAGAACACAGACAAGAGGAGCGTACAAAGTCCAGAGACACGCAACGCGCTGCGGACTACGCACCTAAAAAGAGGATAAACAAAAATCAAAACCTCAGTTCAAAAAGAAGGTAGCAGGTCTCAAGATCAGACATGCCCAGAATTCTGAGGACACAGCTTCTGAACGGGGAATGGGCTCTGACGATGCTAGACAGCGCGGCAGAAGTAACGATAGCTCGCCAGAACCTGAAGGAATTTCTGGTGACAGCGGAGTTGAGTGAGTATATCACGGTGGAAACACCTGATACTCGGGTAAGTGTCCCACATAAGTTACATGAGATAACACTCCGGATGGAGGGGACAAGCCCAGAAAAGTTAAAGGTCTCTTTTGGAAAAATCTGTCATCTGGTTATGACATTCTATTAGCAGAACAAGACTGGCCGCCTGCATTCGTCATGGAGTGCCCTAGGGCAGAAACGGTAATTTTTCCAGCATTTTCCGACCTCGTTCCCATTCACCTAAAACATGCATATGCGCAGGAGTGGGCGGTTGCCCTAGCTCCAGCATTGTATAAAAATCATGCTGGTTGGGATGAGGATTCAACCCACCAAGTGATTCCGTTAAAAGTTTCCCCAAATGCCCAAAGGCAATACCCTATAAAGCAGGAAGCTAAAAAACAAGTCAGGGAGATCCTAGATCAACTTGAATATCAGGGGGTGATTGAAAATTGCACTTCACCTATGAACAAGCCTTTGTTCCCCGTAGCCAAACCTGACAATACATATCGTCTAGTTTTAGATTACAGACATTTAAACACTTGCACAAAGACATTTGTAGTTCAAAATGCACACAGTGCCACATTAATGAATAACATTGTGCACAAAAAATACAAAACAACACTTGATATCTCAAATGGATTTTTCTGCCAAAATATAGCGCCTGAAAGCAGGTATCTAACCGCATTCAGTGCTTTAGGGTCTCAACGGCAATTTTGACGACTCCCCCAAGGGTATAAGAATAGCCCGGGGTTGTTTTCAGCAAGGGTAACAGAGTTACTCCAAAATTTGGATGAAGAAGCATTGTCCTATGTGGATGATATTTATCTGACGGACGATGACTTAAAGAGGCACTTGACCAGGGTGAGCACCATCATTATGGGATTCGCCTCTGAGGGCTATAAATTTAATTTCAAAAAATCAAAAATTGCCCACCTCAATGTCCTGTTTTTAGGATATGAGCTGTCAAGTGTGGGAAAAAGCCTGGCAGCTAACTTTTTAGAAAAGTGTGCGCTGCTCCAACCTCCAAAATCATTGAAGAATTTACAATCAATTCTGGGATTCCTAAATTTTGGTCGAACATACATTTTGGATTACGCAGAAAGAGTAAAGCCTTTCCACGACTTAATAAAACCTGACTTTTCAGTCAAACAATGGACACAGGAATACACAAATATCCTGCGTTCCCTACAGGAAGACATGATAGCTTCTAAACATTTACAGACACGTGTAAACGCACAGAACTTAGTGATCCGAGTCATAGCGGGTCAATGCGGGTACACTTATTTAACTTTTAATGAAGGTGAAACAGTACCAATCGCATACAAATCACACCTGTACACAAACGCAGAGATGCGTTTCACTTCAACAGAAACAATTCTGACAGCAGTACAGACCGCTGTAGCAAGAGAAAGAGCTCTGGCTCAGGGAAAACGCATAATTGTCGTGACCCCAGTACCAGCTTTAGAAGCTGTTACAAAAGCAAGCATTCCAAATGCTAAAGCCTTACATCCAAGATGGATACAATGGGCTAATTCTCTTACTGCAACGGATGTTCAATCCAGATTTGATCCAAGTTTAAAAACACAGGCATTCCTGCAATACGAACAAGAATATCCTCTACCAAATGAAATTTTGCCTCTAGATCAGTATGAATACATTATTTACACTGACGGTTCTGCTCAACCAGCCATAGGGAGTAAGCAAGCTTACAGCGCGGCGTGTGTGATTGTTAAAGGTCGCATGCACGATGGAAAGTTCCATCCGAGTTGCACTAAAACGCAATCTCTAGGAGACTGCACGGCTCAGTTGGCAGAACTCAAAGCACTTATACTGGCACTTATAAATACGGATCACGAATTCCCCACACTTATTGTGTGTGATTCCTTTTACTGTGTACAGTCGTACAATGAATATCTACATCATTGGGAACAAAACGGGTTCAAAGATGCAAAAGGTGGCACAATTAAGCATAAAATGCTATGGGAACAGGTAGTGGAGTTGAGAAACGAACTACCAAGGGATCACGTGATACATACACCGAGTCATCAGCGTGATGGCGTTCACGTTGAAGGGAATTCATTGGCTGATGAAGCCGCAAAGGGGGCTGTTCGCACAGCTTCCTTAGCTGCAGTTACTCGTTCAAAGACGAGGGTAGATGGCGAGATTATGGTAGCTGTCAATGCTTCAAGCAAAGCGAGCACAGCAGTACCTAAAAAATTCCCACTCAAGTACTCCTACAAGTTAGATGCACAAAACAGTCCATAAGCTCAGATTCCTGGAGTGGGGGATAGAGTAATACCAAATATGGATCGTAGGCAAGGCTTAATTTTAGCAGCACACGAGGGTTTGGGTTCTGCGCATACAGGCGTCACAGCGACTATTTCTTTATTGAAACAGCGCTACTGGTGGCCAGGGTTAACAAAGCAGACCAAAGACTATGGGGCCGATTCCGATCTCGGCCGGTAGGGCTCCGAATCGGATTCGGCTTAACCGGATCCGATTCGGAGCCCTATTGCCCGACCGATTCGTACGCGCGTCCGGGCAAGCGAGTACGATGCGAAATCGCCGACCGACTCGTCCGGGCGTCCCGACCGCTCCGACCGACTCGTTCCCGGGTCTAACCGCACCGACCGACTCGCTCGGACTCGACTCGCACCGCGCAATGGAGACGTTCCCCGGCCGGGTAAGTACGATGCGCGCCGCGAGCAGTCCGACCGAGCCGCACACTCTGGCTCGAAAGAGCAGTCGGAGCCGTACTTTGGGGGTCCGTGTCAGACCCCCCTGTACGCGTAGCCGCGCGAGTCGCACGCAGGGGGGACCCAAGGGTCCCCCCTACCTGTGCGTGTATGGCGCGAGTCGCTTCGCCGCGTACACGCTGTAGGGGGCGCCCTTGTCCGCCTCGCACCCATTGAGTCAATGGGAGCCCGCGTACGCGTTGTACGACAGGCTCCCATTGACTTCAATGGGAGTCCGACCGACTCGAGTCCGATGGCATACGTGTGCATCGTACTCGTTCGGTCGGGCTGCACGGGTCCGATTCGGTCGGAAATCTCTCCGGGTCCGGCTCGGTCGGAGAGATTTCCGGCCCGAATTGGAATCGGCCCCTATGTCTTAAAGTGCGACATCTGTCAGCAGATGCAAGGCTCCACCATAACACGCCCAGCGCAGACACCATTACTGAAATCAGACAAACCTCTCGCATGTGTGTATTTGGACCACTGCGGACCCCTACAATCTGATGGGTCCAAGAAATATATCATGGTTGCAGTGGATTCCTGCTCTAGATTCCTATGGGTTTGGCCTCAGCGCTCGGCTGACGCTCGAACTGTTATAAAAGATTTGCGAGTCTTTATCGGCACGTTACATTCTGACCGTGGTCCGGCGTTTATTTAAGACCATAGGGTCCGGACTGTTAAGCACCTTTCAGACAGTCCTCGGAGTAATCCCAAATTTTATACACTCCGTATTGGGAAGCGTATTTGGAGGATTCCCGCTTATCCTGTTCCTAATCGCAGGAATCCTGATTGTAATATTGCTGCTACGCAATGGACGGCCCACTTCCCGAGGGAATGGTGAACACGCTCCTGGAGCGGAAATACCGTGAACGCATGGTACAACTTCTGGGCATTTCCTGCCTGTGAGAACTCAATGCCTCCTGGTTTCTATCATTTAGACCAGTCTGGGTAGACTGCATCTTACCTGTTCTTCGATGCCTGTTCTGCGGAGAAGAATGCACGTTGGATCTTTGTCTGACATTTCCATCAGATGCGCCTCCGGACACGGATGCAATGCTGGACCCCATAAAGGCCCATGCTCTGCGTTGTCCTCAGCGGCTTCCGATTATAATGAATGCATTCCTGGAGAATCCACAGGTGCCGTTCGCTCCTGCTGGGTTAGGTGATTCTTCCACAGGCACCCAGGTTACAACTGCCGCAGCACCGACTGTTGGCAGTGCTACATTCCATCTATGTGCGATTGACGTTCTCTGTGAGGCGTTGGATTTGTCATCTACAGCAGCTGACACCGATAATATTGAGCTTCCCAGCCAGGACGCATAATCTTGAATTGGCTCATTGTGTCCTGGGAAAGAGTTCGGCTTCTTCACTCGTTTCAAAATAAACGATCTAAATTTGGAACATTTTCTTACATTGACACTTTCGCTTGAGAAAAGCGTGGCCTTCTCCTGCTTATGGTAATACAACTTCTATAGAGAGACGATATTGACTTTTTAAGTTGCAACTAGAAAAGCTGATTTTTTTTTTTTTTTTTTTAAGCACCTAAATTTTTAACGATTTTTTAGAACCATGTTTTTACTTGCTTTTAAAAATGTTTTTAAATTGTCCAGATTTTAAGTATGGTCATTTTTATCCAGTTCGGAAGAGGAGTGGGCGTTATATCCCGCATAGAGGCCCTAATGTAGACCCGTTCGTACATGCCCTAAAATGGACGTATTCATATTTACCCTAATATGGTCATATTCGTACTTGCCCTATTATGGTCATAGTCGCATATGCCCAATTATGGTCATAACTGTGCATGTCCTATTATAGTCATGATTCCTTATATAGGCATGATCTTTCACCTACATTGGTCCCAGCTAGTACACAACGAGCTCTGAGGGCTGAACGTTATCTATCCTGTGGTTTTGAATACAGCAGGGTTTTCCCAAACACAGGCCCTCACTGTACTCATTAATTATGCATGGCTTTCTAGGAATACACCACGTGCATAATATGTATGTACAAAGTTCACCCTGACGTCTTCCTCATGTCCAATACAAACCATACTGAGGACCGAGACTCTTTAGGGTATAAATACACCACATCTTGCCCCGGTAAGACAGAGGGAACCGAGACTTCCATGCTGACACACTGACCAGAGACGCTGAGGCTCCTGCATGCAGTCGCTCCAGCTGACAGTGGTCTGACACAGCCCTTGCGGGGTGTCCAACTCGAGACCAGGACGGGGTCCCACACTCTCTCTATTCAGGTATGGGGGTTCGACTAAATCCTAGGAGGATTCTTGGCTCTTAGCTTTTAGACCTACACACATATGCTAGGTACACTCAGGTACATCTAGTTAGGCATCGTAGGAGTACGTGCACTTGCATAATGCTTTTATATTCATGTATGTACTCATGATTATCGCAATATGGTAGAACTGTTCTATCCCTTTGCTTTTATCGTACTGCTGATAATATATCTCTGCTATTGTCTGCTGGTTACCGCAGCACATATATTTTACACTAGAAAAACAACTGTTCAATAAATACTTATTGAAATGCCCGACTGTTTATTCTGTGTAACTCTCTGAGACAAACCGAATAAGTGAGCACGAGTGACTGAGCGAAAGGGAGTACATTGTTTCCACGATTCTGAGGGAATCAGGGTTGTCATGATCTAAGGTTGCCAGAAACTAATCTCTCCCCGATAAGAGGAGACACTAGTGGCACTGCGAGCTAGCTAATGCAAAACTAGGCTAACATATACGGTGGGGGTGCACGGAGTCAGTCTGCCACCAAGCCCGCAGTATATGTTATCCAAACGCGCAGGTCCTGCAGGGGTACTATAGGAGCTACACGACAGCCCAGGAAGCATAGAAACGAAAGGCACTGAAACCCTCTAAATGTTACATGCATTGCACGCCCGGCTTACATTTAAAATAAAAGAAACCACAGTAAACAACAATTGCTAATTAAACAGCAGTCCAAAATAAAGGCACTAATGGAAGATTACAATACAGACCAGGTTATCTTAATAAGTAATTGTTTATTTATATAACCAGATAGACAAAAGATAATTATAAATATATAAATTAAAAAGCTACAAACCTTACCTGGGTAAACCAGTACAGTGAAATGTGCTCTGAAAATCTTGCTCTGTTGGTAGTTTGAAAAAAAAAGTCATTCTGTTGTAGCTTTCTTTTCAGTTTAAATACCAACCAAAGTAATAAAAAACACCCATGGTAAACAGTAGGCAACCAATGAAAAAAAAGCTCTTGGTTCAGATAACGTTTTCATTGGCTTCATTTTAACTAATTTGTGTCTTTCGAACTGCCATTGGTTGAAGAGAGTTTTATGAGGTAAGACATTGGAAATGCAAGCCCTCTAATTAACAGAAACAATACAGCTTTTTACACATATGCATGCTATTTGTAAACACCTGTGATTACTTACTTGTGGCTCTAAGAAGACGGACGTAAAGCCACGCAGCTACTTTGAAGTTATTGGTTTCTTTGTGCCCGTGAAGCACACGATTTCAAGAAGACCTGCGAAGTACTTGGGTGCGGCTTTAACACCAAGCCAAGCTGCCACAGCTTTCCTAGCCCCGGTCACACAGTTACGTTGGAAGATAAAACCTGAACTACATTAATGTCCCTAAGCAGCAGAGAGTCACAGCTGCACGGGGAAAAACGGGTGCGGGCTCATAAACATAATGAGGAAATATAGAATGTGTGCATATAGTGTGCGCTACAGTACTGTGTGCAGCAGAGAAGTGCGCCACACTGAGGATAACGTTCGCTGCTATTGTTCTAACAAGGCTTGTGTGTACTAACATTAACATTTGGGCAAAGTACATGGTGTTGCTTTGGGCCGGATATTTAAAGGCCATTGCAGTCGCCAGGTCTGTCCGTCGTATTGGGCTTCCTGAACAGCGAGCAATGCTGGCTTTGCGTGGTATCAGAGGAGGAGAGCAGCCTGGGCAGGGTCACCAAAGGAGTAAATGAAGGACCCTTTACAGCTCCGGGTTGGGAAGGGGAGACTTATCTTACCGCGCTGGTAAAATATATGGAGCCCGCTTAATTACATTTTCATTCCAGTGGGCTTGTTTTTACTTATCGACCTGGACAAGATGAAAGGCTATGCTGGCTCCCTCGGTATTGAATCATGTGACGTGCAGATGCACTAGGATTCTAGCAGCAGGTACAGTAACTCTAAAGTATCACAGCATAAAAGACATGACTGGATAAAGTTCTCGCACCTAACCCGGGGCAGCTTCAGATATCTGCACCAATAGCTATTTTATGGGGAAAAACTGTCATTTTACAGCATATGCTAATTAATATTTACAAAATAAAAACAAACAAAAAATAAAAATGTTCAAACCCAAAATAATAGAAACAATAAAAATATGTGCATTTAAGAGCCCAGTAGTGAGTGACGGGGCATCCTTCATGCCGCTGCCACACAAGAGGGTGGGTGCATTTAATGGGGAGCTGCATGTTTTAGGACGGCTTAAGCACAACCGAGCTAAGCACATAGTTGTTTGCACAAACGTCATGCAGCAGTCTCTGCATAATCTAGCGACAAAGCAAAGGGTATTTAGTCACCGTTTCTGCCGGCTTGTGGCACCTATATCCATACTGTCTGCACATCTCACGGCTCCCTTTTCTGGTTCCCCTGCCTCTCCACATTTTCCAATTTTTCAAGAATGCATGCCCTTGTACCCTAAAACAATTGAAAGGTAGGCGAGTGGGAAGGATGTGCCTTCAGGTTGTAATCTAAGAAATGTATATAGGTGAACCACGAACTCTGTGACCTACAGTACCCTTTCTTTGTATGTGTACATTCTGTGTGCAGCAGAGAAGTGCGCCACACTGAGGATAGCGTTCACTGCTATTGTCCTAACAAGGCTTGTGTGCACTAACATTAACATTGGGGCAAAGTACACCTAACCCGGGGCAGCTTCAGATATCTGCACCAATAGCTATTTTATGGGGAAAACGGTCATTTTACAGCATATGCTAATGAATATTTACAAAATAAAAACAAACAAAAAATAAAAATGTTCAAACCCAAAATAATAGAAAGAATAAAAATATGTGCATTTAAGAGCCCAGGAGTGAGTGACGGGGCATCCTTCACGCCGCTGCCACACAAGAGGGTGGGTGCATTTAATGGGGAGCTGCATGTTTTGGGACGGCTTAAGCACAACCAAGATAAGCACAGAGTTGTTTGCACAAACGTCATGCAGCAGTCTCTGCATAACCTGGCTACAAATCAAAGGGTATTTAGTCACTGTTTCTGCCGGCTTGTGGCACCCATGTGAGAGTAAATGCACACAATGTTTATACACATATTGTTTAAGCACAAAGGTATTTCACAGGTATGAAGTAGGTGTCAGGAATATAGCTTAGGCAAAAAAGTAGGGTTTATTTCATCCAGTATGTTCTCAACTATGTAACCCAAATACAAGGCTGGAGGTAATTTGTTTTAGCATTTGCAATAAATTATAAAAAAAACACGTCTACGAAGCCTTCAAAACACATCCCAATAATTTTATTAAGTACTAACACTTTTTTTTGTATTTGAAGCCTTAATACCCAGTACGTAAACAATACAGCAGATACAAACAATATTGAAGTTAATTAAAGGAGTGGGATACGGATGTAGAGTAGGAAACAAGGCAAATGAAATAAAAAATAAACAGCATACAAATAAAAACGCAGAATGTACTATAAAGTTAGCCTTATAGCTAAATTACAAAGAGGGATAATTGCGTTAGCAATAGACACAGGGAAGATGCAAGCCTTCTAAAGAACAGAAACAATACAGCTTTCTTAACATATGCATGCTACTTTAAAAACCTGTGAAGTACTTAGTTGCGGCTCCAGGAAGACGGACACAAAGCCACTGGGCTACTTTGAAGTTATTTGTTTTTTTGTGCATATAAAGCATACGATTTCAAGAACACCTGTGAAGTACGTGGGTGCGGCTTTAACACCAAGCCAAGCAGCAAGTTTAAATGTAATCTCGAAAAAGACGACCAGCACACACTAAACAGCTTTAATAAAAAAAAACTATGTGTTTTGGCCTAGAATGCAGCTGATCCGCAGGGGCTGTAACTTTTTGCATTTCATAAACATCACCCGCCTAACAAAATAAAAAACAGCATAGCACAAAAATAAAATGTAATCAGAAATAATAATACAAAGCGGACCCAAACTAGGCAACATCTGGAAATATATATAAATTATACCCGATATGCACACGATTGTCAGGGGGAAAAACCTTTTACACTCTTTACACATTGCACTTAACATTAAAACTGATTGCTTTTGCTGGCGAGAAAGTGTTACTTACAGTTGTTAAATATGAGTTATAATTACAATTAAATTAAGAAAAAGTCACATATAGCAATCTCAAATTTTAGTAGCTATATGCAGACAATTTTGAACAAAAGCGCCTCCTGAGTTGTAAAAGCAGCTAACTTAACTAGACTTATCTAACCTACTTGCTTTAATATAGGATGTGGGCAGCTTTATTGATAACACACCTTTACGAAACCCTCAAGACCTATTGCAATAATTTTTTTAAGTTGTGACACTATTTTTTTTTTAACATTTGAAGCACTAATAACCATATTATACTAAATTAACAAGCATACACAATTATTAAAAGACACAGTAAAACAAGCCCTAAATTTATCGCACACAGTAAATCTTTGACCACAACATTTGTAACACAGCACCAGATTCAGCTAACCTCTGCAAAAGGTTTGTAGACAAACGGACAGACGAGTGATAAAACCCCCGCCCCCACTCCACTTCCAGGGGAGAGGATGTGGTCTGTCGGCTAGACTGACGACTTTGGTGCTGGAAACCAGGGTTCGAGCCTCGGGGTCGCGTCCACATCCTGTGATTCTGGGCAAATCACAATCTCCCCGTGCCTGAATGTGTAATGTAAATACGGTGCTCGTGTAAAGCGCTCCAATACCTTCGGGTCGAGTTCTCGCTATATAAATATGCAAAAAAAAAAAAGAAAAATTCTAAAGAGAACACAAGGAATTTTTACGGTGGACCAAAAGGATCCTATAAAACTTGTGCTTATCTCGAGGAACCGCATTCCTCAAAGGCTCTGTGAAAACTAGCAGAAACGTGAAAATAAGCCCCCAGTAACAACACATGTTGTTTATGGGCTGTTACCAGAGCTATTATAAACATTAAACCAGGAAAAATTAGAAGTTGACCCCAAAGACTATTTAAACCTATGCAGAAAACAAAACAATTATGAAACACACACTGATTTGCAGCAGTCACAATAACCTACAAAGTTACATGCAGATTTGATGGCTAAAAAGAAACAACGCGATTAAGGTGGCGCAACCTTTTTAGCCCCGGGCACAGAGTAATATTGGAGAATAAAACGTGAACTAGGTGAAAGTTTCCCTCAGCAGCATACAATCACAGCTACATGGGGAAATAGAGGACATATAAAATATGTGCATACAGCGCACTTCTACCTAGGTGCTCTAGGCGCTTTAGTGCGTTGAGGAAAGGTACAAGGTTCCGTAAAGAAAGCTACGAAGGTTCTGGTGTTATTGTAGGGTGGAGGAGAGTTATACTTCCCTTAGTGCAGCGGCTCTAGGGTCCTATGGAGAGTCTTAGTGGCAACAGCATAAGTATAGTGTACAGGGGCCAGTGATTAAAGCACAAAAAATCAGGAACTGATCCCAAAGACTGTTCCAACCTGTGCGCTTTACTGCGTTTAAAACAAGTAAGAGGTGGGGGCGTGGCTTGGACGGCAGAAGGAATGGCTGCCTAGCTTCGCCGCTCGGCAAACCGAAGGGTGACTACGCCGCAAATCGGACCTTCTGGGCGGACAAAATCGGCAACTAACGCCGGGATCTTCTCTGTGAAACACCAGGGACCATAATGTGACCAATCTTACCCGCCTGGCAACTCAGGAACTAATGCTTTGGGATCTGCAAGAGGGAAGAGTGCGCCGGACAGGAAATACAAAATGGCGCCGCGAGGCAGCGAAGAATGAAATCCGAGCCGGTCAGCGCTTCATTTCCCTGACACAGTGTCTACAAGCCCTGATGCCTGAGCAGTAGCGCGCCTCGCCGCCAACAACTAATTTCAGCCAGAAATAGAGCGATCTATTCATTTCCAACAGTTACACGAGGGAGCCTCATTGCGTCTTGCCTGACCCTATCATGGCCGCCAACGTCCCGCGAATGTAACTCATACCGATCAACGCTTCGCTTTCCCGACACAGGGGCCGATTCCGATCTCGGCCGGTAGTGCTCCGAATCGGATTCGGATTCACCGGATCCGATTCGGAGCCCTGTTTCCCGACCGAATCGTACGCGGGTCCGGCCGAGCGAGTACGATGCAAGCACCCGCGAAATCGCCGACCGACTCGAACGCGGCTTCAACACGCTGCGACCGACTCGCATGGACACGACTCGCACCGCGCTATGGAGACGTTTCCCGGCCGGGTAAGTACGATGCGCGCCGCGAGCAGTCCGACCGACTCGCGCCGTCCGGCTCGAAAAAGCTGTCGGAGCCGGACTTTGGGGTCCGCGTCAGACCCCCTGTACGCGTAGGCGCGCGAGTCGCACACAGGGGGACCCATGGGTCCTCCCTACCTGTGCATGTACGCCGCGATGCGCATGGACGCGTACCCGCTGTAGGGGGCGCCCTTGTCCGCCTCGCACCCATTGAGTCAATGGGAGCCCGCGTACGCGTTGTACGACAGGCTCCCATTGACTTCAATGGGAGTCCGACCGACTCGAGTCCGCTAGCATGAGTGCGCATCGTACTCGTTCGGTCGGACTGCTAGGGTCCGATTCGGTCGGAATTCTCTCCGGGTCCGGCTCGGTCGGGGAGATTTCCGGCCGGAATCGGAATCGGCCCCATAGTATCCACAATCCCTGATGCTTGCGCGAAGGTGCGCTTCTTCGCCAACACCTAACTTCAGCCGGTAAAAACGATATATGCAATCCCAGCAGTTACACGCGGGAGCCTCGTTGCGTCTTGACTGACCCCATCATGGCTGCCAATGTCTCTGCCTAATTCAGCGACCCTCAACCTACGAGCATGCCATTACAATGTCTGGTACCTGCCTTGCCATCAGAGGGTGTCTCCTGCTACAGCGCCTGAGTTAACTGTCTGTGCAATCCAAGAATATGCCCTACGGACTCTCTCTCTATAAACCTGACATCTTCGTGAATCCCTATACAAAATAGCGGCGCTAACCACCCTTACACCAGTACGCGGAGCCCTTTAGACTTGCACTTGAATTCGGCCACGTGGACCGTCACCCTACTATATGCACCCAATAACACAGATCTGCTTGATTGTATATTAACCCTCTCGCCCTACCTCCCCTGCAGCGCAGGCTCCTTGATACGCGCTGTCTCCTCGTGGGGGGACAGGAGTATGGTGCCAATATAGACTCTGAAGAAGCGGAATTAAATGCGTGCCTGTAATGAAGCAAGCGAGAACCTGATGCACATGCTGATCCTCTGCACTTGGTAAACTGCTTGTGACTTGTGACCTGCAATTTCGAAGGTACCTCCTAACCGGGACGATTCGACGTCTGTTTGACGACGGTCACACTGGCGATCTGAGTCTATCACGAGCACAGGCGGGATATACTCTGCAAGGGTTATGCGCCATATGTTAGGATTGGGTCTACTACACGTCCACCGGTATCACTGCAAGCAGCTGCTGATCTTCTAATGCCTACTGATGGCCATTTGGTGTTTGTATGAATAAGAAATGATCGCACATCTTATTCACGGGTAAAGGAGCCATGAGCCATAGTGGTCCTTCACTTCAGCCAGCGAGTGGGTTACAAAGTAATGAAACTGCAAGGTATGACCTTCTACTAGCACTCTACTAACACTTTGGTACCGCAGCCTCCCTCCGAGCTCACCATAGGCACAGTGAATACAGAGTTCTCAGCCAGGTTCAGCCAGGTACACAGAGGCGCTCTATGTTAATAAAAGACAACCAGCCTTAGTCCAACGTCGTGACAACTATATCGCGAGCGGCACCAACGGAAATAAGTAACGACAACCAACATAAAAAACAAAGAAGGAGTGATCACCCACGTGGAAATCTGCGCACATCGAAATGGCAGAGGAAAAAAGCAGAACCAGTAAGAAAGTTAGACCAGAACCAACCACTTCAGATTCGCCTATCAAGGCTAAACCGGACATCCACAGTACTATGGACATGATACTAAAAAAATTAGCGGATGTCCACGACTTAGCAAAGTCTACAAAGCAAAACACAGACGCCATGCAACTGGAACTTACGGCAATAAGAGCAGACATGAACACGATGAATGTGCGAATAGGGGATGCGGAACAAAGAATAAGTGTCATGGAAGATGTCACTACTCAAGCCTGCAAAGAACTTGTGCACCTTCATAAAGTCACCGACACTCTAAAGAAACAGAACGCAGAACTGAAAGACAGAAATAGGAGAGGGAACATACGAATTTTTGGTATCCCAGAAAAGTCGGAGGAGGACGCGGGATCGTGCGTGGCCTTCCTGGAGTCATGGATTCCCATGATAACGGGGATAAAATTCAATCCTGGCCTGGAGCTGGATAGAGCTCACAGAATACCCACCTTTGCCAATCCGCATAGAATTGGCACCAGACCCATGATCTGCAAACCGCTCCGCTTCCAGCACACAGAAGCCATTCTCACATTTGCCAGGAAATCACACCAAGTAACTTGGGAGGGCAGGAAGATCACCTTTACACAGGACTACTCTAAAGACACCGTCGACATACGGAAAGGGTTCCTCCAACTACGTGATAGACTGAGAGAGAGGAAAATTATTTTCTCATTCATTGGACCCTCGAAATTTAGAATCATGGAGAATGGCAGAGCACTTATCTTCACAGATCCCCAGGAACTAGCGAAACTAGAGAAGGTGTCCCTTCTCAAGAGATGGATCTTGCTACAGGACCTTCCAACAAAAGAAAGACTTGATATCCTTTTTACCCTTTTTACCCTAGCTTGGGTGATTGCTCTTCAGTTGTACTCGGTCTATGATACATAGTCGATCCACTTATTTCAAGTATTAACCCTGACAGATTTCGTATTTCTTACTTTTATATTTTAATGTACTGTCACCATGTTATGACGTGAGCATACTTATCAGTAAGGCCAAATGTGAGGAGTCTTGTTGAGACCACTTGGATCAATACATTTTTGAAGCCATAATGTATATGTCCTTTAAGGCCTATTAGTAATAGCCCTGTTAGAAATGGTTTTCGCAACTAAGATAACCTGTGTGCTCTACAGGTCTTAGCTTCATATGTTATATGTTTTTTCTCAGAGAGCTCTTTGAGCAGAATGGTTATGCCGTATTTGTTCTTCTAGTAACTAATGTTCAACTCTCCCTACCGGTCTGCCGACAGTCGGATCTGCCGTCGCAGCCCCTTCACACGATTTGCTTGAGGGAGGGAGGGAGGGGAGGGGGAAGTAGGGGGAGGGAGTAGGGGTAGAAATTAAAATGGTTGTTCTAATTTTGCTTATTTTCTCTTTATATTTAATGTCTCATTCATTTTCTTTTGTTACGTTAGGCACGCACCATGGCATAGGTTTGCTTACAACTAGTTCATTCTTAAATATCGGAGCAAGTAGATATTTCCCAACACTATCATTCCGACACCATTCACATATACTAGCTGGGGACGCTGCTGTAAGAAAGTATCTACACCATAGTTCTAACCAACATTACCACGGTTGGTGAGTCCATACGATGTCTCAGAACAAAACACTCACAGAAGATCTTAACATCATATCATTAAACGTCAAGGGCCTGAACCACCCGGTGAAACGCAGGAAAGTTTTCGATTACTTAGCAAAAACTAAAGGAGATATTATTCTTCTCCAAGAAACAAAATTATCTAGAGAGGACGTAAGCTTCCTCAAACAGAATTGGATCTCTAATTCTGCCTGCTCACCGGCGGTCCACAAAAGGAAAGGAGTTATTACTCTTATTGCCAAAAAATCAAACATTTCACTTATATCTCATACACATGATGACGAAGGAAGACTGCTAATCACACACCTACAGAGAGGAGAGGACCTCATTCATATCATCAACATTTATTGCCCTAATTCAGATGAGCCCCAATTTTGGGAAAAGGTCTCGGATGCAATTGAAGGTTTACCCCAAGACGATCTTCTCGTGGTGGGTGGGGACTTTAATATGCCACTAGACCCCCTCCTGGATAGACAATCAAAATGTAAATACCACCCGTCTCGATCACACGATATAATACATAGAATCTGTACCAGATTCAACCTGAAAGATACTTGGCGCCTCCAGCACCCAGATACAAGAGACTACACTTTTATTCAGCCCCACATAACTCCTACTCCAGAATAGATTATATCCTAATATCCTCCACCTTTACCCACTTTATAGATCAAACAGACATAGCCCCTATTCTCGTATCAGATCACTCATGTATACATACCAAACTTGCAGGCACTCACCCCACCTCACCCCCGAAGAGATGGCGCTTTAATGACGATATCCTGTCAGACCCTGTAAACAAATTGAAAATTGACAATGCAATTAAAGAATATATAGAGACGAATGATCTCCCAGAGATTCCCACTTCTACCTTCTGGGACGCTCTTAAAGCCACCATTAGGGGCGTCATTATTGGAATTAAAGCCCAGATCAACAAAAAATTAAATCTAGAACTAATAAATCTAGAAAGCGAAATTAAAAACCTGGAAAAAAAACACTCGGATAGGGTGGAAGATCAGGTAGTCCTTAACATGCTGACTAAAAAGAAATACGAATATAACACCATTGTAAGCAAAAGGGCTGGTGTTTGGATTAACAAATTTAAGGCGCTCAAACTCTGTGAAGGCAACAAGGCAGGGAAATTATTGGCCTCCTACCTCCAAGCATAAACAGAGACAGTTCACCATTACCTCAATTAAAGATGCCAAGAACATTACCCAAACCAAACATAACGAAATTCTGGGTGCCTTCCAAACGTTCTACAAGGACCTCTATAAAAACAAATTAACAATTAATTCAGATGCCTGCGAGCACTATTTGAAGTCACTAGACCTCCCAAAACTCTCAAATACAGATAAATTAAAGCTGGGGGCACCTATTTCAGAATTAGAAATATCATCGGCTATTAAGACACTTAAATCTAACAAAGCTCCGGGGCCGGACGGCTTCTCCGCCTCCTTTTATAAAGAATTCAACACTTCACTTCAACCGACCCTAAATAAGCTTTTCAACTCTATAGCCAATGAGGGGAGCATCACTAATTCAATGAGGGAAGCTAACATCATTGTCATCCCCAAGGAAGGCAAAGATTCGCTCCTACCCAAGAACTATAGGCCAATCTCATTAATAAATGTAGATTGCAAGATATACGCCAAAATCTTAGCCAACAGATTAAATAAGCTTCTTCCCAATTTAATCAGCAGCTCACAGGTGGGATTCCTCAAACACTGTATGTCTAATGACAATACTAGACTCCTATGTCACATCCTAGAGAAAGCCAAAATCGTTCCTGCCCCCCTAATCGCTATCACACTAGACGCGGAAAAGGCGTTCGATAGAGTATCATGGCAGTTCCTGAAACAATGTATGCAAGTCTTCAATCTAGGTGAGTCGTTCACTAACATGGTTATGGCCTTATACTCTAACCCGACTGCCCGGATTGCCATTAATGGTTCCCTATCGGAGTCATTCCATCTAGAACAAGGAACTAGACAGGGCTGCCCCTCTCACCGGCTCTCTTCCTTCTAGCACTAGAACCATTGATCCAAGATATTAAGCGTAATGAGGAAATTAACGGAGTTCTCTTTGGTGACACGCGAGTAAAATTAGCCGCATACGCGGATGACATCCTGATTGTCACACAAAACCCGGAAGAATCCATTAAAGCCCTGATGGACACGATAGACGCCTACTCTAGACACTCAGGCTATAAACTTAATCGCGACAAATCTGAGGTCAAACCCCTTAATGTCCATGGTACGCGTGAACTGTTAGGCAACTCGGGCCTTACGTGGCAACCAAACCATATTAAATACCTGGGGATTGAATTCTGCACCACTACACTTGAGACACTCCAACATAACGAAACTAAAACACTGGAGAAGATCAAAACATTATTAGATGCTTGGTCACCCAGATTCATAACTTGGTGGGGTAGCATCGAAACCATAAAAATGATGATATCCCCCTTGGTGAACTATCTGATAACAATGCTGCCCCATATCTTATCAGATGATTTTCATCACAAACTGAACATTGTACTCTCGAACTTCCTATGGAAAGGGAAGAAGGCAAGAATCAGCATGAAAAAACTCAGGCTTCCCAAAAGGCTAGGTGGGGTTAATCTAGCTGATTTTAAACTTTACCAGTCGGCTTTCCTGGCAAAACAGGGTTCATATTGGCTGACACCTCTGGCAGGATACACCCCTGTATGGCTAGATAATGAGAAATCTCTCCTCCATGATATTCCTCCGGCAACCCTCCTCACCACAAATCTTAACCGAATTACATGTTCAAAAGCCATCTTCAAAAACACAAAATCCTCCCTCTTGAAAATAGATAAACTACTAGACATCAGTGTTAGGAAATCCAGCTTAGAATCTATTTGGAATAATCGTAAAATTTTATATAAGGGACGCACCTTATATAATGCTACATGGATTGGTAAAGGCATATACTTTCCCCACCAACTTTATGCGGGCGCACAACCTTTGACCTTTAAAGACCTGCAGACCAAATATCAACTTGAGCCAATAGAATTCTACAGCTTCTTGAAAATAAAAGCTGCCCTAGCTAAAGCAAACCTCTCAACCCTATCACCATCCCTTCCGCAATATTTTTCAAAACTAAACACCTTGGGCCACCAGGTCTCCTGAGTCTACAATTTGTTGGGCCCCCAACAATCTACTCTTAATGAGAAGGTCACATCTTTTTGGGAGTCGAACTCCACCACCCCGATCTCAGACTCAGATTGGTCCTGGACATGGAACTCAGTAGTTAAAAATAAAATCAGTCCGGTATTGTCCCAAACAAAGTTCTGGCTCCTACACAAGGCATATTGGACACCAGCCCGACTACACAAACACAAACTTCGTGGCGACGATACCTGCTGGAACTGCAATGATGCAGTAGGAGATCTAGAACACTTACTAATTCTTTGCCCGTGTGTGACGTCTTATTGGGATAAGGTCCTTGAATTCATATCTAAACTCTTCCCCTTTGATACAAGCAGGGATCTCTCGACTCTGCTGTTCGCTCCTCTTAGAGCAGACTCCTTGTGTGAAAACGATAAGGCACTCCTTGACCTACTCATCACAGCAGCAATTAAGATAATTCTTAATAATTGGAAGGACACTCGCAAAACGTCCTTTAAATGCTGGCTAAATTGGGTCACTAATTTGCGAGGAGCTGATAATATAGCGCTCCACAACTCTCCTTGGAAGACCCCGGTTAGATACATGTGGGAATCCCTTGATCTCTTTTTTGAATCACACAAACCACCGTGAAATATTTCACAAACTACCCTATGGTCTTACACAGTACCGAACGGTGACCCTCTATGAGCGACACATATACTCTGAACTCTAGAGGGGCAAGTATTAAGGTTTTCTAACCCCTATTCACCGCCTATGTCTCACATTGTGTGATATTATTGCTCTTTTCATTAGCCGAAAACTCTCGCAAACATTAGATATATACCGAACGTAATAGCCTTTCATGGTATATGTTTTTGACTTAGATACATTTCAAGTGCCATTTATGTTATGTATGGTATTTGCTGACTTATTGCTGGACAGTCTACTCATCTATTTTTTGTCCATTTAGGTTATGTATTGTATTGTATTGTATTTTCTTTTGCTTATTGCATTGTGTTTTATGTATATGTATTATGTACTGTTTGAACAACCAATAAAAACTCATTGAACTAAAAAAAAAAAAACAGGTAAGAGGTGTTGTAAGGGAAGCCCAGAAGGCGCTGGTGATATTGTAGGGTGGAGGAGGCCTATATGGCTATAAACAGTAGAGCAGCGCTTTGTGCCCCCTTGAAACGAAATAGTTCCGAATTACAGGAGGATAGCATAACCTCACAGCGATCACACAGTGAGCCAATAGAAAGCCCGAGATTGAAATTCAACATGGGGCAAACACTAAGGTTTTAAATGCCAAGGAAACAAAAAAAAAAAAGAACAGAGTTCAGTTCTGGGAGTGTAATGAATACAGCCACTTATACACTGCTGGGGGCTGCTTGCTAGTAAGCAGCAGGCGCGCTGGATGCGTCAGTGGGGCCGTACAGGACTCGGAGTCCGTCACACACGGCAAGCTGCGAATCTGTCTCTCACAGCCAACAGTTTGTCACGCGTAGGTTGCGTGTCATCCACAGTTGCACATATAAACACATCAGGCTCCGAAGCTCACACACATCAGTTCATTTGTCACAAGCACGGTATATGTATCTACCACACAGGACTGTGTACCTCGCACACACAACCAACTGCACATCTACCACACATCCAGTTGCAAAATTGTCACATGGAGTCCGTTCTTGTCGCGCTCACGCCACACACACACACATCAACTTGGAGGTACAACTCAAACTGTCAAACACAGCAGTTAATCTCTATCAATAAAACATCGGTATATTTTATGCCCTTATCCGTGCACATCACACACATCAGACAAAACCAATCTCCCCGTGCCTACCAAAACGAATGTGTTCTTGTGTAATGTAACTAGTGCTCATGAAAATCGCTGCAATGCCTGCGGGTCTAGTGCGTGAAAAGTAAAACTGCAAAAACACACACACACACTTACACGGGTGTGAACCTGACATAGTGGATTGCGAATCTATCATAAACCATGGCTGTTAATTTGATAAGCGGGTGCTGTTTCTCACTTAGCTTCGTATATTCCATACCCGTTTACCTCACACATGAATCTATAGCGCTGCTTAATTTGTAAAAAGAATTTGCATCTGTGCCCAAGGAAGCATGCCATCGACGCTACTTTCCATCACGCATTAGCATGTGCAACACGCACAGGGCAAGGTACTACACCATGCTATAGCATACACTCGTTTTGTTACATTTTTTGTTTTTTAGTAATCAGCACGCAGCCGGACTGCGTATTTCCGACGGAAGAGCCCCGTGGCGTAGCGCTCCGCTAACAGTGCTAGTGTTTTCACTGGTGAATGTGCAAGGCTGTTACACTAAAATCGTCAGATTTAAGCCGACTAGTAGTGCAAGTGACACTGTGCTCTAAAAGGTAACAGATCACGTCGCCGTGTTCGCCGTGCACAACCAGGGCCGTGTTTATAATGGACGTTATACCACAGGGTGTGGACATGGGTCGGCCGGATGCAAGACATTTAAAGACACAGGGCAGGAGGTGAAAACACGCTTGTTCAACTGAACAAACGGTGTCCGGCATCAATGGAGCCCGCGTATCCCAGACAGCAGAACCGGTTCCTCAGTGGCATTGCTGAGGTCTGAATCACATTATGCTAAGTGAGAAGGGAGTCGGCGACAGTAATACCAAATCAAGTTCTGTCCATCTCTGTGCGCGTGGCTTTGGATGCGCTTTCTCTTTGAAGGGGTGTCACGCGGAGTAGCGCTGCGCCTTCTAAGTAATGTCGAGCACAGGGCTGTGTACCTCGCACACACAACCAACTGCACATCTACCACACATCCAGTTGCAAAATTGTCACATGGAGGTCGTTGTTCTCGCGCTCACGCCACACACACACACATCAACTTGGAGGTACAACTCAAACTGTCAAACACAGCAGTTAATCTCTATCAATAAAACATCGGTATATTTTATGCCCTTATCCGTGCACATCACACACATCAGACAAAACCAATCTCCCCGTGCCTACCAAAACTAATGTGTTCTTGTGTAATGTAACTGGAAGCATGCCATGGTGGTTCCTCTCCTTAAAAAGGCCAACGCTGACCCAGACTTATCCTCCAATTATCGACCTATCTCTCTGCTGCCGGCCTTTTCCAAAATTCTGGAGAAACACATACATTCACAATTCACTAAATTTGTTGAAGACCAAAAGCTTCTCCACCATTCCCAATCCGGTTTTAGAGCCGGCTTCTCTACCGAGACCACCTTACTAGGAATAACGGAAAACTTACGCCACCATCTGGATGCTGGCGACACGGTCGCCCTCATCCTGCTTGACCTCAGCGCGGCATTTGATACGGTATGCCATACCACACTAGTAAAAACGCTTTGCTCTATGGGCATTAGAGGCTCTGCCCTGAGCTGGCTCACCTCTTTTCTCTCTAACCGCACTTTCCAAATCTTTTCTTCCTCGACCAGCTCTGACACTCATCCTCTACCCCACGGGGTGCCTCAGGGTTCTATCCTCAGCCCCCTACTCTTTAACTTATATGTTAGACCCCTAGCCAATGTCGCAGACGAAGCAGGACTGTCCCTGTTCTCCTATGCTGACGATTCTCAAATAATTTTTCTCTCTCCACGAACAAAGCAGCAGGGCCATCCCATCTTCAGCTTGGCCTGGGAAAAATTGCATCTTGGATGCAGACCAATTATCTTAAATTAAACGGAGAGAAAACAGAGGTACTGGTCTTGGGCAAAAACAAAGATCTCTGGGGCCCACAACACTGGCCGAGTGCGATGGGTGCTCTTCCCCGACCCTCCAGCAAAGTCTGCAACCTTGGTGTTATCATTGACGACCAACTTTCAATGCACCATCAAACAGTCAAGGTAGCAGCCACCTGCTTTACCATCTTGAAGTGGTTAAGAAAGATCATCTGGATGCTGCCAGAACCCACGCAGAAAACAGTAGTCCAGGCCCTCATCACCTCGAGACTGGACTACTGCAATGTCCTCTACCTTGGATCCAACAAGGCAGTGACGCGTAGGCTTCAGCTGGTCCAAAACTCTGCCGCAAGACTACTTTGTAAGGTACCCAGGATGACCCCAGTCTCAGGCCATTTGAGAGACCTGCACTGGCTCAGGGTGGAGAACCGCATTAAGTTCAAAGCCCTGAGCTATATGTTCAAAATCAAAACAGGCGTTGCCCCCAAATATCTCCAAGCCTTGGTCAACCCCTATCTGCCCTCCCGATGCCTCCGTTCATCCACTCAAGGGAATTTTTCGATGCCTAGAATAAAGCTATCCCGCATGGGAGGAAGTTCTGCCCAAGTTCGCGCGGCAGCACTGCCGCGCGAACTTGGGCAGTCAAGCGTACTCGCTTGCCACGCGTTTCTTCACACCGCACGATACTACAGACGCTGGTACTCACTACAGCATCAACTAATGTGCTATACTGTCACCACTCATCCTTATAGCCGGGACGGAATTACAACCGGCGGAGAGATATTGTTTTTTTTCTTTCATATGTCCTTAGCCCTGAAGAAGTCGTGGGTTCCTACCCTGACGAAACACGTGTTGGCTGGGCATTTGGTCTGCAATTAAAGCACAAGAAGAAAATGGCAATCTGACTACTGTATATGTTTTGTATGCATGTTATTCGCAGTAATTATACTGTCAACACTGATCACGTGTGCACAGGCCTTCTATATCAAGGTAGTACACCATGCTATAGCATACACTTGTTTTGTTACATTTACATTTTTTGTTTTTTAGTAATCAGCACACAGCCGGACTGCTATTTCCAACGGAAGAGCCCCGTGGCGTAGCGCTCCGCTAACAGTGCTAGTGATTTCACTGGTGAATGTGCAAGCTGTTACACTAAAATCGTCAGATTTAAGCCGACTAGTAGTGCAAGTGATACTGTTCTCTGAAAGTTAACAGATCACGTCGCCGTGTTCGCCGTGCACTACCAGGGCTGTGCTTATAATGGACGTTATACCACAGGGTGTGGACATGGGTCGGCCGGATGCAAAACATTCAAAGACACAGGGCAGGAGGTGAAAACACGCTTGTTCAACTGAACAAACGGTGTCCGGCATCAATGGAGCCCCCGTTTCCCAGACAGCAGAACCGGTTCCTCAGTGGCATTGCTGAGGTCTGAATCACATTATGCTAAGTGAGAAGGGAGTCGGCGACAGTAATACCAAATCAAGTTCTGTCCATCTCTGTGCGCGTGGCTTTGGATGCGCTTTCTCTTTGAAGGGGTGTCACGCGGAGTAGCGCTGCACCTTCTAAGTAATGTCGAGCACTTTGTTTCTTAGCTGGTCACAGCCGCAGCCTCCTATCTCCCCAAGAATCAGCGGCAGCTACATTGCTTGAATTCAACGGGGTATGCTAGTATATCATGATCTGTTCGTGGCTCGAACCCGGGACCATTGCGTCAAATGAAGTAGCGACAGCAACTGTTCTATACGGCAAAATAAAGGCATGCAAAAAATAACATATTCCATTCCACTTACAGTTGAAGGAGACCCAAAGGCAAACGGCCGCTGCTTGGTTGAATCACTTAGAACTACCAGATTCTCGCCACTCAGCTGTCGCACATTCCAGCATTGCTCACTATCTGCGCAGGACTTACTGTGCTCTGTATGGGTGCCCCCCCCCACGCTCTGCCAGGACTTGGGGCAGTGGTGGGCCGTACCACATATAGATCCAGTGGATACAGAGGCTGATTGTCATCATATATGCGTCAGTGGGGTCGTACAGGAAAAAAAGCACACAGTTCAGGTCTGGGAGGGTAATCAATAAAGCCACTTATACACAGCTAAGGGCTGCTTAATAGTAAGCAGCAGGCGCGCTGGATGCGTCGGACAACGAGTGTCTGCTTACAGGTTTAAAGGCGTGTGGGGCCCTCGTCTTTCTGTGGCTAAATTGCATGCTTTTAAAACAACACCCAATCAGCAGAGGCTGTAAAAACATCAGGACAGCTGGCAAAATATATCTGTCTGTGCCTGGGAGGCACACAATCGCCAGAAGCAGAAACCTTCTGCACTCCATCAACATCACGTGCTTGAAATAAAAAAGTCCAACAAAAACAGCATACCAAAACAACGCCCCTAATACAAGTAAAGGGGCCAATAGCCATAGGCGTGGCTAAGAGCCCAAAAGGAGGGACTTAAAACACTATTAACCAATACCAAGTACAGAAGGTTTGAAAGGCACACTGGAGAACACATGAAAACAACTATTTAAAAAGAGGGGGTCAGCCACTTACTGAAGTATATACTGCATGTCTCAACGATACAGCGCAAGCGCTGCCTAGGTGAGACCTAAAAAGAATGCACAGTCCAGTCCACTGGTTCCTAACAAAAAACATATCCGTCTTCTCTTCTTTAAAGAGGCATTCACCTTGTCCGCATCTATTAAGAATAAGTAATCACCCCACCCCACCTTAAAGTCAAGGACAATGTACATTCTGTCACCATTCTTCAACTCGGTTCTATTCCAGGCTGTCCAAAACGAGTTAACAGAGTGCACTTGAGGAAAAAGAAACTTCAACCCTTCCTCCCACCATGTTTAACTCTGTTTCTCTGCGTGGCCCACAGAAGCCTTCAACCTCCTCGCCAACAGCTGTCTTGTAACAGCCATCAAGTCCCTCTGACTGGCTGAAGTACCCATATTCAACTCTGCGGAAAAAAAAGCAAACTGCTTTGCTCCAGATTCATAGTTTTCCTCTTCACAGCTTCACATAGAATTTTGCCTCTGAGATCTACTGCGTGGAACACCACTATTACCATGCCAGGATCAGTCCCTATGTCTTCATTGATGTACAGGAGAGTCAATTAGCTTTCACAAGGGGGGGGGCGTGTCCTGGCGGTCCAACATGGCGATTGCGCCTTAGGCGAGCTCTCGTAGCCCGAAAATATATCCTTTTAAATATCCTGTCAAATCGGCTCAAAATCTACTCTCCTGCCCCACGGAGGGAATCTATCATCAACAGGCACCTGTGGCGGTGATTGGTGACAGCGGACCTCGAGCTGGTGCGGCCCAGCGGTAGAGTCGCAGCGGAGGCCTTACAGGCGATCCGGGGCCCGCGCCGTGGTTGGATTGCCCCCCCTCCTCCCCAGCTCGGAAGTCGTAGGCGGCCGGCCTTGGTGGACCCACGGGCCTGCCTGGAGGAGCGGAGACGCCTGGGCGTGGACCTGCCCATGTAGGTGGCTAACCGGTGGCGACCATGAATTGCGGTGCCAGGTGCTAGTGCGGGCCGCGCCGGACCGACGCTAACATCTGCTGAGAGAGCCACGGAGGACTCAGGCTGCTCACAGCCGCGCTCACGCTGGGGGAGGCGGCGCATCGAGCGGTGAGACAGCGGTGGGCAGAATGAGGGGGCGAAGAGAGGGCGACCCACAAGAGCGTCTCGCCAACGGCTGAGGCCTATCAGAAGTGGGGTGTGGCGTGAGGCCCGCAGAGCTGCTCCCAGTGGACGTGGTCGGACGCTGTTGTCGGAGAGTAGTGGTGACTGAGGCGAGATAAAGGGCGGGGGCCCGCTCCGGACCACCCCACCCTAAGCGCTAAGGTCTGTGCCCATTGTCCAAGAAGACAGAGCCAGAACTAACCCATAAATAATGGCCCAACGAAGGCTGTTAGGGTGGAGGGGGGCTGCCCGCATGCGGAGGCAGCCGGGCCAGGCCCCGGTGCAGCCTTTGGGTGGATCGCCTCCCCCCGGCCTTGGAGGACAGAACAGATCTAGGGTGGGACTGGGAGGGCCCCTCTTTGGCATTGCTGTGGCCATTGGCCCCCACTAGGTTTTGCCGCCCACCGGCCTGGACGTACCCCACACAAGAGACGGCCGAGTGGTGCCCTGTAATGGTGCCCCCCACATACAGTAAATATGACACGTGACAAGATACAGGGCACCAAACAGAGCACGATGGACCACCGGTACACGTTGGCGGGGACTCAGGCTGCAGACCCTTTGGGTCAGACCCACGCCATTCCAGACAACGCTGAGTTAATGGCTGCCATCACCCAGTTGAGGGATACCTTGGAGGCTAAGATTGGTGCTGTGGGTTCAGATGTTATGTTGATCCGCCAAGACCTACGCAAGGCGGTTGATGGAATAACGGAGGCGGAGACGAGAATATCGAGTGTAGAGGACACGGTTACCTCCCACCAGAAAAAATGATCATCTCTGGAGTCCATCACGAAGGGCCTTGCGACCTTGGTGGAGGATGAGGAGGGAAGGGCCCGCAGAAATAACCTCCCATGTTGGGCTTTCCAGAAGGCTGTGAAGGAAATTATATGGAACAATTCCTCACTACATGGCTAACAGACTGGCTCCCACCCAACTCCGGGCCGTGTGGTGCCCTGTCCCGGTGCCCCCCACATACAGTAAATATGACATGTGACAAGATACAGGGCACCAAACAGAGCACGATGGACCGGTACACGTTGGAGGGGACTCAGACTGCGAACCCTGCGGGTCAGACCCACGCCATTCCGGACAACGCTGCGTTAATGGCTGCCATCACCCAGTCGAGGGATACCTTGCAGGCTAAGATTGGTGCCATGGGTTCAGATGTTATGCTGATCCGCTAAGACCTACGCAAGGCGGTTGATAGAATAACAGAGGCAGAGACGAGAATATCGAGTGTGGAGGACACGGTTACCTTCCTACAGAAAAAATTATCTTCTATAGAGTCCATCACGAAGGGCCTTGCGACCAGGGTGGAGGATGCTGAGGGAAGGGCCCGCAGAAATAACCTCCGCTTGGTGGACTTTCCAGAAGGCTGCGAAGGAAATTATATGGAACAATTCCTCACTACATGGCTAACAGACTGGCTCCCACTGGCTTTGTTATGGAGCGTGCTCACCGGGCCTTACTCCAAAAAACCCCTACGGACGCCTGGCCGCGACCTATAATTGCCAGGATCCTGAACTTCCATGACAGGGCTGCTATCCAGTGACAGGCCAGATTGAAAGACTCGATCCTTTATGCCTCACAACGCATAATAATCTTTCTGGATTTCTTGTGTAACAACGTCGACAATCCTTCATGCGGCCAAGGCCCGTTTGCGAGACTTGAAGATCCCATATGCCCTGCTGTTTCCAGCCCGCCTACAGGTCTCCTATCAATCGTGATTGCTCTTTTTCCAAAACACCGGAGGTGTTTGCCTGGTCTGATGAAACATTAAGGGCCCGATTACGATGTCGGACTGACCTGAGTCCGTCCGACATCGTTTGGGAACTGCGACCGACCGATCTCCATTCGTCGGTCACAACCCAGCAAGTAGGATGCGACCAAACACAGTTCGATCGCAATCCTATTCTTTACAATGGGAGCATGCATTCCGACCGGAATCCATGCTCTCATTGTAAAGAGCTGAGGTGCAGTTCATCCCTGCACCCGGTGGCAAGCACCTCAAGGTGCCTGCCACCGGGTGAAGGGATCAACAGGGGGTACCATAGGTGCCCGCTAAGCCGCCCTTGCACCCATGGGGGCCCAGCTGGGGGCCCCCAAAGTCAGATTCCCACAGACTTTCAGTGTCGGAAAGGCCGGCACAGAAAGGCTGTGGGAATCTGCCATCTTAATCCCTCGGGTGGAAAGAGCCGCTGTTGGGATTACAGGCCCCTTTCCGAATGGCAGACGGGCTCGTAAGCCATTCGCAAATCGTGTTTCGATTAATTTCCGACCGACTCCATCAAAATGGGTCGACCGAAAACTAATCCAAACAGGAGATTACGATGCAATAGGAACGGCTCTGACCGAGGGTCTGAGCCGTTTCCTACGGCATCGTAATCGGCCCTAGGTGTGAAGCCACATACCCCACCGCAACACGACTCGGGCTCACCATACGGAGATACAGCACGTAAGCTCAACAGACTCAAAGGAAAACAAAATCACAGATCGCGGTTGCGGCGCCGATCAAGAGCCGGCAGCAAGTCCTACTCAAGAGCAGTTGAGATCCGACGCGAATCGCCCACTTCACAGTGCAATGACTGAGGGCCAAATAAGACATCCAGTACAAGTCGATGGTGATGACCTATGTGTGTGGGCTACCCCCTGAGTGAAAATCTCTATAGACAATAAACTAACTCAGTCTTAGGAACTGCACCTCAGCCGCGACAGATGCTTCAACTGTTTTCAGGTATTGGGGAGGGAGGGTGGGAAGGGGTGTTGGATTGTTTGAAGTTGCTATTTGTGCTTAGTCTCTCTATTGCGCTTATGGCATCTCCACAGACGAAGCCATGCACAGGTCCGACTCTAGATTCCAGACCCACCAGACCCTATGTCAATTAACATGATGACAAGCCCTGGGGGAGGACTCAGGATAGTTAGCTGGAATGTGCGGGGCATCCTAGACAAGATAAAAAGAGGGGCCATACTCCGCCAGGCTAAATGATACAAAGCAGATGTTCTGTTATTACAAGAAACCCACCTTCTAGGTACCAAAACACCATGCCTCTCCCGCTTTGGCTTTGTACAGGTCTTTCATTCTGGATTCACCAGAGGATCCCGGGGGGTGTCAATTCTGGACAACCGCAGGGTCCCCTTCACTTAGATTACATCCTGGTCCGACGCCCATGGAAGGTATACCTTTGTCAAGGGCACGATACATGGGGAACAAATTGTCTGGGTAGCGTCTACGCCCCCCCCCCCCTCTTTGGCCTGGTCCTTCATGGAGCGCCTGATGACAATGCTGGCAGAGACACCCGGAGGGTTGACTGTTATCGGGGGTGACTGGAACGACGTCCGACACCTGACCCAAGACAGATGGCGAAGGGCTGGGAGGCTGGGGGATGTGCGGGAGTCACGCTTACAAACCATGATAGATGGGATGGGATGGGAGGACACCTGGAGAAGACTTTACCTGGCAGATCATTGATACACATACTATTCCAGCGTTCACGACTCATTCTCCCAACAGAATTACATATTTATATCCGCCAATTACTTTTATAGAAAAGTGACCGCTGATATATTGCCCAGGGACCTATCCGATCATTCCCCAGTGGTACTTGAACTGCGGATGGATGCAAATCGCCCCACCTTTAGCTGGCTTCTTTCGACTTGGCACTTGCACGACCAATAAAACTGATCACATATGCACCAAGCAATAGCCGAATATCTTACACATAACGCTGAGACAGTGGAGTCGATAGAGACATTATGGGAAGCCATGAAACCGACCTTTAGGGGGGTAGACATTTCTTTCTGTACTGCTCAGCAGAAGAAATGTCATGAAATGCTGATCAGGACTGAGGATCAACTTACAGATCTTGAGCAGCCGAGTAGAGGGGAGAACGGGAAGCAGATACATTGGCAATTGCTCCTTACACAACAACAATATGCTGGAGCACTGCTGGACGAGGCCAAGCAGGCCTGGTTGGCCTCCCGCAGCAGAATATACCAATGAGGTGATAAATCAAGCACATTACTGCATCGCTATGCCAACATGTGCTTAACTCGCATAATATACCCGATATTCGTGATGCAGACGGTAAGGTGCTCACTGATCCATCTGAAATTGCATCCAGTTTTGCAGAATACTTTGCTGAACTATACGTCCCTAGAGAAACCCTACCTGAATCCACTGTACAGCACTACCTAGATGACTTGCCTCTGAAGACACTGTCGGACTCACGCGTAAAGAGTTAGATGCACCCCCTTACCATCGAGGAACTGGGCGCTGCCCTGGTGGAATTACACTTGGGCAAAGCGCCAAGCCCAAATGGTTTCCCATGCAAATTTTTCAAACTATTCCAGCCTCAATTAGTCGCACAATACATCGCGGTGGTAAATCCTGCCTTAGTTGTGGGACGTCTCCCGCCCGATTGGAAACACGCCCAAATTGCAGTGTTTCTTAAGCCGGGCCAACCCCTAGACATCCTATCGCCACATTTTGTTGTTAAACGTCGATGCCAAGCTGCTGGCCAAAACCCTTGCAAATCGCAACCTGCCATATACGACATATTTGGTACAACCGGATCAGTAAGGCTTCATGCCCCATTGTGCCACTCGCCATAATATCGGCCGCGTCCACAATGCTATTGCAGTGATAGACCACCTAGACGGTCCAGCGGCATTACTATTAGCTGATAACGATAAAGCTTTCAACTTACTGAGCTAGACATATCTTTTTGCGCTTCTGCAGTGTTTAAACATTGGCCCCCAATTTATCTCATATATACAACTGCTATACACAGACCTCACGGCCTCAGTTCGGGTGGCAGGTTCAGTCTCCCATGCCTTTCCCATTGGATGTGGCACCCCTCAGGGATGCCCCTTGTCCACGTATTTATTTGCAATGGCCATGGAACCGCTGGTGTCTTGGGTTAGAATTGACACGCAGGTCCGATCCTTCAAGTGGTCTAGAGAGATTTCAGATCGTATAGCAATATACGCTGATGATGTCCTCTTCTTCCTCACTAACCCTAATAGGTCAGGCCCGAGGTTACTTCAAATAATGCAAATATTCGGTGAGACCTCAGGACTATACATGAATACCAGTAAATCAATCCTCTGGCCACTACGGGGCAATAGTGAAATGGGCACATGGGCCAAAGACGTGAAGATAGCCACAGATGGTTTTAAATACCTGGGGGTGTTCCTGTCAGCCTCCCAGTCTGCATCATGGGAGAAGCACTTTACTCCTATATGGTCGCAAGTACAGGCTGAGATGAAGTCGTGGTCGCGCCTGCCACTCTCTATCCTCGGGAGATCGGCCATCTTCATGATGGTTTCCCTCCCCCGTCTCTTATATCAACTGCAGAACCACCCCTTCCCAATATCGCCCGCATGGTTCCGACAGGTAAAAATACTGCTAGGTTGATTTCTCTGGGCCATGTTTTCAGTCCACTTATTGTGGAGGGATAGCAACCCCGGACATTCAGTCATATCATGCTGCCGCCCATCTCTTAATACTGAATGAGTGGTGGTATGGAGACAGACGAGACCCGGCTTACACGTTGGAACACTGGTTGATGGTGGACATGCCTCCCCATTTCTACCTTTATAAGACACAGGAGTTCGACTACTATCACCGGCTACAAGGGTGGTGTTCGGGGTTTGGAAACAATCACTGTACCAAATGGGATGGTGGGGCAGACAGACGGGAGAGACACCCCTGTGGCAAAATGGTCTTTTATCCCAATTATCCACACTGTCTGGCTTTAGGGGCTGGAATGCCATTGGTATCTCCATACGGGGAGTTGTTGTGCATGGCCAAAAACTGAAATCCTTCCAGGACCTCCAAAAGGAATTCGACATGCCCCACTCACAATTTTATAAATACCTACAATTCCGTCATGCACTGACTCCACATATTACACGTCTAGAAACCTTGCCGGAGTTTAACCCAATAGAGGCCAAAGTATTCATGGGAGACCTGGGAGATCATAAAATAACAAAGATATACCAGTCTTTAGTGACAAATATCCCTACCACATTAGATACGCTCTGGGAGACCTGGCAGATGGACCTGGGTCCCCTCGATAATGACGACTGGACTGGCGCGCTGGAATCTCCATGTGGAGCGGCCGTGGCATCCCGTTTAAGACTAATTCAGTGCAAATACTTGCATCAGGCATACTTCACCAGACATAGGCTATGGAGGGTGGGACTGATAACCTCCCCTACCTGCTTGCGCTGTGGTAACATGGATGGTACATTTATACACACAATATGGCAATGTACCGCACTTAATAGGTTCTGGAGAGGGGTCACAACATGTCTAGCCGAGGTATTAGGATGGGATATACCTATGTCACTGAAACTAGTCTTACTACACATCACAGATGGGATTGGTGGTAATCGATACAAACGACATCTACTATTCCTGGGCCTCACTCTGGTGAAAAGGGATATGGCCAAAGCTTGGAAGGCCCCGTCCCCCCCACGAAAGGAGCTTGGAAAACAGGGTTAGACTTTTGTATGGGCCTGGAGCTTCCCATATTTAAAGCCAGAGGTTGCCCACAGAAGCACCCCAAAATCTGGAAAAGGTGGGCGGAATACCGAGGCCTCTATATGGCGCCCCTCACTCCAACGCTACAAGATGATGGGTGATGTCACTCTTATACAGAGAAGCAATAAATAGGACATGGTGGCGGGTGGAGATCCGTGTATGGAATGGCACAGTTGACATGGCACAACACCTTGAATTGTTGAGGGCTAACGTTTTAAGCTCATTATGTTTTTCCGTCAAACACTGTATTGTTATAATAGATGTTGACAGCTTAGATGTGATAATGTTTCACATTGATTAGGAAAAGAATCCTGGAAGTACTGGAATGTCTCTGCTTGTTGACACAATAAAAATTTGTTTTCACAAGTATGTTGCTATGCATTCCCCATTGGATATCCAGCATGTCAGCCAGCACAGCTGTTTTACACCATGGGAGAGCACAGAGAGCATGTAGAATCTCAGGAGGAACCACTAGGTCTCAAATGAGGCATTCTGTCACAGGATATCATGTTTCTTGTATTTGTCTTCCAACGTTCACTCAAGGTCATGTACTTCATGAGGAGAGACACAGGGAAATCAGATATTTTGGTGTGGCAAAGTTAGATTACAGAGGAAGGGCTGCCCTTGAGCTGATCTGTGGCAGGGCTAGCAACCCCACTGAGAGTAATCGTTTTTCAGTCTCGGATGAGTCTGTGAACACATTTGATGAACGTGTAATGTGTAAGTTGTAGTAAAACACAGTTCAAAATAACAAAAGCAATATTGTTTAAGTCTTAAACAATGGGGTTGCTAGCCCTGGCTAGGATAGGATTGCATCTATAATTATAATATCTTCATCGGCTTCATCTCAATTATTTTCAGGGAGAAAAATGGAAGTACTCCCGAGGCCAGGCTTACATCCCCCCACCAAGGGAGCCTTGGGTCGAAAAAGTTTGGGAACCACTGGTTTGCGTCAATTCTGCTCCTATGGAGAAACCAGCTACCCGACACCAAGCCCAACCCCAATTCCTGCACCCCCAGCCAGATGGGAGCCCCTGTAATTGAATTAGCAGAGGGCTGGAATGAGAGTATTAGGGAAAGTTAACCACACCTGTAGGTTGGGTTAGCCAGAACTGAAGCTCCGGGAGAGATTTTCTCCGTTTTGATTTTTGGGACAAATAAATGCCACACTTCAGGGGAAAAGGTAATCATAGAGGGTGTCACCCTGCACCCCATTGGTCAGGAGTAACCCCCTTCTTGAGTGCCCAGAAACCTGGATAAATATGGGAGGGCTGCCCAGCAACTCGCTCCCTGCCTAGAAGAAACAAGAAGGAGGACTGCCCTGCAGAACCCCTGTTCTGCACCAAGAGGACTGCACTCTTAAGGACTACTACTCCTGCACACTTTGGGCTTCACTAAAAGAAGGGTTTTGCCTTACTCTAAATGTTTAAGTAGTGTGCTCCCTTAGAGCAACAGGTTAAAAGAGCTCCACCTGCATCATCTCCACCAAGAACAACTCAGTTGACCAGCATCACCTGGATTTTGAATGATTTGGCCATGTGCATTGTGGGTCTTGTAGTCCGACTTCCCAAGCAGCAGCTCAGATCTTCTGGAACCTTGGATTGGTGTTGTGGACACTTCAAGAGTCCAAAAGGATCTTCTGGAATACGATCCAGGTGTTTGAGACCATTTGGAGAATTTTCATCAAAACCTCCATAAGTTGACCGACTTGATGTCAAGTCAAGCTGGCGACGTTGAACCACGACTCGGCCTGAGATTCAGGTTTGCCTCGCTGGAGCTCTGGAGCTTTTCACTGTTGAGAAGACCTCTGGGAGGTCACAGAAGCCTCGCGCTGAAGCAAGCCGCCGTCATCAAACTGCAACCTGGCCGGACAAGGAGCCTCACTCGACGTTGAGAGAAAGAGCTCCAAAAAGTGACTAAGTCAGAAGGTAAAAGCTTGACCAGGCCCCACCGCTCATCACACCCGACCCGTGTTCCATCGCCGTTGGCCTGAAACTTTGACTTTGTCCCTGTCAAGCATGCCTAGATGTCCCCCCAGTCCAGTCGGGGTTTGTGCCCCACAGATCTACCTCCTTAAACCTGCGCACACTCTTTACAGTTCTACACCGAATCAATCCGACGACTCCGGCAGCAGCAGTTCTGCTGGACGCGGAGAAAGCCTTCGACTCCCTGGAGTGGCCATTTCTATTGTCAGCTATGCGTAGGCTGGGCATGCCCTTTGGGTTCGTAAATCTCACTGCACTCCTATACTCGGCTCCCACCGCCAGACTACGACTAAATGGCATGCTGTCCCGCTCCTTTACATTATCCCGCAGCACCAGACAGGGATGCCCCCTGTCGCCACTCCTATTTATATTAGCAATGGATCCACTTGTTAGACATTTCCAGGAGCGTCATCTACAGAGGGGGCTCCAATTCAACACTGGGCCTCTACTGGTGTCACTGTATGCAGATGACGTCATATTATACGTTAGAGACCCCCAAAACAATTTAGAACCATTAATCAGAGAGGTCATCAGGTTTGGCAGCTTCTCCGGCCTTGGCATAAATTGGCACAAGTCTGTGATATTTCCGCTCACCACGGGTACCACAAGATGGGAATGCAAGTTCCCACTGGCCTGGTGTTCGGACTCAGTAAAGTACCTGGGGATTAATATACACTTGAATACCACGGAAATCATACAGTTAAACTACGGTAAGGCAGTACACAAATTGGAAATGCAAGTAGACAGGTGGCTAAGACTCCCACTCTCGATTGCTGGGCGAATTGCACTGATAAAAATGATTGTCCTGCCCAAATTCCTGTACCTTTTTAACAATATCCCTATCCCACTTACAAATCGATTCTTCAAGTCATTATATACCCATCTTGTTTGACTGACTTGGGGAGGCAAACGGCCCAGGGTCTGCTGGGAGGTAATGACACTTCCGTACCATAGAGGAGGCTTTGGGATCCCCAACTTTCAATTATACTACTTGATCGCGCAGTGTAGCTTTGTACACTCCTGGTTTCACCCCGACGCCAGGATTCCTTACTTACGCCCTAAGGCAGATCTGGTCCTGCCGGACACACTTAATACGGTACTACCCCTGGGCTACCCACGTGACCCTACTGACATCCAGACGGTCTCCACTACCAGCTGGGCCTGGCAGAAACTGGTCAGAGTAATGGGGTCACCGGTACTATACTCCCCGAGCCTACCTATTCCAAATAAACGCTGGATTCCTATTACCGGGGAAAAGATAGTACAGTGCACTCTCTAAGTACGACATGAACACTATTGTGGATTTATACACAGAGGGGCACGTATTTTCGGTTTCCGATGGAGATAGGTTTAATGAGGCTACCTTCATGGACAAATTTGTACTAAATCGTCTTCGATCAGCTCTGAGGGCAATGATCCCTGGTTTTCCTATCGAACCTGATCCATTCACCCCACTCTCCACAGTCATAGATAGCACCAGGGGGGAGCATCTGGTTTCCAAGCTGTACCAGGCTTGTGATGATATAATTCCAATACACAATGCTAAAATAAGGACTACTTGGGAGGCAGATCTGGGCCTCCCTATTACGGACGACCAATGGGCTGCATGTTGTAGACAAACCAAGGAGGTCTCCTTGAATAGCCGTCATAAATTGATCCACTTTAAATTCCTGCGCAGAATATACTTCACCCATGAGATGACACATAAAATAGACCCAGACAGACCCCATTGCTGTTTAAAATGTAAAGCCCCACACGCAGACTTTGTACACCTCGCCTGGAATTGTTGCAAAATAAAAACGTATTGGGCCGAAATCTATCATACCCTTGGGGAACTGATAAGCTTAAACATTGAGCCCACTCCAGAGGTTGCATTGTTGGGATATGTGAATACCATCCCAAAGCCAGTCCGGAAATTCACTGCACTGGGGTTACTACTGGCAAAAAGAGAAATAGCACTCAAATGGGGACAAAAAACTTCTCCGACGCACAGGGAATGGCTAGGCAGTCTTGCATATTGCAACACTAACTACGATTTATATTCCTCCACTCTTCCTAGTACTTCCCGCCCACGGGATTTTTGGGGCCCTTTCAAACACTACACGACAACGGCACAGCCTACCACACAGCTTGAGCGCGGACTTGTGCCCGCGGGCATAGGCTGATCAGATAGAAACTGTATACTGGACACAGCAATGTAATATTTTATTTTTTCCATAACGTGATATGTTGTGCAAATTAGTATAAGGCAATTCGCAAATGGGCACAGAGGGAGTGGTGCTCACGAAATAGTAAAGTTGAATGACCGTGTTGAACAGATCATGATGGTGATATATTTATGTGGGGCTGGCAAATTTCTGCACCACACACTGTAATGTCATAATGCCATTGTAATGGAGCTCGAAGATCTATTGTTTTAACTTTGAAACTGGTAAATAAAGTGTAAAAAAAAAAAGCATGCCTAGATGTCCCAAACTCCCGCTTTTGACTTTCAGCCACTAGAAAGCATTTAATCTTTACAAATTCATATCTCCGGTTCACTACATTGAATTTTTGTAGTTTTGGTATCATTTTATTATGTGTTGTGTCTTACCTATTTACTGTTATTGGTGTTTATAAATGCTTAACACAGCTGTCTCTTAAGTTAAGCCTGACTACTCGTGAATTAAACTACCAAGGGTTGAGCACGGAATTAATTCATTACTGAGACTTGGCTGGGCCTTATTTGTGATTGTGGTGTCATTACTAGCTGTAGGTACCTACCTGCACCTACCAATAAACCACCGTCCAACAGTAAAACATACGTTCAAGCAGAAAGTTTGTCTTTTTCACCGGTCCATGCTGAGACCTCTTTTAATGGCATGAATAACACGGGTAAGCAATTGCAGATGACCAGGCAGAATCTTCATTCTGCTAATCATGCTATAATCACCCTAAAGACGTTTATCCAAGATATTTGAGATGGTTATGATTATGTAGTACAACGGGTATGCAGTTCCTAGGGAGGGAAATGATTAATTAAGAACTTTGCAAAGAGATATGAAGATGCAGGAAACCTGGTACCAGAGATGAGAAACAGAAAAGTTAGTTTCAGGAATTACATTAACCCAAGCAATGAACATTTATTTTCTAATGTAAGGGAAATCGTGAAGATGTTTTATGACATGTATGACAATACTTTATTGGCACTGAGTGACAAGTTCTTGCAGTGCATTGTCTCTCTTGTACAAGCATTTGCACATATTCTTCTCAAGAGATCTGCTTCATCAGAAGATATCCGGCTGATTGCAGAGATTTGTGATGTTTATCATGATTAACTCGATACATCATTGATGGTAATGAAGAGTGATAGTGTATTCCATGAAGGAACTCATAATTCAATTGATTTGTTGAATTTGAAATGTCTTTCAGCTAAACTTACTGTAGTGTTAATTACTCAGAATGTTACACACTTCAACATTGGAATGTCACTATCTCATCTGCTGGATGTTGTTATGAATAGAATGGGATGAGACAGTTAAATGCTGTTTACTCCTGGCTGGCTGCAGTGGGGAGCTTCCGGAATAAACATACTTCCTATTTCAGCTACACTGCATTCCTGGTTTTTGTCTGTTTGCATTGGAATGAATCATGTTATGTTATGTTATTATAACTTCTATAGCGCACGATTACCCGGAGGTGTCTTGGCGCTGAACTGAACCAACTCTGCCGCTCCTGCGTATCTTAATTCTGGAATAGCCACGTCTTTAACTTTTTCCTAAAAGCGCCCATAACAAAGTAGCGATGACAGCTGTGAACCTCTGTGTTTTTCTGAAGGTTAAGGGAGATAGCGTACACGTTGACTTGGATTCAGTCGTTCCCTTTCTGGTCTGCGCTCTTTACTAGGCTAAACAGATTTTAAATCATACTACACAACCCTAATACTGAGCAATTTTGCAGATCTGTTACATCTTGAGACTAGTTGTGGTGAGTTCGCAGTGGCAGTGTACCAGGTTACATATGGTCTGGATTTGGACATTCTAGTTGGATTTGGATTTCCAAAATAAGAATACTTTCATAATTTCAACCATTACTGTGGTTCTTGCCATTGACTATTGGGGAATTTGCAGCTCTTGCACCTTTAACGCTCATTCAAACACAACTTCATGCTGTATGCACGCATTTCCTTCAGCAAGCACCGCCTCACACAACTCCACATCATTGAATGAACACATTTGTTCGAGCAAGCATGCATGGAAATCCTTGTGTGCACTGCTTTAAGAAGCAGGGAAAGAAGGTGCCTGCAGGATGCTACATTCTCTTGTGTGTATGCGCACAGGAAAACCAGAGCGGTAACAATTCTGCATCTGTCATTAACCATTTCATGTCTGTAGGGTGATTAATTCTATAGTGTAACATGCCCACGAAAATCCGCACTTGTTATGTTATGTTAAAAAATGTGTAGAGCGCAACGTTTACCCTAAGGGTGTCTTGGCGCTGGCTTAGCAGAGAGCACAAGAGAACCTGTAAAGAGGATTAAAAATTGAAAAACCAAGTTTTTAGGAGCTTTCTGAAAACCTGCAGAGAAGAAGCTGATCTAATGTGTATCGGAAAGAAATTCCATTGTTAGGTTGCTCCAGCAAGGAAGCTGCTGCCACCCCACTTTGTTTTTATTGAATCTGATGGTGGTGACGTTGTAGGATCCCTATGATCTGAGGTTCCTGTTAGGGGCATACCAAGAAATGGCTTGTTTCAGAAATTCTGCTCCTGTATCGTGCAGGCCTTGAATGTAAGGCAGAGTGCTTGGAATTTAATACGGCTTCTAACCCTCAGCCAGTGCAAATCCTTAATGGCTTGGGGGACTGAGTGATGTTTGGGGAGACCAAGAAGTAATCTAGCGGCAGACTTCTGTAGTACCTGTAGTTTCTTAATATATTGTGCTTGAAGATTAATGTATAGGCCACTACGATAATCCATTTTGGATAGGATTAAAGACTAAATAACAGTTTTTCTGGAGGTGATGGGGAGAAAATGGAGAATTTTTTTATGATTCTGAGAGTGTTCAAGGAGGAGGAAAGGACCGCACTGACTTGCTTGCTGAAATTTGATTTGTCACTAAGTATCACCCCGAGACTCTTGACTTTGGAGGTGGACGAAGGGAGTGGGCCCATTTCGGATGGCCAGCTAGCAGGAGTTCAGAAATGGGGATTGTTACCTAGGAGGATCACCTCTGTTTTATCAGAATTTAATTTAAGGCAGTGCTTGCCCATCCATGTGCCATCCATGTGCCAATTTCCCTCATTTTGGTCTTTCAGGGTCGACAGGCCAATCAAACGAGGGGGTGGAGTAGCAATTATTTTTAGGGAGCAGTTCACAGCGACTTTCCATCCAACTTCCACTCCCTGTTATGAGGCTCTTCACTTTGCCCTCAAACTTAGCCCTAAGTCGACCGTCAGAGGCATTTTACTTTACCGTCCACCTGGCGCAAGAAGCGCATTTACTCTGAATCTAGTCAGTCTTCTTGAACCAACTCTCTTAATTAATGAGTTCACTATCCTCGGAGACTTTAACTTTTATCTCGAAGAGAAGGATGATAGGGAGACAGGTGCTTTACTAGACACACTGGGGGCCGTAGGTTTAGCTCAGCTAGTACAGACTCCCACGCATGAGGCTGGGCACACATTAGATGGCATCTTTACTTCGGCGCAGAGACTTACACTAAAAGAAACCCTCCCATTGACATGGACAGATCATTCGTTAATCAAGTTCAACCTCTCAGTCCCCATCGTCGGGCACGGGCGACTACAAAGCCCCCTCCCTCTATCTACATAGAGTGGAATAAAGTAGATAAAATTACCCTCCAAACTCACTTGGAGGATTCACGACCACTACTTAATGTTCACCCAGATTTAGCTGTCACTAAATAGACTGATTGGCTTAACGACGCTGTTAAGGCCTCAGTGCCTACAAAAAAAGCCTCAGGGAATAGGAGTATCCCTTCTGCCCCATGGTTTTCTGACGCACTGCGGAAGGAAAAACAAAAGTGCCGTTGATTGGAAAGGCGTTGGAGAGCGAACTATCACACAGCCGATAAAGAGGCGTATAGAACTGCCCTAACACAATATAAAAACCTACTGATATCAGAGAAAAGGGACTTTTTCACTAAACAGATTGAGAAAGCAAAAAACTCCTCCAAAGAGTTATTTGGGGTAGTAAATAAGCTGGCCACATCCAAGAACACAGGGATTAAGGGCGATCAAAAGTTTTGTGACGATATCGCAGCAGCCTTTAAAGCCAAAGTCCTGGACATTTATAAGGCCTTTGAGGATACGTCAGCCCACCTCCCCACCACTCGACCAATAAGCCATGAGTCCAAAAATAACACCCTCCTCTGTTTCTCCCCTACATCATCGGAGGCAGTGGAAAAATACATAAGAGAAGCAAAGTCGGGGTCTCCTTCTGACCCATGCCCGCCGGCCTTTTTGAAAGAGATAGCGGAAGTGGTGAGCCCTGGACTCACAGAAATTTTGAACTCTATGTTTAACTCGGGCAATTTTCCATCTAGATGGAAAGACTCCTCCATCCTCCCATTGCTAAAAAACCCAATCTAACCCGAACAACTATCGTCCTATAGCCCGGCTGCCGCTGCCAGCTAAAATAGTCGAAAAAATTATGAACACTCAACTATCCCAATTTATTCATGAAAACAATCTGCTCGATCACTCCCAGTTTGACTTCCGTCACGAGCATAGTACGGAAACGGCACTCATCAAAGCCACTGAGGAGATCAGAGTGGTGATGGATAGAGGAGGTAAAGCTGCCCTTGTACTCCTCGAGTGTGGATCACTCTCTTCTGCGGCAGCGACTGGAGAGCCTGGGGGTCAGGGGAGCGGCATTAGCCCTGTTGTCCTCCTTTCTCAAGGACAGGAGACTAACAGTAGCGGTAGATGGGTATCACTCAGTGCCGTACACCCTCCCGTGCAGAGTTCCACAGGGCTCTTCCTTAAGCCCATCTCTTTTCAATGTCTATGTTTCGGAACTTGCTCCACTGATCCGGGATTTTGGGTTTAGCCTGACGTCCTACGCCGACGATACCCAGATAGTGGTGGCTGCCTATAGAAATCAGGCCTCTCCTGCTCTTCAATTTCAGAATTGCATGAGTGCAATAAATAGATGGATGGGTACACATTGCCTCAAACTCAATTCCGAAAAAACCGAGGACCTAATTTTTGGCAACATGCAACCCAGCTGGGACAACCTGTGGTGGCCGACAGAGATGGGTGAACCACCAAAACCAGCGCATAAGGCTAAAAATCTGGGAGTGTGGTTCGACAACTAACTAGCACTCTCACATCAGACAAATGCCATCGTCTCGGCCCCCCATTTTCTCATTAAGAAAATAAGGAAGATCTTTCCTTACATTCCCGCAGACACTAGGAAGACAGTGGTAACATCTCTAATTCAGTCAAAATTGGACTATTGCAATGGGCTCTATTTGAACATACAGAAGCAATATCTAAAAAAGCTTCACATTGTTCAAAACACAGCGGCTCGGCTGCTGGTTAACATTCCCAGGCACAAATCAGTTTCCAAAGAGATTCGTGGCCTGCACTGGCTCCCGGTAACACAACGTATCAAATTCAAGGCCCTTTGTCTGGCATATAAGGCACTGAGCCGCACAGGACCTTCTTTTCTCCAAAATCTCTTTGTCTGGTATGAACCAGCAAGACAACTTCGCTCTACTAGGGGCCAGACTCCTGACAGTACCTAGAATTCGATCTTCTCACTGGGGCGGCCGTAGTTTTCTCTACCGGTCCCAGGATGCTTGTTTCCGGTCCAGGGAAGACATGGCTTGGCAGTTCGGGCTGGACTGTTCCCATGAGGCACAGGGTCAGACTGATTTGCATATGGCCATGTCTGAACTGGGGTGGCGGAGTGAGCTAAAGAATGATGATGGATTTAACCCAGATCAGTGAGTGCTTGCAATGTTCAACACTCCGTCCATCATCCCCTTTGGTTTTGCTAAGTTCGCCCTAAGTTGGCAGGGTATGCCCAGACGTGGGTCCCTTGCTCACTTTGCCACTGGATTCAAGATAGCCTGGCTGATGAGGGTTATGAACCCGAAACCGGTCCCAGGAAGCTTGTTTCCGGTCCAGGGAAGACATGGCTTGGCAGTTCGGGCTGGACTGTTCCCATGAGGCACAGGGTCAGACTGATTTGCATATGGCCATGTCTGAACTGGGGTGGCGGAGTGAGCTAAAGAATGATGATGGATTTAACCCAGATCAGTTGACTGGGGGTGAGTGCTTGCAATGTTCAACACTCCGTCCATCATCCCCTTTGTTTTTGGTAAGTTCGCCCTAAGTTGGCAGGGTATGCCCAGATGTGGGTCCCTTGCTCACTTTGCCACTGGATTCAAGATAGCCTGGCTGATGAGGGTTATGAACCCGAAACCGGTCCCAGGATGCTTGTTTCCAGTCCAGGGAAGACATGGCTTGGCAGTTCGGGCTGGACTGTTCCCATGAGGCACAGGGTCAGACTGATTTGCATATGGCCATGTCTGAACTGGGGTGGCGGAGTGAGCTAAAGAATGATGATGGATTTAACCCAGATCAGTTGACTGGGGGTGAGTGCTTGCAATGTTCAACACTCCGTCCATCATCCCCTTTGGTTTTGCGTAGTTTTCTCTACGGCACCGCTAAACTCTGGAATACGCTCCCGAGTGAGCTCAGAAGTGCTGGCTCCCTCACCATATTCAGGAAGGGGCTAAAAACCTGGCTATTCCAGAATTAGACGCCTGGTCGGGCCTACTGTGTCCTCAGCGCCGAGACACCCCCGGGTATTTGTGGGCTTTATAAATCCCAATAACATTACCATTAACATACAGTTGTGAAGCTTTACATTCTGAACCAACCGGGGTTGATGAAATCGGTTTCATAGGTGCTGGACTTTGGACTTCAAATCAAGGCAGCAGTGTATAGCTCACATGAGAACGGTGACTACATTTATTGGTTTAACTTATTTTGTTATTCTAATTATTGTGGCACCATAATGGTGACTACATTTATTATTTTAATTTATTATTTCGTATTTAGATTGCAATCTACTTACACAGCCAGTCACCATGTCGAATCATTTGTCGTCATCACCGAGTTTTTTTTGCCTTTTCCAGGGGAACCTGAAAATCCTTGGGAAGAATGGGTTGATGCATTTAAAATATATATGCTTGTCTCCAGGAAGTGAAAGGAAAGCTGATGACAGAAAACAGGCTATTTTATTACTCTCATTAGGAAAGTAGGATTAAGAATATAACGCACACTTCCAGAAGGGGTGATAACAAGGCATTGTATGTCAAAAAACAATGAAACAATTAGAATTATATTTTGAGAAAAAAACAAATGTAATTTTTGAACAACACATTCTTTTTAAGAATCCAATCTGAAGGGGAGACCATTGATGCTTTAGTTACGAGCCTCAGAGCCTTGTTAATGAATTGCACATTTACAGGCAATCATGACAAGTACATTTGGGACCAAATGATGATGCATACATCTAATATGTCCATTCACAAAAAATGTGGGGTGCTCACAATCCCACGTTATTGGAAGCTCTTGATAAAGCGAGGGGAGAGAAACTGACAAAGTGTGTAAAAATAATGAATGAGAGCAAGCAATCTAACATTAACATCATGGACAATAGGAAAGAAAATGATACCAAACATAAACAAGTTAGCAGTGTTCAATCTAAAACTAACATAGGAAAAGTAAACTCTAGTGATAACTATAAGTTTAAAGCATCAGATACAAATTGCTGTATAAGATGCAGTAGTACTAATCATTGGGCCAAAGATACGTCTTGTACAGCAAAGAGTGTCACATGCATGAAGGGGAAAAAAATAGGCCACTATGCATGAATGTTTAAGAGTGTTAAGGCAATAAATAAGTTCGTTCAGGAATTATGTGTGGAAACAGAAGGTAACACTGAGTTTGTAGGTAAAGACTGAGCTTGGTTGATGAGGTCATTCAAGATAAACTTTTAAATGACCACATTTTAAATGTTGATGATGAAGATCAAAAAAGACAATTGAAGGTAAAATATCCCAAGTGTTGAATTGAGATCGATGGTGAAGGATTTACGTACACCACTATTTCTCTGGAAAATGTTAGCAGATTTTGGGAATTCGAATCAAAGTGGTTACTCAAGTCTGACGTAAGAGTTATGGAGGAGAATTTGTGGATTTACATGTTTTTTTAATTGCAAATAGAAAAAACAGAGGTAGTCTACATGTGGCAAAGAAGGGAGCACCTTTGTTGGGTTTAATTCATCAGGCTTCCATGGGAATACAGTTATGACCGGGTGCTTAAGAACAAATTGTTTTGGTAAAACCCTGTTATGGATTAGGATAGTATTGTTAAATGTTTCCCTGAAGTGTTCTCCGATAAATCGGGAAATCTCTGTGGCTTCAAGCATAAAACTGTCCAACCTAACGTTCATAAAGTAAAAAATCTACCTTTTTCTGTAAAGGATACGGTTTGGCAGAATTGAAGAGATTAATGGGACAGTGACATAATAGAAGAAATTGAGTCATCGGAATGGTTGGCGGCCACAGTGGTGGTGCGCAAACCAGTTCAGTCGACCTATGTGACTTGAATAATGCCATATGGGTTGATAAGACACATGTTACTTAACATAAAGGAGATGTTGGTCACCGTTTAGAAAATTAAATGGTTCTCCACAATAGACTTGCAATCAGCATATCATCAGATAGAGCTACATTCTGGTCCACAACATTTAACATAATTTAGTGCATTCAGGTACAAATGCATGCCATTTGGGTTGGCGTTCTCGTCTTCCAGAGACTTGTGCAGACGTTTTTTGAAGGAATTAATGGGGTGTGCTACTATCAAGATGATATATTAATCTTTGCCAGAGTGAGACTAAAGATAACATATTAAGCAGGCGCGGTCGGTGGTAGGAGTGCCGGTCGGGCGGTGACGTGGGGCGGGGGAGGGGCAGGGTGGGGGGTAGTAAACTACGGATTAAGGCCCAATACAGGTAAGTAAACATTTAAATAAATAAAACGAATTTCGTTGTGAGCTCTGCATCGCCAAATGTTTACTTACCTGTATTGGGCATTAATCCGTAGTTTACTACCCCCCACCCTGCCCCTCCCCCGCCCCACGTCACCGCCCGACCGGCACTCCTACCACCGACCGCGCCTGATATTAAGAACTGTATTCAAAATTTTACATACTAATGGATTAACTGTGAAATCTGAAAAGTGTAAATCAAAAGTGAACAATGGAACTTATTTAGGTCATACCATTGATGCCAGTGGTAAAAACCTAGGGATAAGTTAGTAGATGCTATTGTCGATACTCTGGTGCCTAAAAACAAAGACTATCTGTAGATGTGATATAATGGAAGTAATGACATCAGCAGAATGTGGAATGTTGAAGTTAGAATGTGAGAAATCACAGTTGGAGAAATCAGTTGCTTGGAAGATGCAGAGCGCTTGGTCACATAATAAAGGAGCATATTTAACTTCCATTGGGCAGCGTGTTACTACTACAAACCAACGTATGCCCAGCCGGTGTTCCCGGCGAACCTCCTTGATTTTGACAAGGAACTTTGAAAGATTGTCTTTCTAAATGTGCGGTTGAAGAGATTATGAAAGCAGGTGACCTTTTGAAGCATTGTCTCCTTCCCGTGACCGGCAGAGTATCTACAAGGGGAGATGCAAGACTAGTACGTTTGACGGAGCACTGTGCACATGCATTCTGTATGCCCCCCCTCTAGAAACCGCTGCCTAGAGCTACTGAAAGGTGCTTGCTCCTCAAGCAGCCTACACATTGAGGTGTTTTAGGGCAGGGAGCTCGGAGGAGATTAGGAGGAGTTTTGGTGCTGTGATGAAATGTTTTTATTAGGTGCGCAATTGTCCTCGCATGTCGTTGTACTGTCTCGTGCTCAGGCAGGGAACAGTGGTGCGCTTGCACGCTGTGCTTTAAAAGGCACTGACCGCAATATTGGAAGTAGTGGGTGCACACCCTGTGCTTTTGAAAGGCATTGAGTGCCATACTGGAAGTAACAGGAGCAACAGGGGCACAGTGAGTAGCAGTGTACTGAGCGGTGATCCGCTCAACCTTAATATTCAGTGCGAAAAACACTCGTTCATTCGCACACCTTAAATCAAAACTAAAAACTTTAAGAATGCTGTGCTCAGAACACTCGGTTAATCACACACCTTAAAGCATAACTATCTTAATCATTCAATGCGGAGAACAAGTGATGATAGTCGTGATTCGCACACCTTATAGTAATAGTAACATTTGAAGCATTTGCGCTAGAAATTAAAAAAACAATTGTTAAAATCTGGAGACTATGCAGTATATGATAGATTCTGTGACAAATGAGGCAAAACCATAATTATATGAAAAACCCCACAGCCGCACAATCGCATATTTCCAGAGGCCCTGTTAATAGGACTGGAAGTACAGGCCTATAAGAAGCTAGGATAGTACTGGGGATCCTGCCCCTGCTGCACTTTGTGGCTTTTCATTCAGGGATGCACTGATGAGTGTGTGCCCTGACAGCCCCATTTCAGCAGATATACTGTGCTGCCGGAGGCATGCGCAGTATCTCGGCTAAATAAAATGTATTGTGCCTATATTGGGGGATCATAGTTGAACTACGCCCCTCAGACATCTCACTGTCTACCTCCTAGGAGGTCCTTGTGTGCCTGTCCACCTCCTAGGAGGTCTTATGTGCCTCTTGTCCTTTTTTGTTTGATGTACAGACATAATAGACTGAAGAGGCAGATCCGAATGATACTGTGGATAGACAGCACCTGCCACTTCTACCACAAAATCTTTCTGCCACAGCAGCAGGATGTTCCCTCATGTCTTCTACCTCTTTTATCATCCTTACCATCTCTGCAAGTTGAAGTTAGTGGTTGTTAAACATTGAGCCAAATGGAAAACGGTGCCTGCTCAAAATCCAAGACGCATTCACATTTCAAAGGATCCAAACTGGCAAGTTTAGTGCCGTGGGTTAACACACCTACCTCAGAGACATGGTCCACCTGACTCCCCTCTGAGTTCACCTGTTTTAAAGCTCAAACTTGGTGCTCAGAGACAAGAGTTCAAATTTTATGTTTTTTCTCAGACTTTGCTTTTCTGCTCAGGCCCAATCTTTCCTTCCCATGTGCTACAGTGCAGTTTAGTTTCTATTGCAAAGCCCATAGGTAGTCACCTGGATCTCAGCACTGTTCATCCTGCTCTTGGTCCCTCTTGTCACTCTCGCCACATGTCGCTGCCTTCTCTCATGTTCCCTGTCATCCTCCCTTTTCATTTTTCTCAACTTGCCTCTTTGCACCCCTTACATTTCACTTTTGTCTTGTTTCATATTTAATATATAGTCTGCTTGTCTCAGATTGATCTTCTCTGCTCTTTCTAAATTTCCTCACTACAAATGTAGACCAAAAGGACATAGTAAAATGACATAAAAGCAATGAACATTAAGAAGACGTTCACAACAGAGTGCACTCTGGGAAGGAAGAGGGTGCGCTATTGAGAGGGGATAAGAAGAAAAGGTAAATAGAGATCAGTACCATGTGTCCAAAATCTTGCAGTGCAAAGTCAATTAAAAGATCACCATTCAGAAGGGTGAAGTCTGCTCAGTATCAAGAAGCTCATTTCCGTGACTATTTTATTAAGAAGAGAAGTTGGTTGTTCTTCTGGAGATAGGCTGAACACTTAGAAGACATAAATTGCACTGACAAAAAGTAGATTCTTGTGCATACAAAGCGGAGCTCTGCCATAAACAGGCATCATCTTGTAGAGCTGAACTCACTCCTCTGCAGATTGTGCTGAGCTCCAACACAGATGCAGTCAAGTCCCTGCATACATAGTGCTAAATCCATGCACAGATAGAACAGAGACCGTGTACCCCTAGGTCTTTTCTTTCATTGAGCCGGAGCTGAGTTCCTGCATATATGGCACTGAAGCCCTGGGCAGACAGTGCTGAGCTCTTCCAAGTATGCAAGTGAGCTCCATTGCAGACATGGCTGAGCCCCCTGCACAGGCAGAGCTCGAGCTTAGCCAGTTCACAGCCAGAGTTGAGCTCTTTGAGGATCCATTCCTATAATGTAAAACCCAAGGTTCTGTGGGAACTGAGAAACCAGGACCAGCTATTAATCCGTGGGAGTATCAAACGCCTCTCATCCAGGTTAAAGTTCCTGCTAGGGGAGAGAAGGGATTGAGAGAAGTGATTGAAAAGAGAGAGAGAAAGACAAGTTAGGTAGTAGTGAAAGAGAATTAAGAATGTGTGTGAATAGGGACAGAAAGGTGAGAAAGAAATGAGAAGAGTGTGACTGAGATGGAAAAAAACAGAGACGGAGTGTGAAACAGAAGGCACCAGAGTGAGAGATGTATGAACAACACCACAAAAATAGTGCTAAGGCAAACTCTATGTTATGTTAAGGGTATTTGTGAAGTGCACAGTTCACCCTGGAGAGTATGACTGGGACCTATCCAGGTGAAGAGCCAAGTTTTCAGTTTCTTGTGGTGCTCAAGTACTGAGAAGACAGCTATAATGTGTAGTGGCAGGTTGTTCATGGCTTTGGGCAAGAGGTAGGAGAAAGCAACACAGCCAACTCTGGTTATTTGTATGTGGGGGATGTGTGCGAGCAGGATTCTGGCTGAGCAGAAGTGTCTGGTGGGTCTGCTGCATGAGGGTTTGTGAATGGGAGGCCAGTGTAGGTCTTTGTCTGGCGGGGTGTTGGGAACACGGTGGAAGGCCTGAGTGTATCTGGCTGCTGGGTTGTGAATGGTCTGAAGTCTTCTAGCAGTTAGACAGTGATTCCGAAAGAGTGTGTTGCCGTAGTCCAACTTGATGGTGATGAGGGCCTGGGTTACCTAACATGCATGGGCTGACTGGGAGCCATTTGAAGATTTCATTGAGCATTTTGAGGGTGTGAAAGCAGGAGGCGGTGCCTACATTGATTAAGAAAACTTTATATTATATTTCACCCATTCCTTTTGGTTCCTCCCTGGGCAGTGCTGTTTGTGGATGGTGCCAATATCAATCTCTATAGAAACATTTTGGTCACCTTTTATAGCAAATTAAGCATGGGGTTGGAGTAAAAGTGTTTCATATATGAAAGATTCACTTGGCAGATATGTTTTAGAATTGTAAAAGGTGGTCTCAGCAATTTTTAAATTGTGTTTCACATGGAACATCAAACGTAAAGTCTTCACATACTGAAGGAGTTTGGTGTTTTATATATTCACTTTTCTGGCATGGCTGAAGCAGCCAAATCCCAAAGTGAGTGGATGGAGGAGAAAAGCATAAAGCTTGTGAGGGCAGGTCAACTTCAAGGGTGAAATAGGTGGGATGTCTTGCAGCAGCCTCTGTAAGTGCATGTTCGCTAATCGTTAATGTATGGCTTGGTGGCACCACAAACAAAGGGAAGAGCTCTAATTATGGTTTTCTCAAATCAGGGTCCCCTTAGTGAACAAAAACTCTGCTTACTTCCCTATATTGCTAGCTATACCTTCCATCTTCCTGCAAGAGAGTACCAGGCAACTGTTCAGGCAAAGGAACATGAGCTTCACAGTGACTAAGGGTGCGGGCTTTTGGTTAGACCATAACTGAAGTAGATAAATAAGCAAGAGTAAGTGATAAAGCATAGAGGTTTTTATTTCGCATCGGCCGGGAGAGTGATGAACCCCGCAGGATTGCTACCCTACTCTCAAATTGGCTACACACAGGTATCTCTTTATATAGGGTATTTTTGCTGAATCATACATAATAATCATGTGACCGACAAAGGACATATATGGTCATTTTTGAGCAGCAGTATACAACTAAGGCAAAATCCTCTCTCCCTCCTATGTATTTATGCAATCATCTGACTACATGTTAGTTGTGCAATCTGACCACATTACTTGATTTGTGCAATCTGACTATATGTCCCATTTCTAAAACCTCAGCATAAGCAGAATGCGTGCTACTGTTGCAATTGAATTTTGATTATCCCTGTGCCTTATCTATCCCTACTCAGGTGACCTCAAAGCTGATTGGCTGCGTTCGCCCCTCCCCTGCATTCTTCCCCTCTCTTGGTCGTGCTTCGGAGGAACTGTCAATACTCGTTTGTTTATTGTACTAGAGTTTGTTTTATTAATTACTGGCTACCGTCAGTATGTATCAAAGGTTGCAACTATTTTCTCTCCGAGCTATTCCACTGTAATTCACTAACTTGAAGCATTTAGCATATACTGCTGCCTGATCACGTACATTTCTGTGTGGGTACAGGTGAGGTCCTTTAGTGGCATTTTTTCAGGATCCCCCACTTCACTTTCTATATTAACATTCCCCCCTTTAGTTGATTCTTCAACTATCTTAGATGTTTGCCTATCTTCTCTTATCTTGGACCGAAGGCTTGCAATTTGTATGTTAACATACATTCCCTTTCCCAATTTTGTGACTGCGTTTTTACAGCAATGTAATATTAATTGAAAGATATAACACATAACAAGCAGCACCACTATTGCTGGAAGTAATTACTTAAGTAGTCCAGACAACCAATTTGGAAGCCAATTAGACCATCCTGAAACCCAATTCATCTGGGGCACCTCCTTCATGCATAGTTTGTTTTAAGTCATATAAAGTCTGTATGGCTCTAGTTAGAGAGCCATTTTCAGCATTGTTTCCCGGTAAAAACGTACAGCAGGCAGTACTTTTTCTTGCACAAACTCCACTGTCTATAGCCATGAGCAAGTCCAACACATCTTTAGTGTAACCATCATTCTCATAGCTCTTAGTTCTTCTTTAATCAAGTTGAATCCACACTCAGTATCATTCATCATCTTTAAAAGTTCCTACCTTTTAATCTGAAGCCACCTTGCATTTGCTTTTATTTACAAGGTGAAGAAGGATATTGACCCTCCTGCATTAACTTGGTGTTCATTAAAGAGTCTGAAGTCTTGTGGGATGTTTTTGTATATGTTCCATCAGAAATACTCAGTTTCTCTTCTTGTTCTTTTATGGCGTAGAAGGTAATCTTTTTGCCTATTGAGTGTTTGTGCAATGTTGAGACATCCTCCCCTGGAATCATCAGCACCGGGCTATGCAGGGTCACCAGGGAATAGATGTTGTTCCAACCGGGTGGCAGTTGGGCAAAGACTTTTCCCCACACTGCCAGTAATAATCAATTAGTCCAGCGGTGTCTTGTTGTAAGCTTCCGAGAGCTTTAGTGGTGCTGCAGTTATTGTTGATCCCCACCGGAACTGTACCACTGCCCTTAAAATATAAAGTAAAATTTGCTAATGTAATCACTTTTATATTTTTAGGAGTAGGGCGAACAGTTATGTAACTAGAGGTATATGTGTTACAAATGGCCTTACACCCTTTTGTGTGTGTACAGTTTAACCCCTTCTCCCACAGGGACCTTCACTGGCAGGAAATTACGAGATTGTGACTCCATTTTTCCTGTGAATAAATGGATTCATTTATTAGCATTACTGGCCTTACTTCACACCCTTCTTTGGGAGTTTGGGGAAGGTCTGTGTAATTATTACATCTAAGGTCTGGATCGTACACTGCTAGCTTTCCCTGCTGTATTATATATTCTTTCAGGAATTAATATCTTTTATAGCTTCCAAAAACTTGTCCTCTTCTTCCCATATCTTCTAGTTCTTCACATATTATGGATCTATCTGTTATGATTTTGGTTAAACTGTTACTCGTTTCATAGGCAGAGGTGTTCATGTAGCTATTTGTTGCTTGGAATAAATAGGGTGTATCTGACCTCTTACTCTACAGGCAAGCAGGTGCATCAAGCAGAGGGTGATGTTTGGGTCTACCTCTTTTGTTAAGAATAGAATTGGGGTGGATGTTGAGTGAAGTTTTAATGAGCGTACATAACATGATGCATTTGTTGTCTGTTCTCCAATGTTTTTTCATTGTGTTATCTTTTAATCCTGTATGAATCTTGTCATCCCGAGTGTGAGTGTTTGAGTGCACGTTCATTTCTCTAATTTCTCTAGTGTACGCCTGGCTATCCTATCATTGTCACTATTGCTATTATAAACCCCATTATTACTGCTCAGTGATTCTTTAGGTGAATTACAATGATGTACACATATCCAATACCCAGCCACGCATAATGGAACAAAATGACAAAATAATACATATCTCATATTTCTATGAGGCAAAACAAAGTCCAAATGCCATGTTGGAGGAGAGGATGTCTTTGGTTGCTTCTCCTTTCTTTGCCCTCCCCTTTGCTTCCTTAATGTCTCTTGGCACTAAGCTCCGTTTGTCCGTTGTACGTGTGTCAGGTATATCTATGGTGTTCTGACTTTCACTTCCAGCGCTGTATCTGCTGATTTGGTGATTGTGTAAGGTCCTTCAAGTTTAGGGTTCTTCTAATTCCAGACGACCTTCTTGATGTACACTGTGTCTCCTGCTTGCGGGGCAGGGTCTGGTTCCACAGAATTGTTGGAGTTCTTTTGTTGGTACCGAAAAACTTGTTTAGAAAACAATTCTGCTGCCTTTGTTAGTTGGGACAAATAGTCATACATTTCTTTTCCTAGCACCTCACTACTTGTTTCAGCATCTGTTTTTTCTCTATATGGTGGATGCTGCATTTTAATAGTCCTCCTGTCACTACCTGATGGGGTGTGGGGTGATGATCAGTACTTGGTGTGTTTCTTAGTGAGAATAATGCAATGGGAAGGCAGTGTTACCATTTCTTGTTTAATGTTGCTGATAATTTGCTAATTTTGTTTTTTAGAACGCCATTATGGCAATTATATTACTTAGTGGGTGATAAGCTGAAATCAGTTTATGCTTTACTTCTAACATTTCTGTGATATGCTTGAAGATGTCGTTTACAAAATGGGTTCCGTTATCTGATCTTATTGCTTCTGAGACCCCCATCTTGGTATAACCTCTCTTACAAGGAAATTAGCGGCTGATTTTGTATCACAATGTACACATGGGCCTGCCTCTATCCACCGTGAGAAGGGACATACCTGTAGTTGTTGCACTTGTCTAACATATCTACAAAGTCAATGTATAAAGCTTGAAAAGGACCCTGTGGGCGTGGTATTGTTAATGTGATCACCTTTAGAATTGGTTTTGGGGAATATTTACGACACGTTTGCCACTAACTTAAGTACATAGTCACCATTCGATGTAAATTTGGTATGAACCAGTCTGATTGCAACCCGTTACACATTGGAGTAATGGCGGTGTGTGTTGGGTGATGTATTTGATCTAAAGCAATGATCAATAGCTGCTGGGGCATCACTGGTTTGCCTGTTGTGCTATATCTGAATATCCAGTCAGTACTAGATTGTTGACATCCTCTCTGTTTCCAGAGTTTTCTCAAACTCTGGTGCTGCTTCTTGCAGTTCTCTGAAATGCATCTGGGAAGTCTCGACATATGGTGTTGTTCTGGATATATTGGTCTCACCTGTCTTATTTTCTTCATACTCCGCTTTTTATCTTGCAAAGAAAATTTGGTGTTTGTCATTTCCCTCTGGCTGCTTCTTTAGCCGCTTGATCTGCTAACCCATTTCCTCTGGATACAAAGGGGCTGATTACGATGCTGGTCAGACCCCCCCGTACGACCGCCGCGTACGCGGGCCAATTCCAACCGCTGAGGCCGCAAACTAATCACTGCCATTTTATGATGCATACAGTGCAGACCTCCGACTGCTGCGGTCGGAAAGCTTGCCGATAGGGATTCCAATACCGACAGCACTGTGGTACACCCGCAGAGCAGATTACAATGAAACCGCTGTACTTGCGGTTCGGGTTCTGCGGTCAAAACAACGGCGATCGACTACTGCGCTACTGATATTGCCAAACAACACAACTGTGTCCATTGGAAGTTGGAAAAAAAGACACAGCTGATGGTTATTGCCTAGGTGGACACACCTTCATTTCGCTGTATAAAATACAGCCCATCCCAGACCATGATCCTTTGCCACAACACTGTAGTGAAGCCCCACACACCACTTGATTGGAGAGAGAGAGAAGGCAGCCATCACTACACAACACCATCACACACACACCCCAGCCACTTTTGTTCACACTGTTCCTTATCACTCCTAGTTAATACCCATTTTGCATCACCTTCACTAGGACACTCACGTTTTACATTTTTTTATTAACGTCACCAGCAAAAAATCCACGTTTTTCTGTCACTGAGTTGTCAGTGTTGGTGTATGAAATCATTAGAGTAGAGCCACATTTGTTTGGAGCCCAAGTCCAACAAACCTCTGTTGCTAGGAAGAATGTAATGTGGGACAGGGTCGTCAACAAGGTCAATACGGTCTGTCTCATCCTACGCACAAAAGAGGACTTCAGGAAGAGGCGGCATGACCTGAAGATCAGGGTCAAGCGCCTCGTCAACAGGCAACACCTGGCAGATCAGAAGATTGGCGGTGGGCCTCCCGGGCCACCAATAGACCTCACAGCCTGGGAGGAGAAGGTGCTTGCCATCTTGCACATTGAGGGCTTGACTGGAATACCTGGGGGGCTGGAGACTGGTAAGTAACACCTCACCAACTGGCACAACATATCAATGTATTGTTTGCACACATCTCACCTCTTGCTATCGTCCATCACATGCAAATTTCCCAAATGCACTACCTAAAGTATCAGATGTGTCACTGGCAGTTGCAATCAGTAGTCCTGCACATAATCCCTAATGTATCAGCCTCCATCACATATCACCCATGGGAATGTTGTTTGCAAGTGTTTTCCCATCAAATCACCATTACAGTACCCATATATTGTGCCAATGTACAACAGTATGTGCCAACACAACAGCATCTTGCCAACAGGTATGTTACACAATGTCGTTTTGCTAGTGTTGCCAAAATTGTAACTGACAAAACTACAACTACAATCAGGCCCTGTACCCTGAGCACCTAACAACATGTACTACTCTCCTTTCCCCATAGACACTTGGCAGTCATGTCACTACTCAGGTTCACCTAACAGGTAGGTTGCCATTGCTCAAGTGTGGGCTGGGAAAGGCTGACATGACTGCAACTCACATCGGGCCCTGTTGCCTCAGCACTTGACCAGATGTACCAGTTCCATTTCCCCATAGCCACTTGGCAGCCATGTCAGTAGTCAGGTTCACCTCACAGGCAGGCAGCCATTGCTCAAGTGTGGGATGGGAGAGCCTGACAGGACTACAACTACCATCAGGCCCTGTTGCACCAGCACCTAAAACTATGTACTGCTCTTGTAGGAAAGTAGGTTTCTGTTGCAGCAACCCCCCCACACTTTTTGCCTGATTTCTGATGCACTTTGACTTGATGTGCCCTGTGTCCCTGCCAATAAGGTACCCAGGGCCTGTGTTCTTTCCCTAAAAACTGTACCATTGTTGCTAACAATTGGCACCTCTCTGGCCACAGGTAAGCCCATTATGAAAGGTACCATGGGTACCAAGGGCACTGTGACCAGGGAAGGCCTGTAAGGGTTGCAGCACATATTGTGCCACGCTTAGGGGCCCTGCATCTTAACACCCACACACTGCCACTGCAGGCTGCGTGTTTTTGGTGCAGAGAAAAGTGAAGTCGACAAGGGACACATCCCTGTGCGCCATGCCTGCTACCCACTGCCTGGGGCCTAGGTAAGTCACCCCTCCAGCAGGGTGCCCTAGCCTACAGGTGAAGGGACAGTTGTATGAGCACTGTACCCTTACACTGTCTAAGTCCATTCTTAGACATTGTAAGTGCAGGAAAGTCATAAAGAGTATATGGTCTGGGAGTTGGTCATTACAAACTCCACAGCTCCATAACGGCTTTACTGAAATCTTTGATGTTTAGAAGCAAACTTTTCAGCACATTAAACCCACACTGATGCCAGTGTGGGATTTAATGTATAATGTACACAGAGGGCATCTTAGAGATGCCCTCTGAATAGCGACCAGCCCTGGTGTGGTTCCTGAATGGCTGCCCGCCATTTGCCACCACAAGACAGGTTCCTGGACCCCTGGGTAGAGGGCCTCTGCTCTCTGGGTCCAGAAACAAAGCCCATCCTAGGCAAAGGTGGGTAGTCCACGAAGGGGAAGCTTCAAAGGCCTACCGCCTTTGTAAGCTGTCCCTGCCTTATGCTGCCCCCAGTAACTTGCTCCCACCAGTTCTGAACCCCCAATTTGGGCGTGAGAATCAGTGGGAAAACCAAGTTAAGAGGACAGGTGTGCCCACCTTTGCCAACCCCACCCTTCAGGTGGGGGAGGCAAGGTGAAGCACACTTCTCAGTACCCTCCATCTTGAAGATGAGGGGACCCAGCCAATTAGAGAGAGAGGCTCAAGCCACCTTCCCTCTGGAGGGTGGCATAATAGGGGGACTTTGGACTCCAGACAATGTGTTGCTTTCATCTACCACCACTGACAACTACACCCCTGTGTTTTCACCATTGCACTGTAAATGTATTGTAAATTTGTACTGCAATAAATACAACATGAGCCACTGGATGTGTGAAAAGTGTATCATTCAAATCTAGCAAAAGATGAAGTGAACATCTTTTGTACCACTAAATGTAAGTACAGGGACCTTGTGTATGCATGGACTTGTTACATTTCGAATATGTGCACATGAGTATACCAAACGTCACCCAACACAGACATAGAAGTGCACTGCCTCAACACATCTTTATTACAGCGGACCAACCTTTGGTGGTAATAAGGATGTCCACAGAGTGAAATGACATCAGTGAAATGACCCAAGGCCGTGGCGTGTCAGGTGCAGTGGTGTCTTTAGGCGTCTGATCTTCTTACCAGCTCCGGTCGCAGTTGGGGGGACTCTTCAGGTTGAGGCTGCAGGAGTTGGCTTGAAGCTCAAGTTAGACCGGGGATCACCAGATCCCAAGTCAGGAGACCTGGGGAGATCTCCTCGTGGGGTTTGGCCACTTGAACTCGGGCCGTGGGTGTCAGGTGCAGAGTGGTGCAGAACTGTGGAGCTGCCTGGATCCGGGTTCTGTGCCTGAAGTCTTTCCTGAGTCTTTAACATGAGTGCAGGGCAGGTTCTATGTCCGCAAATGTCATGTTCAGACCATGTTTGGAGAGGATACATCTGACAATGCCAAAATCAGTAGTAATGTTACAAATGTGTCAGGGAATCAGCTGCAGCCGTATCGACTACCCCACAATTGGGACCCGACATCATATATCACTAGGAACCACAACAGGGTATCACTACAGTAACTGAGTGTGGGAGGGATGGGCGGAAATAGAAGCTATGAGGCTTGAGAGATCTGTCAATGGTTATGATTTATTGAAAGTTCTTTGCACCAACAGGTTTTTCAGAGAGTGAGTCTGGTCGTCGGGGCGTCGTCTCCTGGTCCTTCTCTTCCTCGTATCTTTGGTTTGGACCTGCGACCCGCCGTGCCCCAGGAAGCTCAAAGAAAGGAGAAAGGACGGTAAGTAGCCCTTTAGGAAGTATTCCCTAAACGTATAACTTGGGTCAGGATCCGCCACCACACCAAGAGTGGGAAGAAGGGTAATCTCCTATGTCTCGTGAAATAGGTCAGGCTTTGACAAGATGAAGACAAGAATGTTCTGGTCCTGCGACTGGTTTCTCTACAGGTGACTTTCAATAGGTGTAGGAAAGTAGGATCTTCTTCTTATGGTCACCCCCACTTATTGCTAAATGTGATACTGTTTTTGACTAGTCTGACTAGGATCCTGCTATCAGGACCCCAGTCTATCTGCTTTCTCCCTAAACTGTTATGTTATGTACTTAGGTACACTCTAGATTAGATACTGGGGTACCATTGTCAGTCCCTAGTATATGGTACCCATGGCATAGGTACCCCAGAGGCCTCTCATGGGCTGAAGCATGCATTATGCCACCCGTGAGAGGCCATGCAAAATGGAACGATAGGTCTGCCATTGCAGCCTGTGTAAGTTGGTGCATGCACCACTTACTTAAGATATAGGTTTACTATACCTAAGGGTCACTACACTTAAAGCATATAAGTCACCCCTATAGCAGGCCTTAACAATCCTGAAGGCAGGGTGCTTGGTTCTAAGTGAGAGGGTGCCACTGCATGAGCAGCACACCCCTGCAGCCTACGTAGTCCATTCTCCCAGGTTGTTAGTGAAGGAGCCATTTACGACGTGTAGAGTGGCATTATGCGACCCGTGATGACCAACTCTAAAACGGCTGAAAGTAACCCTATAGTGTTTGGTGTCAAATATTGTGGAATCATACCTCCCACAACGGTAACCGGTGTGGGAGGTATGATTCCACCCATCAGAAGCGAGCTTCGATGGGTCCCTGGTGTTCCCGGTACCAGCCTTCTAGTCCCGGGCAGCACAAAATGGTTGCTACCGACCCGAGACACATTTCTGCCCTCCTGCTGCTGGGCCAAGCTCGAGCAGAGGAAGGTGGAACAATAGGCATCCTGTCACAGGGAGGTGTGACCACCTCCCAGACAGGATTTAGTGTATTAGGACTGGGTGGGTGCGCTCGCCAGCAACCGAAAGTCTGCATGGGGGGCACATTTGGTGTCCCTGTGCATAGTCCAGTTCAAACCAGTCCTGGGAGCCATTGGCTCCTGTTCTGGCGCGAAACTGGACAAAGGACATGGGAGTAACCTCCCCACTGTCCAGACCCTCCCCTGGGAGGGTCCCCTGAACCTGTCCAACCCACTCCCGTGGGTACAAAAGGGCTTATCTGGCTGAAGGACCCTAGATTCAACGTGGACAAGATTCTGAACAAGAAACCACTGAGCTTCGACCGTCTGGACACTCTGGACTTCGTTTGGGCCCGACTTCATCTCCCTCTCCGTCTGAAGCATCGTCTGTGCCCGTGCACCATACAGGCTCCGTGCAGGACCTGTGGAGCATCAAGGACAACCGAAGATATCTCCCTTGGAGTGAAGGAGTCACTCCCAGCATCCGCAGGCACCACATCACGACTGACCGGTCAGCTGCTCCTGAGCTCCTACGGACTCTGAAGGCTCCAGCAACACAGTAGGTGGGTTTCTACGTCCCTCGAGGGCCGAGCTGCCCTCTTACCAAGGTTGAGGCCAGAATCCCTCGTGGGGGCTGCAACACCCATACCCCTGTGCACCACGTTCATTTGCAAGTGCATATGCTTGTTGGCATTACCCGAGCAAGTGCATTGGGCTCCAAGTAGCCCCAACCTCTGGCACCATTTCCTACCAAGAACTCTGGCCTCCTCCCCAGAGTGCTCCGTGGGTTGCTGTTTGGTGAAATCCCCCGAGGTCCTCTCGCGACTCCTGTGCCTCTGGCCTGTGAGTCCACTGGAGGGTCAACTTTGCTTTTCTTGGGGTCCCCTGGTTTCTCCAGGCCTGCCCTGACTCCCCTTGCTTTGGTGAGTCTCCTGGACCTTGCTGGTCTGAACCGTGACCTTCTCTGACCTTCTGCGTGGGTTGACGTTACCAAGGCTTGTTGGTGCTCCCGCCGGACATCGACCCCTCAGCACTCGACATCCTTCTTGGGACAGCTTGTATTCAGCTCCTGGTCATCCTCAACGTCTCCTGGTCCCCGTAGCTGCAGAGTCAAGAACCCCCTCAACGCACCTGAAGTACCCGACATCGGTGGGCATTCGTCTACCGAGCCCCTAGTCACTCCTGAGTGACCCAGAGTCTGTCCCCTCTGCTTTCAGGTACTCTTCGACAAGAATCCACCTTTGGATTCCACCGGACACTTTTCTTCCTTCCAGCAGTGGCTCTTCTTCGAAGTCCTCCATTGAGATCGACGGAGGTTTCCGACGTCACTTCAGACCTATGCACCCGGCTCCCCTGGGATAGGTAGCTCTGGTACTACGGTATCCACGGGTGGGGTGGCTCTCCAATCTCCTAACTTCCATGGGGTTTCTTCGAAGTCCACTAGGAAGGGTCCTTAAACACTAAAACTTCAACTGCTACTTCCCCATAGAATTGTACGGAGCACGCAGGCATGTTCCCACACTGAACCTGTCCTCCGTGGGGTCCCTACTTCCTCACCTTGGGTGGTTCCTTGGGGTCCCAGCGATTCTACATCCGCTAGACACTGTCTTTACTCGAGTCGTGGTTCTTATACCACTATTTTAGTATATAGTTTGGTCCCCCCCTGGGGCCCACTGTTTATTAGTGCTATTTACTATTGTTTCTATGCTACAGGATTGTGTGATTTGTGAGTATCTTCGTGTAGAAGATACTGTGTCGTACTAGAGAGTGTTATATTAATAAATACATATTTTTATAACTACTGTGTGGTTCTCCTTTCATTTAACCAATACCATAAGGTTGCATTCTGGTAAAACAAGCTGCTTAACATTCCTTCAAGACTAAGCCTGAAGGCTGCTCTCCACAGCTACCACTTGGATAGCTTTCTAAGGTTATCTTTGACCTCTTAAATCACCATAAGGGTTGTTTGGACTGGTGCAAGGTGCCCACTTTAATTAGTGGACAACATATACCAGGCCAACTTCTCACAATAGGCGTGCAAAGAAAAGGCGATATGTGAAGGGGGGGGGGATGGTGCAAGGGTAAAACAAACTCCAAAAACCGAAATGCGGGCTGGCTTGCCCCAGTGAGACCTACACCCAATGGTTTAAAGGTCCTTCCCGTCCCCTTTTCTCTACGCCTCCCCGCTTCCTCGTGCCCCACCTGGTCCCCACAAACACCCGTCCCAGGCCCTTGTACGGCGTCACTCACCGTCCGGGCCGCAACTCTCCTGAGTTGTGGCAGCCTTTTCGCACCTCCTGGGCGGAATCCACCACTCCTTGAACCACTCCTCGACTCCTTCGTCACCATCCTGGTCTTGGTCGGCTTCCTTGCTTTTCCTCCTCAGCGTTTCCTCGATCTCCTCGTCTCCGGCGTTCAGCAACTCTCCTGAGTTCCGCCTTCCGGTCTCCTCCTCGTGAAGTCCTTCTTCTTCCTGTACCACCTTTTCTTCAGCCTGATAGATGTCTGATTGGTTCCCTCCCTTGGGAACGCCTCAGTCATCCTGCGGGGAAGAGTTCACAAACCATGGGTTAACCACTGTAGTTCCCGAGCGGTTCCTGGTTCGGGAGATTGAGGCTTCGGTCAGAGGTATGAGGGGTGCTTTGGGGGGTACAGCATCGGGTCCCTCCTGACACTGAGCACAGGTCCAGTCTAAACAAGTGTAGCAGAATCTGATGGAATTTCACAAACATTTGCCAGTGGAGTCCCACAAGCTCTGTGGCATACAATGATGAGACACAAGAACACCGACATTCAGCTCATTCACATTTCGGACTAACCCTCCACTAACAGACCTGCACAGAGTCACCCACATTTGTACAACCAAACTGTCAACCATCAACGACCTCCTCACTGATGCACAACCGTATTACCTGTAACAGTCACAGTCATGACATCTCTCAGCAAACTTACACTCAAGGGAAGAAAGTTGTTGAGCTGTTGACGCATGTCAACTCCTCCCTCTTCGCCACTTATCATCATCACTGCTCCTTTCAGTGTCCTCACCCAAGCGGTCCTGCTGGTCTCTACCCTCTACGATCAGAGGGATTTTCCTGCGCAATGTGAGGTTGTGGAGCATGCAGCAGGCAACTGTGATTGGACTCACCTTCCTGAGTGAGTAGAGGAGGGCTCCTCAAAACCGGTCAAGACATCGGAATCTGGCCTTCAGGAGCCCAAAAGCCCGCTCCACTGGCCGCCTTGTTCTACCATGGACCTCATTGAAGCGGATTTCCCCTGGCATTGTTGGATTCCTCCGCTGGGCCAACAACCATATCTGGTCGGGATACGCTGAGTCACCTAGATGGGAGACACACAGATGTGCATTTATGATTCAGACATCTGCAGAAGATGCCACCAGACATCACACACACAAAAGTTGGAGACATCACACTCAACTAGCCAGGTCCTCCCTAGTTGTAGTAGTGACATCAACTGGGATATAGTGCTGTTCCACATTAAGTAGTAGTCATGGGCAGATCCTGGGAATTTTGCAGAATTACTAGGGCAACATGTGTGCCATCAATAGCTCCAACTACATGCGGGGTGTGACCTAAACCATAAAAGTCTCCCTTCACAGAGGCCAATTCTTGACGTTTGGGAAATTGAATGTAGCTATCCATGTGTCTCATCAGTGCTGACAACATAACACGTTGCACCATACTAAACATCGGTTAGGACATTCCTCCTGATATAGCCACCGTGTACTGAAATGAACCAGTGGTCAGGAAGTGCAGTGTGGCCATTACTTTCACTGTTGGTGTCAGAGCTGTGGGGTAGGTCCGACGATGACATGAGTGAGGTTCCAACTGGTAACATAGATCCTGTATTGTCTGCCTATTGAGACAAAACTTCCTGATGACGTCTCTTTCTTCCATAGCCGTTAGGTCTGGAAAAGGCAGGAATATTGGAGCCATCCGTCTTCTCCCTCTGCAAGGATTCCTATGTGTGGAATATAAACACTTATTGATCATGATCACACAGTCCACACTAACTCATACCAGGATACAGTCAACTGTCATGCGATTTAACAGTAGTGCATTTGTGAGCAGTGTATACATCAATACACATCATGTATGTGTGACAGTAGACATACATACAAAACAAATTCTAGTATGAGGCAAGTGGAAGAGATGCCTGACAATTTTGTAACATTGAGCACTGTTGTGTGAGAGCCCATCATAGCTGGCACACAGCATAAGGCATTACATACACATACCAAATATATACAGGAGTCATCCTGATGGATAGGATGCACTGTCATTATCACAAAATCCACCTATCTGCCCCAATCTGGACTATACATGAGTCTGTAACAGCACTGTAAACATCATACATAACCATCTAATTTGAAGGGCACTGTCCTTTTGTGGAGTCTGCACTGCACACATTACCACCGTCACCGCCTGGGTACCCAGCCCCATGGTAATAGTGTGTTAATACACACTTATGTACAACATTGAAGTGATCAATACTATGGGCAGGGTAACTGTGTCATACATCAGGTGACGTACATATATAAATGTTGTATGGGAGACACACTTACGAATCACCATACAATGTGGAAATGAGGAATGACATTGTGGAGGCCTCACCTCCACATTGTGATTTTCCCCGACCAACAGCGCTATCAAACTGCACAGTAGGCATGTTCAGCCATAGGCTGAAAAATGTTATTGTGACCGTTGCAATTCAAGGCATGTGTCCGACGACAGTGGAGACCTCCTATGTGGATACCAGACATCACCAATGGGACAGGCTTATTCTGCGACCACCGGCTGATTTGAACCACGCAGCCATAGTCTAACGTTGAAAAATGCGGCTGCTGCCGTCCAATGTGTGTGGAATCTACACGGAAGGCCACCTATGTGGCCTACTTATACCTTGCGTTTTTGACAGCACATCACTTGCCTCCAGACACTGCTGATGACTACACCTCTCCATCACCTGCTGCTGTTTGTCACCTCTAGAAGCACTCATGTTGCGCACTAAAGGGGAGAGGGCCCATTCCTTCACTCCAGAGGAGCTGGAAGCCCTGGTTGACGAGGCTCTATGGTTCGCCAGAGGCACCGGTAAGTTTCTAAATTACTCACTGCACCATATTTGACTGCTTACCTTCTGATCCCATTGGCTACCATGTGCCTCAGAGTGTGAGCATCATGTTAATTGCATACATTACATGACCCTCACATGGGGCACATATGTAAAGTCCTATGGGCCCCAGGAGTATGTGGAGAGGAGGGCAACATTACAATGAGTGAAGCAGGTGATTTCCACTTGTGTTACATACATATCTCTATGCATCACTCTAGTTCATGGTAGCTAAATTTACTTGGATACAGACATCATGGTATATGTGCATTGATCTGTTTAGGCATCTCACCATGAGCCCTGTCTGCATACTGTAATAAGCAACAGAGGATGATGTTATGCAATTGTTTTGTTCCACTGTCCACTCAGCCCACATCACACTTTTGCACACCAGCTGACTGTGAGATTAATACAACTCACAGACACCTTCTGAGCGCCACTCAACCGTATGTTCACATATGGATTAGGCAGAGGATGAATAATTGGTTAAGAGTGTTGGAATTGGGAGGTATATTTTGGTTAATTAGCCTCAGCCTACAGGGAACAAGGCCTGACTGTGGGAGGAGAAGTGATGCAAATGGTCATGTTGCTGCAGCCCAGCTGCTCCTTTGATGTACCCAGACACAGTATTCGGTAACCCTAACTACATTCTTAGCTGTTAATTGGCTAATATAAGGGATGGTAAGTGAGGTGAATGCCCTCACCTGATAGTTCTTTACATTGACCCACAGTGTCAATGTGTCTGTCACTAATGACTGTCCCAAACTCACACGTCTGTTGACAGTTTATTAATTGAATAGCTTCCAGGATACTTCCCGCTTGCACATCTGAAACATGTATAGTGAAGTTTAAGGTTACTATTGGTGAGAGATCGAGGTATGGATCACATGTTTGGCTAGAGTATTACCACTCACAAACCACATACACATGTAAAGTTAGTGTCATCCCTGTTACAGTAGCACATGTGGCTAAAGGGGTGTCCTGTGATGGCAGTACTTTTTCCTAGAAGAACTAGTCTGTCTAGACGTGGTAAGGGTCACAAGGGTGTATGTTTGATGATGTTTATTTTAAAGAAAAAATCTTGTTTCTTTTTATAAAGCCCTCACCCACCAACCTAGTTGGTGGCATGCTTCATCATCGGGCCCACCCGATGACACCGAATGTGTCCCGGGTGTGCTACAACGCCTGTATTACAGCGGATTCCCAAGGAGTTTCCATCAAGATGGGAATACCACACACCCAGAGAGTTCATCCTGGAATGCGCCAAGCTAGCCCTCAAAGAAAATTACTTTGAATATGAGGGGGACTACTACCTACAGACCAATGGGACGTCTATGGGGAGCGTTTTCGCCCCTAGCGTGGCAGGACTTTACGTCCACCACTTTGAACAGACACACATAACCTCCCCCACCAACCCATATCTCTCTAAAATCCGCATATGGCGTCGCTACATAGACGACATCTTCATGATCTGGGAAGGCACACCCACTACCTTATCAGCATTTCTCTCATGGCTCAACGAAAGAGACCCATATCTTCGTTTCACAAGCACATGCAGCCCCAACATGCTGGCATTTCTGGACCTTCTCATAACAGCTGAAGGGGGTATACTCAACACGAAAACATACTACAAACCCACAGCGAGGAACTCACTCCTCCGGTTTGAAAGCTTCCACCCCAGGACACTTAGAGAACATCTCCCATTCGGGCAATTTGTCCGCATCCGCAGGAACTGTAGCCAAAGACTATAAAGAACAATCTATCACCTTTGCATCCAAACTACAGGAACGCGGCTACCCTAAGAAAATCATTAGGAAAACAATGAAACGCGCACACAATCAAAATCGCGAAGCACTCCTGGAAGACATTACACGGGAAGCATCTAACCCACCCATGACATGCGTAACCACTTATAATGTTGCCTCTAACAAGGTATCCAACATAATTCGGAAAAATTGGCGAATCATCAATTCAGGCACCAGAAGTTGGGAACTCCCTCTTTTTGCCTACAAACGGAATAGTAACCTGAGGGACCGCCTTGTGTCAACACGCCCCAGGACACAACAAAAATCTACCCCTAACACAGTTTTAACAACATGGGGTCTCCCCAGAATAACTGGACATTACCCTTGTAATGACTGTAGCGTGTGCCACTTAACACGCACAACCAAGACACTGTCACTGGAGCCTGGAAAAACCTGGACGCAACAACAACACACTAATTGCAATTCTACCAACGTAGTGTACCTTATTGAATGCCCATGTGGCATGCGCTACGTGGGCATGACCACTCGCAAAATACGGACACGAAATGTGGAACACCGAAGCACCATCCGGTGTAAGAAAAACATCAGCCGTCTCACTGACCACTACCTCCAACAAGGACATACACCAAACAATATGTCATGGTCAGTAATCGAGCAATTCAATCAGATGAAACAGAACAATGAAAAGTTCTTATTGACAAAGGAACAACAATGGATTTATCGCTTGTCCACCCAGCTACACGGACTCAATGATTCTATTCCGTGGCACAGCCTGAACTACTAAACTGACAGGCCGCCATACATGGACGGTCACTGACCATGCCACCCGGAACCGTCTGTCCTCTTCTCTTTTCTCTATTGTTGTTTGTACAAACTCCCCCTCCCCTAACATCGGCCCCCTTTTTCCATCAGCATTAAATTAATAGCGAGTTATTTGCAGTAACTCTGTATAACCATACTGATGGGCTCTTCCACTTACACATGTTGCCTTAGCACCGGCATGTCTTTGACTGAACACGAGCTCCGCCTAGTGTTTGCAGTCAACTATCCATAATCTTTGCTATAACCTTACTGATGGTATCTTATGCGTTTTGCTTTATTTATTTTCTTTACAGACAGTGTAGCGTTATTCTTTCATATACAGCATAGCGCTACCACATTACCTTGGCAACTGCAAGTCATGATATACCTACCGCCTTTATGGTCAACACTGGCCCCTCCCCTCCCCCCCCCTGACTATTCGTCATCATAGCGGGCGGGGCGCGCAGACTATGCCTGTTTTCTATTTCTTTCCTCTTTTAGGAGACGCTACTCTCGTCTTGCACTGATTGAACACACCGGGTCAGGCCTGAGATGTATATAAGACACCCGCGAACCCGGCGTCACTACCGCCGGAGTTCCGTAACAGCAACAACAGGTTGATAGGAGGGTCCTGGACTGACACGCAGTAAGTCGATCTAGAGGCACTACCATGCCGCGACAGATCGGGTAAGACCTTTCCTTTTCAGTGATCATCACTGGCCAACGCGCCACTTTTTTCCTTTTCTTTCCTAAAGAGCCAGCACCCCTGCCGGATACTCATGGGGCATTCGCAGCAAATCGCTAGCGTGAGAACCAAGTTACATTTTCTTTCTTCTCACCATCCTGTACCCGATATTATCGCCACTCACTTTACCGCATATATCGGTCTCTTTCACTGTAAATACTTCACCCCGCCGTTAGCTCCGTAATTCACACGGACGGCTCGGTCATCAAAATATGACGTGATGATGCATAATTTGCTAACTCTACTTTCTGTATGTTTGTTTTGTTTTGTATGTTTTTATGTATAGTAATGCTTTGAGAGGGAAGCCCCCCCTCACACATTGTGCACCTTAGCGCTTGCAACACATTTTTATCTAGGACACAAACTAGTAGCCTAGTCACCACCTTCGCACATCACTAAGGTCCTGAGGAAAGCCAGTTTACATATTAAGGCCTGGCTGAAACATGTAGACCACTCACCGGATGCAGGAGTGTCATAAATAACACTCCGCCTACATCCTACGCCTTGTTATTATCACTGCCAGGGCCCAAACATTAAAGTAAAAACCTTCGGGGATTGGGACCACTGGACAGTTTTTAACCTATCACCTTTCACGTCACCTACACTGCACACTCAGCAATACACCTGCTCCGCTGTAATACAGGCGTTGTAGCACACCCGGGACACATTCGGTGTCATCGGGTGGGCCCGATGATGAAGCATGCCACCAACTAGGTTGGTGGGTGAGGGCTTTATAAAAAGAAACAAGATTTTTCTTTAAAATAAACATCATCAAACATACACCCTTGTGACCCTTACCACGTCTAGACAGACTAGTTCTTCTTGATTAGATACATTACCCCAGGGGATCAGAACTAGTACTCTTATCCTCTCTCTCATTTTTGATATATTATAGTACTTTTTCCTACTCACAAGGTATTTCATTTGAATAGTCCACAATTCCACACAACCGCAAAGAGATGTAGCTCTGAGTGTCACACATACCAACCCTTACCTTTTGACCTTAGTTCTTGTATGCTGTGTAAACTATGTTCCTCTCCACAATATACCATGTGCATCAATGCTCCAGACCTGCCAGTTAAGGTGTCTGGACAGTCATGCACAGGTAGTCTACCCTTCAGCATTTCCAAACGGTGTATTGTGTGTCATAGTCTCTCACATCACATTCCATCTAGGGTTGCCTTGGTCAACATGATGTTGGTGGGCTACCTCAGTCTGTGTATGTCATATCCAGGTTTGAGGTTAATCATCAAATGAGCAGAAGGGGCTCTTTCCATGCTTTAGTTGTGCTTAGCATGTGACATGGACACATGTACAGTGTTGTAGATGGATTTGTGTGTGTGCTAGATGGAAATCTATTTTGTACCTATCATACAGATGTCCTCTAATGTCCTACAAACTGTCTGTACATCTCTTGCATCTATACAGATCAATGCCCATCAAAAGAAGGTAATTTGGAAACCCATCACCCGGAAGGTGCGGACCCTGGGGGTCTTCAACCGGCGCAGTGTCCACTGCCGTAAGAGGTAGGATGACCTTCGGCGCTGGGCTCGCAAAATCGCAGAGATCCTGCTGGGCCTGGCCCCCAAGATCAGAAGGGGCATGCGCCGGACCTTGAATCCCCTGATGGTCTGCATACTGGTGGTGGCCCACCCAGACCTTCATGGGCAGTTGAGAGCCCAAAAGCAACATGTTGGGGGTGAGTACTGGCCTGAGTGTAACATTGTGCATGAACAACTAACTTTTGATACAGGCTGCTTTTTCCCCACAGCCCGGCACTTCGGGCTGGACTGTTCCCATAACTAACAGGGTCAAGACTGATTTGCATATGGCTGGGTCCAAACTGGGGTGGTGTGGTGAGCAAAAGAATGATGGATATAACCTATGATCTTTGTGACTGGGGGGTGAATGTTTGCATTATCCAGCATTCCGTCCATCAATTGTTTCTTTTGCATATGTTGCCTTAAGTGGGAAGGCTATGCCCAGACGTGGAACCCGTGCTCACTACACCACTGGATTCAAGCTAGCCAGGCTGATAAAGGGTGATGCCCTGAAACCAGTCCCAAGATGTTTGTTTCCGGTCCAGGGAGGACCTGGTTTGGCAGCTCGGGCTGGACTGTTCCCATAAGGAACAGGGTCAAGACTGATTTGCATATGGCTGAGTCCAAACTGGAGTGGTGTGGTGAGCAAAAATTGATGGATTTAACCCAGATCCTTGTGACTGGGGGTGAATGTTTGCATTGTCCAGCATTCCATCCATCAATTGTTTTTTTTGCATATGTTGCCCCAAGTGGGAAGGCTATGCCCAGACGTGGGACCCGTGCTCACTACACCACTGGATTCAAGCTAGCCTGGCTGATGAAGGGTGATGCCCTGAAACTGGTCCCAGGATGCTTGTTTCCGGTCCAGGGAGGACCTGGCTTGGGAGTTCGGCTGGACTGTTCCCATAAGGAACAGGGTCAAGACTGATTTGCATATGGCTGGGTCCAAACTGGGGTGGTGTGGTGAGCAAAAGAATGATGGATTTAACCCAGATCCTTGTGACTGGGGGTGAATGTTTGCATTGTCCAGCATTCCGTCCATCAATTGTTTCTTTTGCATATGTTGCCCCAAGTGGGAAGGGTATGCCCAGACATGGGACCCATGCTCACTACACCACTGGATTCATGCTAGCCTGGCTGATGAAGGGTGATGCCCTGAAACCGGTCCCAGGATGCTTGTTTACGGTCCAGGGAGGACCTGACTTAGCAGTTCGGGCTGGACTGTTCCCATAAGGAACAGGGTCAAGACTGATTTGCAAATGGCTGGGTCCAAACTGGGGTGGTGTGGTGAGCAAAAGAATGATGGATTTAACCCAGATCCTTGTGACTGGGAGTGAATGTTTGCATTGTCCAGCATTCCGACCATCAATTGTTTCTTTTGCATATGTTGCCCTTAGTGGGAAGGGTATGCCCAGACGTGGGTCCCGTGCTCACTACACCACTGGATTCAAGCTAGGCTGGCTGATGAAGGGTGATGCCCTGAAACCGGTCCCAGGATGCTTGTTTGCGGTCCAGGGTAGACCTGACTTGGCAGTTCGGGCTGGACTGTTCCCATAAGGAACAGGGTCAAGACTGATTTGCATATGGCTGGGTCCAAACTGGGGTGGTGTGGTGAGCAAAACAATGAAGGTTTTAACCCAGATCCTTGCGACTGGGGGTGAATGTTTGCATGGTCCAGCGTTCTGTCCATCAATTGTTTCTTTTGCATATGTTGCCCTAAGTGGGAAGGGTATGCCCAGACATGGATCCCGTGCTCACTACACCACTGGATTCAAGCTGCCCTAGCTGATGAAGGGTGATGCCCTGAAAAAGTCCCAGGATGCTTGTTTCCGGTCCAGGGAGGACCTGGCTTGGCAGCTCGGGCTGGACTGTTCCCATAAGGAACAGGGTTAAGACTTATTTGCATATGGCTGGGTCCAAACTGGAGTGGTGTGATGAGCAAAAGAATGATGGATTGAACCCAGATCCTTGTGACTGGGGGTGAATGTCTGCATCGTCCAGCATTCCGTCAATCAATTGTTTCTTTTGCACATGTTGCCCTAATTGGGAAGGGTATGCCCAGACGTGGGCCCCGTGCTCACTACACCACTGGATTCAAGCTAGCCTGGCTGATGAAAGGTGATGCCCTGAAACCGGTCCCAGGATGCTTGTTTCCGGTCCAGGGAGGACCTGGCTTGGCAGTTTGGGGTGGACTGTTCCCATAAGGAACAGGGTCAAGACTGATTTGCATATGGCTGAGTCCAAACTGGAGTGGTGTGGTGAGCAAAAATTGATGGATTTAACCCAGATCCTTGTGACTGGGGGTGAATGTTTGCATTGTCCAGCATTCCATCCATCAATTGTTTCTTTTGCATATGTTGCCCCAAGTGGGAAGGCTATGCCCAGACGTGGGACCCGTGCTCACTACACCACTGGATTCAAGCTAGCCTGGCTGATGAAGGGTGATGCCCTGAAACTGGTCCCAGGATGCTTGTTTCCGGTCCAGGGAGGACCTGGCTTGGGAGTTCGGCTGGACTGTTCCCATAAGGAACAGGGTCAAGACTGATTTGCATATGGCTGGGTCCAAACTGGGGTGGTGTGGTGAGCAAAAGAATGATGGATTTAACCCAGATCCTTGTGACTGGGGGTGAATGTTTGCATTGTCCAGCATTCCGTCCATCAATTGTTTCTTTTGCATATGTTGCCCCAAGTGGGAAGGGTATGCCCAGACATGGGACCCATGCTCACTACACCACTGGATTCATGCTAGCCTGGCTGATGAAGGGTGATGCCCTGAAACCGGTCCCAGGATGCTTGTTTACGGTCCAGGGAGGACCTGACTTAGCAGTTCGGGCTGGACTGTTCCCATAAGGAACAGGGTCAAGACTGATTTGCAAATGGCTGGGTCCAAACTGGGGTGGTGTGGTGAGCAAAAGAATGATGGATTTAACCCAGATCCTTGTGACTGGGAGTGAATGTTTGCATTGTCCAGCATTCCGACCATCAATTGTTTCTTTTGCATATGTTGCCCTTAGTGGGAAGGGTATGCCCAGACATGGGTCCCGTGCTCACTACACCACTGGATTCAAGCTAGGCTGGCTGATGAAGGGTGATGCCCTGAAACCGGTCCCAGGATGCTTGTTTGCGGTCCAGGGTAGACCTGACTTGGCAGTTCGGGCTGGACTGTTCCCATAAGGAACAGGGTCAAGACTGATTTGCATATGGCTGGGTCCAAACTGGGGTGGTGTGGTGAGCAAAACAATGAAGGTTTTAACCCAGATCCTTGCGACTGGGGGTGAATGTTTGCATGGTCCAGCGTTCTGTCCATCAATTGTTTCTTTTGCATATGTTGCCCTAAGTGGGAAGGGTATGCCCAGACATGGATCCCGTGCTCACTACACCACTGGATTCAAGCTGCCCTAGCTGATGAAGGGTGATGCCCTGAAAAAGTCCCAGGATGCTTGTTTCCGGTCCAGGGAGGACCTGGCTTGGCAGCTCGGGCTGGACTGTTCCCATAAGGAACAGGGTTAAGACTTATTTGCATATGGCTGGGTCCAAACTGGAGTGGTGTGGTGAGCAAAAGAATGATGGATTGAACCCAGATCCTTGTGACTGGGGGTGAATGTCTGCATCGTCCAGCATTCCGTCAATCAATTGTTTCTTTTGCACATGTTGCCCTAATTGGGAAGGGTATGCCCAGACGTGGGCCCCGTGCTCACTACACCACTGGATTCAAGCTAGCCTGGCTGATGAAAGGTGATGCCCTGAAACCGGTCCCAGGATGCTTGTTTCCGGTCCAGGGAGGACCTGGCTTGGCAGTTTGGGGTGGACTGTTCCCATAAGGAACAGGGTCAAGACTGATTTGCATTTGGCTGGGTCCAAACTGGGGTGGTGTGGTGAGCAAAAGAATGATGCATTTAACCCAGATCCTTGTGACTGGGGGTGAATGTTTGCATTGTCCAGCATTCTGTCCATCAATTGTTTCTTTTGCATATGTTGCCTTAACTTAAGTGGGAAGGGTATGCCCAGACGGGGGTCCCGTGCTCACTACACCACTGCATTCAAGCTAGCCTGGCTGATGAAGGGTGATGTCCTGTAACCGGTCCCAAGATGCTTGTTTCCGGTCCAGGGAGGACCTGGCTTGGCAGTTCAGGCTGGACTGTTCCTGTTGGACTTGGCCCTTTTCGCAGGGTAATCCCTAAACTTTTTGCCTTTCTCCTAGCCTTTTTTCTGACATGGTGTTGGTGGTTTTAGGACTCTGGGCACTTTAGCACTGCTGTCCAGTGTAAAATGCGTGCGCTCTCTGTGTTACTTATGGTAAGATTGGTCTACACCTGTTTGGCCTATTTAATTTACCTGTCAGTCCCTTGTAAAGTGGTATCTCATATACCCAGGGCTGGTAAATTAAGTGCTAATGGTGGGCTTGCAGCGCTGATTGCGCCACCCACCAAAGTAGCCTTTCAAACCTATCTCAGGCCTCTGCCATTGCAGGGCCTGTGCGCGCAGTGTTACTGCCACTGTGGCGTGGCACCTAAAGTGTGTGCCATGTCTGTGACCCCCCTTTTACTGCATGTCAGTCACCCCTAAGTTAGGCCCTAGCTAGCCCTATGGGCAGGGTGCATTGTTGGTAAAAGATAGGACATGTACCTTAAGTGTGTGACATGTCCTGGTAGTGACAAACAGCCATTTTGGTTTCTCACTACTGTGGGGCTGCCCTCCCATAGGAATGCATTGGGGAATTCCCTGATAAGTGTTTCAGTGGTAATTCCTGATATGAGAGGAGCAGCGTGGTCAAGTTTGGTATATTTGGAATGGTAATAATAAATGCTGCGCAATGGTGTGCGCAGATTTATTATAACTATTTTAGAAATGCCACTTTTAGAAGTTGCCATTTCTGTGTGCTATGTGTCTGCCTGCCTGATGTGAATTGCATGTATGGCTTTTGAGTGACAGGGGCTGGTGAGGTGTGTGTGGCTCCAGGAGGGACAGGGTGAGTCAGCACTAGGCTGAATGGGACAGCTACATTGGGAGTAGTGGGAGGAGTAATCCCCTGACCCTGAATAGGTCTGTGCCTAGCCTGTACAATGCTGGCTCCGCCCCCCTGTGGTGTGTCTGATGACGAGCCCCCACCTGACAAAGGGGAAGAGGAGCCTGGTAAACAAAGTGCTACAATTCCCCCCTGAACCAGTTTTTGCTGGTTCCCCCAAGCCCTGTGCCAGGGCAGACAAAGCCCTGATGTAATATATTGGGGCTGTGACCCCATGTTTGGTGTGCTGTTCCTGGACTTGCTGGGGGCTTGCTGGGGCCCAGGAGGAACTGCCACGAGGGCTTGCCTCCATGCTGGAGGGCCCTGTGTGCTGGCCTCCCTGGGCCCAGCTTTGCCCCCTTCCCCTCTAAGGACTTTTGTTGCATTCAGCACCTCGTGAGCTCTACATTTAAATGGCCCAAGAAGAGGAGCGTGTGGGCTTCGCAGCGCTGAGCTGCCCGTCTTTTCAAAGGAAATCCCCGTTGCAGGTATTCCCCCGTGATGCTTCGCCGAGCGGGAGCCCACCCCGCTTTATGAATACTTAAGAGGCGGGTGCCCACCCCGCATTGGAGTTTTATTTTTAGGCGGGTGCCCACCCCGCTTCATGCTTTATTTTGAGCGGGTGCCCACCCCGCATTGCCCCGCCGAGAAGAAGAGCCGCCGGCCCGACCAGGAAGCCAGGCGGCCTTGCCTGACTGTGGGCGGGGCTTAAAGAGCCCTCCGGCGAGCAGGGAGAGGAAGTCCCGCCCGCCGCCGGAACCGTCCGGAGCCTCACGGGCTCCCCTCCACCAAAGTCCCATGTCCCAGGAGATGGACCGGGTGAAGGCAGAGTGAAAGGGGAGCCTCGCAGGCTCCTCAGGAGTGCGGGACCAGCAGCACCAGAGGAGCGCAGAGTCCCACGAGAGCCCGATGAGTGAGGTCTCCCGTTGGCACATTATCAGTGCCTATTTCCTGAGCGGACCCGCAGGAGAGCGGGCCGTTCCAACGATGGGGGCAATTTGGTTTAGAGAGCCCCAGAGCGGTGCCCCAGCGTGCCAGGGCCTCTTTGTTTATTCACAGCTGCACCGCACCAGCGCGGGCAGCTGCAACGTGGCCGTATTTGTTCAGAGGGCCCCAGTGGGGGTCCAGAGGGCACCGAGGTGCGCGTGCCTGCTCTTGATTTCCTCAGTTGCGCCGCTGTAGCAGGCAACTGCAACGTTTGGCTACATTTGTTTTAGAGAGTCCCAGTGGGGACCCAGCGGGCACAGTGAGTGCCAGTGCCCACAGTATCTTCACAGCTGCACCGCAATTAGCGGCAGCTGAAACGTTTAGGCCAGCGCAATTGCGCACTTGTGATGTTGCTGCATTGGCAGCCCGCCCTGACATTTTGGACATAGGGCATTTGAGCCCCTCTGAGAAGGCCAGTTGGCCAGGGGTCAGTGTTAGGTTGGTAGGGCGCCAGGCCCTAATGTGATTTATGTGGTGCCTATGATAAATGTGATTTGTGCCCCCTGATTTATGCCTCTAATGTGATTTATGCTTATGAGGTTATTGCAGAATGTATTGATGCTTATGAGATTATTGCAGAATGTATTTATGCTTATGAGGTTATTGCATACTGTGATTATGCTGGTGATATTTATGCCTCTAATGTGATTTATGCTTATGAGGTTATTGGAGAATGTATTTATGCTTATGAGGTTATTGCATAATGTATTTATGCTTATGAGGTTATTGCATACTGTGATTATGCTGGTGATGTTTATTGCCTAATGTGATTTATACTTATGAGGTTGGCGCATAATGTGTTTTACGCCTAAGGTGATGCTGATTGCATAATGTGATTTATGATTGCAGGATATAATGCTGAGTACAGTATTTTGCCAGTAATTACTGGTTGTGTTCTACATTTACTATTTGTGCTTTGTGATGGTTCTGACAGTGGCCCAATTGGCTCTGTCATGCGTATATAATCCCCTGTAAATATTGCCTAGTGCCAGTTGGCACAGTGTATCTTGTGTAATTACTATTCTAATGTGTTTTGGATAATACAAAGGCTATTTTTATATATAACCTTGTGTGGAGTTTCTTTTGTGGTGTGCCTAGTGTGTTGCTGCTGTGTGTGTGTTGCGCAAATGCATTACACATTGCCTCTGGGATAAGCCTGACTGCTCGTGCCAAGCTACCAAGGGGTGAGCAGGGGTTTTCTTCAGCGTGTAACTCCCTTGCCCTGACTAGAGTGGTGGTTTCTGCCTGGCTTAAGCGCAAGCCCTAGCCAACCAGAAATCCCATTTCTAACATTTCCCATAAGGAACAGGGTCAAGACTGATTTGCATATGGCTGGGTCCAAACTGTGGTGGTGTGGTGAGCAAAAGAATGATAGATTTAACTATCGGTGGGCGGTAAATTCCGTTCCGTTCACGGAATTTGCGGAATTTTGGTAATTCCACGTTCCGTGGAGAATGCTGAATTACCGAAAATTCCGTGATCCGCGGCGTAGCGGAATTTTTTCCTTGTTCGCGCTTTAAAAATGCGTGTTTGCGCGCGCCTTGGCAACTTACCGGGATCCCTGCGTTCGCCAATGAGTTTTCCTATCCGTTCGCGTGCGCCGCGAGAGTGTGCGATCGCGAACACGTCCTTCGGACGCGCCACCGGACATCCGCGTTCGCGAACAGGAAACATGCATCGCGAGCGGGCGGGACAAGTGAAACAAGATGGCCGCACCATTTGGCGACCGGACGGGTAAGTTCGCGAGATATTTCCCTCCGAGCACGCAAACAGCGTCCCCGAACACGAAAAACCCATCGCGAACGGGCGGACCAAGCAATTCCGCATGCTCGCGGAACTTTGCGAGGCTCGCAGAGATTTTTTACAGTTTCGCTGAACTTTGCGGAACGCAACTCCGCAAATTCCGCCCACCCCTAGATTTAACCAAGATCCTTGTAACTGGGGGTGAATGTTTGCATTGTCTAGCATTCCGTCCATCAATTGTTTATTTTGCATAGGTTGCCCTAAGTGGGAAGGGTATGCCCAGACGTGGGTCCCGTGCTCACTACACCACTGGATTCAAGCTACCCTGGCTGATGAAGGGTGATGCCCTGAAACCGGTCCCAGGATGCTTGTTTCCGGTCTGGGAGGACCTCGCTTGGCAGCTCGGACTGGACTGTTCCCATAAGGAACAGGGTCAAGACTGATTTGCATATGGCTGAGTCCAAACTGGAGTGGTGTGGTGAGCAAAA